>JAJTTS010000003.1:793082-1373022 GCA_036971165.1 Arthrobotrys iridis | reverse complement strand
TTTGATTTGTCGACGACCTCGTCTTTACAATCACCTGGAAAACATGTAGCAAGGATCTCAGGATTGCTCAACAGACATCGAATATCGATCTCGATTTGGTAGGCATTGCCCGATTTAGAAGCCTGTTGATAACCTTGTCCAACACAAAAAAAATGCAACATTTGGGAAGGCTACGAAGGTGTTGCAAGGATCGATTTGCTGACGTCAAATTTGGAGCACGTTTTAACATATGATTCGAAGAAGCTAGCATCAGGTGATGTAATCTCGAATTGGAGATCGCAAAATACGGTGGAATCTTTGCCCTACATCTATTCTTTCCCAGATTACTCCGAGCTCTCTTATCTTACCGACTCGCACTCTGACACAGACTGCGGGGAACTCGGCCAAGCTCCACGGGTGGGACGAGCTCAACCATCTTTATATCAAAGCGTCAGTTAATGAGATAAATATGAACACGTATGTAAAAATGGCACCCCATAATTAACGCATATGAATTCGTCATTCAGTTTTACCCTACCAGCCTACAGCCTTCCCACGAAATGGCTAAATCTCCCCACCGCATTACCCCGAAAACTCCGACTTTTTCCCAGATTTATGAAGGTAGATCAGGAGCACTAGTGCGTGGCGACGGCAGAGAACAAATAATGCATGTATATCATGAGGAGCCCAGCCAAACGCCATCTCGGAACTCCTTCCTTCACAAAACAATGACGAAAAGAATGTATCATGCACCCCAAATTGGACTGTATGCATGTAAATAGACCCGAAGGCGCGGGATTGAGAGGAGAATATGCAGAAACGGCTGAGACCTCTTTAGACCTCCCTATTCGTCTAGGGCTGGCATGCGTAGATCACAAGCATGGCGTTGCATTTTGGTAACGCCATGCAATCATTGTCTGAGATGATGTGATCGCCGCGGGACGCGAGAACATTCAAGGCACAATAACGATATCACAAAGAGCCAAGGGCGGGCTGCATAGACCGACAAGATCTCGAGAGCATTGTAGACGCATGCAGATATGGTCTGATTCCATCAGCGACATGTCCGCAGACACCCGTCGGGAATTACTTTCAGTTAAGATTAGTACGTCTAAATTATAATTATTCGGTGTTCTTTTTTTCTCGGCCCACTTTAAAAAAGCAAAACATTCTCATATTGACTATCACAAGGAAAGAGGATGTACCACATTGACAGAAACTATCCAAGTACTATTTACTCGCTTCTTAGATATCTAGAGTTACCTAGCGCGATCTCATCCCGAAGGGAGAGGCGACGGTGAGTTAGTTAGTTAGCGTGCCGCCCGTGATGCCGACTCTGGAGAAAAACCGGGGCGACCAACGGCAGCCCGGCGATAGACACTCCATATGCAAGAGTGGTCTGATAGTTTTGCCTCAAGACATCGACCAGGGTTATCGACATAGATCATTTTTTCTGAATGCTTCACCTGATTACTGTACCCTAAAAAAGGCAGAAACATTTCGGTTCGACGAAGAACCTTAAACAGATGTCAACGCGAAAAGACGCTAGGGGAGGGGATGTGTGGGAGCCATGACAGATCTGAGCCAGGCTGGTATTCTCCGATACCCCAGGAAGAAGCCTTGTTCATGCATAAATTCTATGCAGACTAAACATGGACTAACTTGGACTCGGTCTTGTTATGTGGGGGATAAGCATATGGATGGATCTTGGGCCAATACCTCTAGCTCCAGATTTTTCAACAGACGCCTAGATATGCAGGATTCATGGGGGATCCGTGACCTCCTTACATTTTAAGCCTTGATCCATGACCTGGTTTACTAAGAAAAAAGGAAGGGATATCGCACGCTTGCTTTTTGTGTTGAATTAATATGTGCGGTTCAAGCCTGTGGTGAACCGTAGGATGAGGCTATCCGACGGCATCTACGGACTTCGGATCCGCGGTCCGGCAGTCTTGTAACGAGCCTCATCGCTGCCCAGCACACACCCACGATTATGTAACTTTGGCATCATCGCATATTGACTTTGAAGGAGTTTCTTGATTGTGACAATTTACGCGACAACAAAACTTGGCTCTCTACCCAAGCTGTTCATCTCCCTTCTTATCTCGAGATCGTCGAGGATTCTATATTATGCATATTAACATCTCAAGAATGCGCCGAGATCTGGAAAGTAAGTAAGAAATCTACCATCCCGCCCGAAAGCCCCTGGAGTTTCCTCGGGAACTTTTTTTCTTTCATTCTTCCCCGATGAACCTTCGTAGATGTGACCACTTTCGTGAGAGTTTTTCGTAATATTTGGTTGAACAATATTCATTGCTCACAATTGTAGGCTGTCTTGAGGCGAATTCCGACACTGTGCAAAGTTCGGATGAAGACCACCTCAAAGCCGGCTACCGGAACTACGACCTGCGAATCGCGAAACTTCCAACCAATGATGAAGACCTTCGCGGTGTGTTTTAATGGGCATCAAAAGAAATCACGTCACAATAAGGTCTGGCGTCCTTCCGGGTGGCTGGACCCATTCGCTCTCGTTTCGCCCATAGCTAGAAAACCAGGATCTGATAATATCAGCTGGCAACTGGGCTTAGCGGGGCATGGATACCCCGAGAGTGTATATCTACTTGAAAGCCAGGCTAAATCATATAAAACAATGTGACTGAAAATGGTCACGAGCCGGTATATGTTACATTTTGTTTCAGACCTTTTCTTCGGCCCTCACACTATCACCAGTTGAAGGTACTATTTGACGGAAAGACTATGGAACAAATTCAGCCGACGACCTCCTATAGGACAGAAATTCTAACCATCATGGAAAGTAAACCAAGAAATTTGCCACATTTTATTTTTACACATGCAGCTTAGTAAATATTTAGATTAGCTCCCCGTAGACGTCGACGAGAGCTGAGAGCTAAGACTGTTAGGGGTCCCACCTGCAAAGCTTGGCTCAGAGCGCCCTTGGTTACACACGTGCATGCCTTTCTGTGTATACCCCCACCGTGGAACTCCGGAATTTCGAGTTCTCGCCAAGAAGCCATGCATTGTTGATTATGATGAACGTGACTGCGGGATCCACCACTATGCAGAATGGAAGCGTTGACGTTGAGATAGATTCCAGGTTTTCGTCGGAATCTGCAGCTGCTGAAATTTGTTTTGTCTAGTGAGTTTCTAAGTATATTTTTTTTGTGGTTGAATTCATGAAGAGAAGGCGAGTTTCGATTCGTTTCGATTCAGGCTACTTCAATTCCAGGTGCCCCTTCCACGAACTTGGAAACAGGGGTCGTTACGCTAGTATAACTTCGCAAATGGAAAAAACCAGATGTATCCAGAAATTATGTTAGAAAATATTTGCAGAGAAAAAGGCTAAATGCCATTGTAAAAAATAATATACATGAGAAGGCTAAGATGAGAGTTTTTAGGTAGGAAATATGCAATAGAGGATATCGCTTGCTATAGGCTACAAACAAGACAAAAAGTTCGCCTAATAAACTCCGTAGAAAAATCACTATTAAACCGGACAAAAAGACAAGATCCATGATTCCCGAATATAGGGGTATTAGAAAGAAAATATATTAAATCGGGATGTAATCGAAGACTCTCGTAATTTACCAGGTGAAGGATTCTTCATAGAAGTCCATTTCAACTCGGTGTAGCTGGTTACGGACAGCGGCTCTGACAGAGTCCTGGAGAGGTCCCGGGCCACAGACGGTTGCGGCGACAGTGCCGATGCTATCTGCAATCTCGTTGTCCATGATCTGATCAAAATTCGGTCGCCCTGGCCTTAACTCCACGGAGCCGGTCGGCGAGACTTGCGTAATGTCTGCCTTAGGCCGTGTAATATAAACCAGGACTTTGAGAATCTCCCGTCGCTTGTCCATCGACAGGATCTCTCGCATGTAAGGCTCGATCCACTTGACCTGATCTGTTGTCCTAACGACCCAGATAAGTGTGATCTTGCGAGTTGCACAAGCGCCTGCCTGATATTTTTCAATAAGTTGTCGTACGTATCCGAGTTGATGTGTTATGCCAATACCACCGGCGAATAGTAATGTTGTGCCATAAGATTCAAGTTGATGCATTCCTCCATATGGTCCCTCCACAAAGCCTCTGATGGTAATAGTCCTGTTTGGTGCAGCGTTGGCCTTGTCGTACAGGTGCTTGGTCATTCCTGACCGGCGAGCGACGAGGAGGGACATTTGAGTTGTCGTAGGTCCAACAATGGTCATACTCTTTTCGTCAATAGGGAGATCGCCCAATCCATAGCCTTCTTCGTGTAATTTATTCTGAAGAGCACCCTGCTTCGACACGTTGGAGCTCCAAGCCAAAGAAAATGGATGTGATTGCCAGTAAGAGACTGTCGGAAGATAAATGTAAACATGTTGGCCGGGTTTGAATGTCCATGGTCGGGGAAGTTCGAAAGTAACCCTGCAGGCTTCGCCGTCGAGAGCCTCCACTTTCACCTTCGTCATGCTCTTGGTGGAAATATTGCGGTAGAAAATTCGAACAAATCGGACGAAGCGGTCGAAAGCCCAAAAGCCGATCGCAAGCATAATATATGGCAACTGTGGAAGATTGTCGATCTTGAGGTGCATCCAGACGGTATAGAGAATAAGAATGGCCAATCCGATGTGAAGAACAAGGAATGTTTCATAGAAGGCATGCCTGACTGGAGATGGTGTGATGATCAAGATCAAGGCGAAGGCAGCAACAGCCTAGACGCAGGTTAGTGTGCAGTCATTATAGAGAATTCTGTTATTCGAGACTTACGATCATTCCGTAGAGAATGAATTCACTCTCAATCAAACTCTTCTTGACACCCTCGAAGCCCTGGGCATCAACTTTATTGATGAGCCAGGCTGCGGTATGACAAACGGATTGCAAAACTGCAAGTCTTCCAAGGCATCGGTGGATAATGTTATAGGTATCGAAGGAAATCTTCAAGAGTGGGATCAAGATATTATTCCTGCCGGCCAGCAAAAAAAGTGGAACCATATTGACAACGGCCATAACACCAGTACGTCCACGAAACTCGGCGACAAGTTCTCGCTTTGGCTTGCTATAGTCAAGTAGCAAGCTGCAGTATATGATGTTGGAAATAACATAGATACCCAAGATAACAGCGTGCAGTCTTGTGGGGAGAGTTCCAATGGTGATGGCTTTGCTGAGTTGAATTTCAGTGTTATGTCTGTGCTTCCAGATTGGCGCAAACCAAAGATGTTTCTTCAATTTCCAGCTCAGAGCACCAGGCTTGGACCAGTACCTCTGACTTCTTTGGGTATTGTCTGTGGACATTAAGACGAGCAGTCTTAGATGCCTTGAAGCATCGATGGCTATTCTAATAGCGAAGAAGCATAGCACTAAAATGCATGATGTTGCGAATAACCCTTTACTATAGATAGAATTTAGCCTTGAACTTGTTCAGTAAAATCGATTGGCTTACCTGAACTCATTGTTCCACCATTGATTGACGCCATTAAGGCCCCATGTGTAATAGTTAATATCATCGGGAGTGTCATTTGGGTTTTCGGCATCCCATGTTGTATGGCTAGCTCGTGGGAGAATCATTTTGTATAATGGTAATACGGCCCTTCAATGAGGCCGTAACTTGAAGGGCTTGAGATTATTGTATGACTGATGGGGGGTCCAGTCAAATTATATGATCCAAAAGCTAGAGTATTTATGTTCGAAAAGGGTTTGGTTTCCTCACAGACCCTTGATATTTGACGGAAGCTGTGGAGATTTTGTAGATGATGTCGAATTTGAATAAGCTCTACCACAGAAGTTGCTTCAAGGGTGTATGATGGGGTTAGAAAAAGAGTCGGAGAAAGGATGTGGAGAAATAGACGGGGTAAGAATAAAAAAAGCTATGCAGCAGCACAGTGAATATAAGAAAGAGAGGGTGTGACCGTCAACAATAGTGGCATCAAGGATTGTGACCACTACGACAACAGGGTTTAACTATTTTCTTGAGTGCGCAAGCCTGACGATAAGACTAGAATGACCTGATGACGTTAGGAACAAAATCAGAAGTGGTGTCGAAGTGGTTCCCAGAATTTGTCCTAATATCAGACCGTCCTGCAACGCGGTGTGAGAGAATGAGACAAGCTTAAGCTCGAGGCTGGGCGTTGACAATCCTGCCGCCGGCAAGATCCTATAAAAAAAGAGAATGGTCCGGAAGCTCTGCCTCCTTGGAAATGTTTATAGAGAAAGTATGGCAAGGGCGAGAAGTGAACTCCGAAGAAGAAGAAAAAAGAAAAGATACTCTAAATTTCGAGAGAAAAGAAATGTCGACGAGATCAAGTCGAAGTTACAAGGTTCTGCAAGACGTAACGCTGCAGGTTGACCGGGACCACGCTTGAAGGACCGAAGGAGTGGGACTACTGGCTGCTTGTGCAGTTCATGCAGGCAGGCGGTGTTCGAAGCGTGGGCGTGAGGGCGTGACCGGCCGGCCTGTCGTGATAAAAATGCCCAGCAGGAATGTAACTCCCAGGAGCCGAACAAACACTAAGGCTGGACGGCGAGAGGTAGTCTAAATCCCCCTTGGCAAAGATATAGATTGAACAAGGGCTCTCTTAAGGGAAAAGATCACCCGCAGATGCCGACAAATCTTTTAAGGGTAAATTGACTGTCGTTCAGATATATATTAGCTTATTCGGGCCTGTCCTCGCAAGAGATGGCGCCTGGGGATAAAATCGCCGGAATGTTGGCTGCCATAGTTGGGACAGGAAGCTTGAAACACCGGGGAATTTTGTGGATATCTTTTTCAATGGAATGTAATAGTTGCACTCACGGAAAGAATATATAACTACAGGTGTGGTCCCGCCCGAACAGAAAAATTTTTTATCGAAAAAATACCAAAGTCGGAAACAATCGATAGTAAGTCCTGAAACTGAGAAATCGATATTTGGGTATCCAGGGTTGGTCGGTTCCAGAGTAAAAATGCTTGTCGGATGTCTTTTTGAGTTGGTTGATATCCAAAAGCTTTGATAAATTTTAACGATAGTCGAGAAAGCCGCCCTGCTGCAATTTCTTCTTCAAACGAACTCCTCAGGAGCGTCCAAGTCTATACTATATGCTGTACTGAATGAATAGTTGGTTGCTTGTAAAAGATTAAATGATCGAAATGACCAAGCCAGGTCGAAATGCTGTTGGGTAAAGTTTTTTATTATTTTTTGAAGGGAAAAAAAAAAGAGTGCGATCTAGAGGAGTCAACTCTTGATGGAGAGGACAAAAAAAAACGAATCTATAGAACTCAAAAGCAACAATCAACGGAATAAAAGAGAGTCAGAGGAATTGTCGTGTCCTAAGCCACGTCTATCTACAACGTTGTAGTTCGAGTACCACCGCACCAGAACTGACGTGTGTAGAGTCAAAACAAGAAAACGAGAGAAACGTATGAGAGTGGTGTTCTCTTTAAGGTCCGGATTTTCAAGATCCATTCACCTACCCCGTAAGCTCCCTGAGCGCCCTGATTCGAAGCGATAATGCCCCCTTAATAGTGCCCACTAACTGCCAGCACCCAGCCAATGGGTGGAGGTGCCTCCTTCATGCGCATGGTTGTCTAGCACATCGTGAGTGGCTACTAAGCCACTACCGGAAACCGTATGCATCTTGACAGCCCAGATACGTGATGGTGAGATGAGGGATGGTGAATGGAGAGAATTTGGCATCTGGGTAAGTTCTTGGGATGGCCTTTGGCAAGCGGCAGACCACTCTCGACGCAGGGGCGGGATTCGTGTGCTCGTAACCCTGGTGGGGTCAGAGTTATTTTCGTCCAATCATTGCGGTTGCACTGCAAGGACACCAGAAATGGTGACTTCAAGACACGCTGTCGATTGGCCTGGAGCTCTGGTACCTGCAGCTCCGAGACAACGTCTAACAGGGATTCCAGATCTTTGGTCCTCCACGCCTTCCCCTTAGATTGCGGCGCATGTAATCTGAAACGAAGAGTTCCCAAAAGCGGACAACCGCTTGTTCGTCGATGTCTTTCGCTAATAGAGTAGCATCTTCTCTGTATTCTATTTAGAGACTTTTACATCCTCAAATTGCCCCATGTCGTCGTGGCTCTCCGGCCGAAGCCGCTTACTTGCGACTTGGTTCCCATCACCATGCGACTTGTTTCTTGAATATAATATGCGAGTCAAAAATATCTTGAAAGGGTTTTTGTGCTCTCAGATACAACTGTTCCATCTGTTCAGAGGCCCTCCGATTGTTAAAACTCGTCGTCTCGTCAAAGGACACCGAAATTATTGCCATGCCGAAGGCTCCTGAATGAAAATTTGTATCCGACACGGCTTGAAATCTCGCCATGCAGTGAAATTGCCTAAGGGAGCATTGGCCGGATCTACCTTCGCGATAACACGGAAAAACCTTTGTCTTAATCCTCTCGGCTTCCTGGGGGTTCGGGCTTGGCATCTGATTTGAAAGGCCCAATCTGTGGCGGTGTGGTCTGATAAACACGCTAAATCTTTCCTTCGTCTCCTGTATCTTCGATTTTTGCTAAAGGATCCGCAAGTTTCAGGTTGATGGGTGTTGACGCATTTGTCCACGTTGATGTGGTTGACCCAGATGCGTTTCGAAACACCAGCGCAAACGGTCAGACCACCTCTTAAAGTTGCAACCCACTTTCTGGATCCCAGTGCGCGTCCTGATTCTTGGGAATCCGGCTCTATCTTCCAATATATCAGAAACAGCCCCGCTAACAATCGAATATTCTTTTCAAGGACCGGGCAAGTGCGCTTCCTCTTACATACGTGTACAGCGGGGCTACCTCGATCTTTCCATACTATTCGCGGCTCGCATCAGCGGAGCGGTCTCGAGGTATTCATGATGTTGTTATCAATCGACTATCAGACGATGTTCGCGGTTCAAAACGGACTGAGATATTGGAAGAAACGTCAAGATAAGATCGGAGTAGTCGGATCTGCGCCACTATATCAAACGATGAAGACGGGAGTGGTGGTTCGTGCTCGAGGGTCTCATGACAGTGTTCTGTTTGCTGCTCTGAGGCTCCCGAAAGGGATACGTTCCCGTCGGCTCGTCGGGAGATTTTCCCTGCTGCGAAACAGCCTCATCCCTCACTGTTATTTCATCATAAACCTGGTTTCTCCCGTTCAATTATATCACAACAGGAATTGTCTACTTCATTCAAAACACCATCGCTAAACATGCGTATATCGTCATCCGCTCGACTTTACGCCAAGGTGATAGTGCATACGAGGTGGTCCTGAATAAATTCTCATGATCCCACCAATGCATCAGCACCTACTAGGACATAGCCACGACGGCTGATGATGTATCTTATAGATTCTAACCATTCGCTACCTCATTCAAAGCTCCTCGGGAGCCGATGATTTTCCTGCTTCTGTCTCTATCCTCGGTCCTAGTTCATCACACTTGTCGATAAATTCGCCGTTGACCTAAATTATCCACCATGGAAATTGGATCAGTGACCTGACGCTTCTTGGATGTGTCACACAAAACGCCGGGTATACGCCAGCATTTAGTGGTCTCCACCCCTGGGTGGGGGCGAACCGTGGCTTCAACCACGTACCTTGACATTTAGTGTCTTTAGCAACGCAAGTTCAACCTTCTTCTCGTTCTTGACCTTCACGAGATCACGCAGGGCACTGATAAGGAAGCCTGACAAAATTTGAACCGACCAATTGTCAGGGATGACATTGAGAACCTGTATTAATATTATTGGTCAGCCCATTAAGAACCCACTCATCTGTCAGGTTCGATATAAACTTTTGGAGAAATGCTCACATGTTGGACATCTAGCCAGCCTCCAAAACGATCCAAGAGCGAACTTGTCCGCTCTAGCCGAGCTTCGTAGTCGCTAATATTTAGGAACTCCACCAGCAGGATATTCAACATTTTGCTTTGTTCGTCCCGTGGTAATGGTTGTATCGAGCCTGATCTAGACCGCTGAAACATCGACAACGCCCCGTATAGGCAATAGTTGATGGCTGTATCAAAATCCTTCAGCGAATGGCAAAGCATTTTGAGTACCTCCTCGTGATTCTGTTCCTTGCTGTAGAATATGACCATTTCTGCAATAAGCACCTCTTTCCACGGTTCCACCTTGGCAGCGACTTCTGCAACATTGTAGGGGGTCGGACCACTCAGGAAATCCAATAACACAGCTCTGTTCCGCCACCATTCCTCCCCCCTCGCATTATCATTCAGAAATTCGCTGTATGTGGGCTTCGGAGGATGTAGAGCCCGATAGAATTCTGTAGTCAGGTGCACATCCTCCTTTAGGTTCGGATTGTTTTCCAAGTCCGCGATCATTTGGTCGAGGAATAGGGAAATAAAATCATTAGCAAATGCAATATTCTAATAGTTTGTTAGCCTGCCGTGCTCAATGCGATAGAGAGCTCAATCCTACCTTCTTCTGTACTACCAAGTACTCTAAGTAATCTTTCACAGCATATGGTGCATCCACTTTTAGGATCCGTATGACTGTTTCTGGTGGAAACTGAACTTTGCTGGTTTCATCCGTGAAAAACTGCACACCGAGCTTCGGGTTCCTTCTTGCAAGCCATCCACCGTATTCTTCTATCAATGCTGGATCTTTAATCCGCTTCAGATAATCTTTGACAATCATTTCGCCGTCTGGGAATTCGCCGTTCTCGGTCCCATCCCCTTTAGCTAGAATTCGTCGCCACGTTGCAAGAACATCACGGTACTGCTTCTGCTTTGCGTACAGCCTACTGAGTACAAACAAGCGACCGAATTCCTCAAGTATAGCGATTGCTCTCGGAATATCATCGACACCAGAGTCCACTAATCCATACAAATCTTGTCGGATGGTCCTCTCGATGCCTTCTAATGCAGGTGTAGGTTTTAAAGTTGTCTGGTCGAGAATCAACAGTACCCGTAGATACGCTGCGTCGATAGTTGCGAATACTTGCTCTTTGTCCTGAACGCTCTCCAGCCCCTTCTTTTTCCTCCAGTCTTTCAGATAACGGCTAAGGAAAAGAAGCGTGCCCCGATCTGTGATTGAGGTATTCCGTTTATCATATAAAAGTGAGCGAAGGAGATCTTGGATACCACCGTAAACCCACAAACCATTGCTCTTCTTGTCAATGACGATGTCTCGGCGAAAAGATGGTCCAAAGAGCGCTACGACAAGTCGAGGATCTACGCCGCCTTGTCTTAGCGCTTCGTCCGTTTGAGATAGTGTATCCTCAGAAACACTACTTGCAGACATTAAGCAGATCCCTAGTAGCAAAAGCCCGAGTTTCTGCCGTATGAACCCCAGCTCATGGAATCTTGCCTCAGTTGTCGGTTCCATGCTATGAACAGCTGCTAGACACCTTAGAATTACAGGTACATCTCGGGTTGAAGCCGCTTCTATGGAGTGTGGTAATTGTGAATCCATAAGTAGAACCATTGGTGTTTCAAGCATTGAGTAAATTTTGTTTCCTATCGTAAGGACGAGATGAGACGATGTCGTACTAATACGTGCCGCAATCGTTTCTTCCTCCGCATTGCGCTTTCGATCTGCTTCATCTGCTGTGGTCTCATCCGATGATAGATAATCGGACGCATATTCGCCTGCGGCGTCCTCAGGAGGTGGAGGTGGAGGAGAGGATACCTCCTCTGTTTCTTCAACCTTCCCGGATACCTCCGCCTCATCAAATTCCTCTGCGGTATCCTCCTCCGGACCAGGAAGTTTGGTTATTGTCGAAAGCGGCTCTGTCGGAATAAGGGGTCTTTTCCTCCTTGAAGGTGGTTTATCCACTATATTCAGCTTGACTAACTTGAGGAGACGAGCCACTCTCGGGATACCACCGATCTCTACGCCGACAGTTCGTGACACTCCCACGGATGAGGTTTCAAACTCGGTTGGATTTTCAGTTGGTAGTGGTAATATCTGTTTAATAGGGCCGTATACACCGCCAGACGGCGCCGCGGCCTCTTCGAGGCGGTGGCATTCCACCGGGTGATCGCCACCAACGATTGCAATTACCCATGATTCGTCTATAAGGATCTTTCGAGGGTATCTGGTGAATTCTAAGGTTCCACGTAGTACGGGCTCGCCGTTGACATCGAAAAACATTCCCACACCTGCCTCATTGAGCTCCGTTCCAGTTGTCACCAGAAACTCATTCGGGCTTGGGGAGGCTATATTAGGGCTTAAGGTTGGTCTTGAGGGTGGAGTTTGTACGGTTGGCTGAGGGGTTCCCGCTCGCGACCTAGCCTCGTCTTGTGATATCCTTGGGGCGGGAGACCCGGTTCTTGAGCCTGTGTCAGACGGCGCAGGACTATGACCATGTAGGTCCGCCGAAGGCCTTCTTCCAGTTGTTCCAGCCGGGGTAAGGCTCCCAGTTCGTGAGTGACTTCTGAGAGAACCCCCTGATTTCACTCCTAAGGAGCCTGTGGGAGGATTGGGAGATATAGATCTCATAGGTTCCGCTTCGGTCGGTGAAGTTGTTTGTCTAATTGAAGGGAGCGGTATCATCTTGTTGTCGTTGATATCAACGAGTGCATAATTTTGTGGATTCGCAAGGCATGCGCGATGCTGTCGCAATGAGCAATCTAACGATTGGGGGAATGGAACATCCTATGTCCCCGCAAATTAGTCGGTGACATCTTGTATAGTGATGGTGTCGTAGCCTACTCTGATAAGTCGAACTTCTGCTCCAACTCGAAGTAGTCGAATCATTTTCTTTTGTCCTACAAACACTACTACCCCCCGAGGATCTCTAACTTCGGCCTCCCCCTCTCCAAGAAGCCCTCGGAGGGCGAGATCATTTTCATCCACTGTCACCCACGATACGTCCTTTAACTTTGTCGCAACCGGTGATAGCTCGGGAAGCGTGTAGAAAGATAATTGATTGTTACAGATGACAGCAGCTCTTTCAACTGGTCCCAGTAATAAGATCTTTTGGACTCCGGGTGGGTTCTCAAGGTTGGCGGGAGGCGGGGAGAGGGGTAGCCTGAATGCAAATATGTATTGCGACTGCTCTCCGGGTTCCTTAAAGGCTCTATTAGCATTGCGACTGAATCGCGCAAGTTTCGACTGGCTCCATAGTGTACTCACAGCTGGTATCTTCATAAAATGCAATATCTCTCCGGCCGATGTCCCCACATACAGGTGGTCCCCCCAGATATCGACGCAATTAACTTTGACATTTTGCTGCTCTCCCGTATCAAGCGGCAGGTCGTCCACCAGCCTTTGCAATATATACGGCGCAGCTCGTTCGTTGGTGCCCGCATCGCCAGCTATAAGGGACGAAGCTCTGGGTGGAAGCGCAGCGGTCTCCATAACATGATGTCCCTCGCTGTCGGCTAGCCGGCGGGGTTACGCTCTTATCATGCTGCTTTCGGTATCCGCGACTATTGTGTCTTTGCCTGCATGCGACAAGCTTTGCTGTTCGTCGACGAGTATGATCCCAGGTCCAGGTCCAGGTCCAGGTCCGTGTACGCGTGGAGGCAGTTCGAAGGGTTGTTGTGTTTCGTTAGCAGCTGCCGTATTTACCACGGCCAATTCCAACCCCAACTTCCGGCAAGTCCGTCGATGAGCTTCCATGCCCAGGGGCCACAGTTCCCAACATTCAGCCCCTCCGAAAACCCACGCCATCGAATCCATCGCTGCACGAGACAGCAAGACCACAATCTCCGCACTCTACACCGGTTTATGGGGCTCAGGCTCATCCACGAGACTTGATTATCAGACGGTTTGGCTGGTAGGAAAGTGCGTAGGGGAACACACCGCGGAATCATAACTCGTCGTCATGTCGCAATCAGGATCCCCGAATGGGACACCCAGAAACAGCCAGGATGGAACAGTTTCGGATAAGGCCCGATCCTCTCTCGATGCCGCTGGCGCAGGAGACGCCGAAAACGCCTTCCAGAAGGCGATTGCAGTCTGGAGGAGTACGCCATATCTGCCATAGCGCGACAGCGGCTGGATAGCTTTATGCTGACTGTGAAGCAGGTATCGATCTATCATCTCTACAAAAGCAGTTAGATTCGGAGGCCAGTGAAATCATTACGAACCAACGAGACGACTTGGTGGAACGTAAGGAGGTCGCGCAGAAGACAAAGGACTTCCGTAAACTTAGCGATGCTGACAAGCTCGCCGAGTACAAGGGATTGTTGAAAGGTACAACCCAGATATCACAGTCTACGGACATTGAAGTATCTAGTGTCTAACATCGATACAGCTTACCAGCAGTTTATCGACCATATATCGAACCATCGAAAGTCCACCGAGTCTCTGTTCCTGAACGTGTATAACCACCTCTCCGAAGCTCCTGATCCGTACCCGTTGCTCGAAGCGACCATTGATTCGCTCGTTCAATCGGAAGACGTGTCACGGCTTACCTCCGAGAACAATACGTTACGCACTACGGTGTCACGTCTTACTTCACAGAACCAAAACCTCGAGACGAGAATAGACGAACTGAAAAGAGAGGCGTCGAAGAAAGACAATGAAGGCAACAGGGCTCTAGAGAAGGCGGAGGAGGGTTTCCAAGCAGTTCTAGAGGAGAGGACTGCCAATTGGGAGGCTAAAGAGCGCAGCCTGCTTGAGAAGATCGAGCATCAAGAACGGGTCATCAAAGAGCAGAAAGCTAGTTATGAGGCTAACTTACGGATGGGCAAGGTCGCTGAGGGAAATGATGATGATGTTGGCGGAGCCAGTCTAGCTGAGCTCGAGATTGTCAGTAGTGACCTTGAGCGAACCACCATGCGACTGACCGAGATGGAGCACCGAAACGAACAGCTAAGGGCGCAACTGGCGCAAGCACTCGCTGCTCAGAACAACGCCGGTGGCAAATCTCAGAAAGAGCAAGATGAGCTTGACGAAGAGATACTTAGATTGGAGAGTGTCAACTCGAATCTCCTGAAGAAGATAGATACTCTCAAGATGGAGAACGAGGACAAGCTCAGAGAGTATGAAAGGAAGGAACGCCAGCTCGAACGCGAGGTCGACATGATCAAGAAAGAACGCACCGTGCTAAAGGACAAAGTAAAGGCATGGAGCGACTATGATGAGATTAAGCGTGAACTTGAAGTCCTCAAGACAATTGAATTCTCCACCGGCGATGATGATGAAGATGGCCATGCAGACGAGGTCGATGTCGCTGGCCAGAATAAGAAAGAAAGCCTTGAGCAATTGCTTCTTGCTCGGAACAAGAAGCTAGGTAATGAACTGACCGTCCTTCGCGTTTCTCATCAAGACCTTAGTAGCCGTCTCTCCGACCTACAAAGGCAGCTTGACTCAACCGCCAAAGAACTTACCGAATCCCGAAATCTAAACAACCAGCTCGAAGACGATCTCCACAAAGCACAATCCCAAGCATCTTACCCTAATCCTGCGATGTCAGTTGCAGGGACATACACCTCACGTTATCCTGCCTCCCAGGCTGGTCATTTCGGTCCGCGTAGCGGCGCCCGTGTCTCTCCTACCAGTTCCATCATCTCTGGAAGAACCGGTCAGCCCAGCTTTGACCAACTCCGTGCCGCTAATGCCGAACCATCGGCCGGCATCTTGCCTATGCTCACTGCCCAAAGAGACCGCTACAAAGCTCGCAATTCTCAACTCGAAGATGAGCTTTCACGAACTCAGGAGACTGTCACTTCTCTCCGCCAGGAGATTGCTAGCCTTCAAAAGGATAACCTACAATTGTACGAAAAGACCCGTTACGTATCATCATACAGCCGTGCTGGCGGGAACGGACGAACAGGTGCTGTGGGCGTTCATAACAACCCAACTACAAGTTCTGGACTATCACTAGACAGATATCGCGCGGCCTACGAGGCGAACCTCTCCCCTTTTGAGGCTTTTAGGACTAGAGAATCAGTAAGGGCTTACCATCGGATGGGGGTACTTGAAAGGGTGCTATTCAGTATAACCCGCATGGTGATGAAAAATAGGATCACAAGGAACCTATTCGCAGGGTATTGCTTGGTTTTGCATCTATTTTGCATTGGAGTGTTGTATTGGGCTGGTATGGGTGAGACAGAGAAGTTGGGCGGGATATCTATGAGTGCTTCTGAGAGTATTCCTGGCGCTGTGGGAGGAGGACAGGCGGCCGGGGAGTGGAAGGCTGAGGAGGCCCCTGTCCCTGGGACATAGATGCCACCCCTTGGCTTTTGCATGTTTGGGTTTTATATTAAATGTGGGAATTCAATAGTGGCGTTGCGTCCAGCTGTTGAAAAGCCGGTGTTCCAATAGAGATGTATTTTTAAGCACTTATAAATTCTTTGGCTTATGCTTATAGCTTTATTAGAGAAGTAGCATTGGAAGAAAATTTAGTATACAAGATGTGGGTATTTGTCTCCACTCTGAAGTCTATGGTGCTTTTAATATAAACTAAGCGCTCATCGGCTCCAAAGTAACGCTTCCCTCGCTTGTGTCCTCAATAAAGATACCACCATAGGTCAGACCTTCATTTGGCCTCTTGCTCTGGTATCCTTCTTTGACGACATTGATCCCTGCGGGCCCAGTTGGTAACTTCAACAATCCGATGTGGAACTGTCCCTTTCCGCTAGCGTCATTGCTGATTGGTCCTACAATCTTTGCGAGTGGGGAAAGCCCGGTGCTGTAGTAGACTGTAATCATGTTGTTATCCCAATCGCTCTCAATAGCGAAGTTATGCCATTCGTCCTCGGTGAATGGGACGTTGAGAAGCTCAGTTGGTGCAGAGGAGGTGGAAGAGGAGTAGAGGCGGAGGGTTTTGGCAGCTGCGAGAGGCCAGGATTCAGCGAATGGGGTGCCAGTTTTAATTTGCCACTATTCGTATGCGCAACGTTAGCCATCATCATAATGTTCTAACGATTCACCTACTGTTATCTTATATCAAGAAATAGTACTCACAACGTGGGACGAATAATCCTGGGTCTCAATGAAGACCGGTTGGTATTCGTGAGTATAGTTCAATGGCCTAGTAGGATCGGTTCTAATAGAGAAATGGTGTGCTGTAACTCCATTATTGGTGGCATCGTTACCGCTGTTTACTCCGGGAAGGAGTTCTGAGCGACGGAATCCAGTCTGTGCGTTTTGTGGGCCGCCTGGAGCGAAAATGGACTTGTCACTATTTTGACTATTAGAATCCACAGTTCTCACTTTATTTTTCCTCGTAGACAAATTATACGTACTTGATCTTTACGATTAACGACTTTCCATTAAGCGGAACATCGAACTATTTGATATATAATATTAGACTATTTTCGGGCCATATACACGATGGTCTCGTGAGGTCACTTACAAGTGAATCTGGGATATTCGGGAACTGGATAACTTTCGACCATGGCTCCTCTATAAGTTTCAGAAGTATTAGAACCATGGGATATCGGTTAATAAACGATCGACAATTGACAGCTACTTACGTCCCAAGACGTATTGTGCATTATACGGACTCGTCGCATAGCTATCAAACTTCGAAGCCCTAAATAGCGGCGGAATTCTACCATCAAAGACGATCGGGTTGACACCAATTGCCGTCGTTGTTTTGACGGCTGGAGCAGCCTGCGCAATCGCGGTGAAAATAACGGCAGAGATAATGGACTTCATATTGAAATCTATTGGGTTATATATTATCGATAAGAAATCTATCAAGGTCCAAATAAGGTTTCTCTCCAGGCGGTCCAAGAAAGGGGAGAAGAAAGAGCAGAAGAGTAACGAAAAGGTGGATCTCTGGATCTCCTTTTTATAATCCCTCAATCGCTCTAGCACAAAACCTGGGGTATCGTAATAAAATACCAATTGACCAGGGGTTCAATTTTCAGCTTTCGTATATGGAGTCATAGGCTATATACCATCGAATCCCGGATTAACTTGAACGGATAACAGGCACTACAACTAGGGCTTGCAGATGCATCTCGATGCATCGTGTAATAGACGCTGGATCTCGCATCATGTGGTTTACTGACACGCAATGTCACGGAGTTTTCCGGAAGAAGGCGAGACGGCTTTACGTAGATACCAAGCATCATGCGAGGAACGTGTTACTTTGTAGCAAGTTTATTGATTCGCGAGATCTATGATGCATCTTTGCGCGCGGTGGAGGTTCGGATAAATTGGAGACAGGCTGAACGGTTTCTAGACGTTTACTGGATAGGGTAATTTCCCGGGATACATGGGTATATAGGAAACCATTAGGGCGGACCGCGATACCGGGAGCAAAACATATAGAAACTCGGGAGGTTGGACAAGTATATAGTAAGAATGCGACCCAATTTTAGGATTCAAGATCGATGGATATATCGATAATATATTTTTGCAGGCCGAGAAAAATGTTGGGGTTTGCAGTTGAAGGTGTTGCAGCCTGCAAGTGCACTGGTTGACCAGTCTGTGGCGTCAATAAAACACTATGAGGCGGTGCGCCATCCAGTTGTAATGGCTTCAAGGTTTATGCTGCTAGCGATGGGCAACAGTAGCCTTGTGTGGAAACGGACAGTTTCCTGGATTCTTCTTGTAGCCTCCTGCTCAATTAATCTCGAGCTCCGGTTTACTATAATAATGAGGCCTTAAAAACCGTCTCCGTGCATTTCAACTCCAATATAACACAAATAAAAGAAATATATATCTACAATCCCCATTGTATCTCGGCAGAGTTAGCGGTTGCTCTGATAGTTGTATCATATTCGGATTCCCTCATTCTTCTAGCGTCTGTCTTACACGAGAAAACGGCAAGAATAACCGCGAGCCACAGAAAAAAAAATATACATCATGACCCATCAGTCACTCCGCCGCAATCCATAAAAGTGCAAAGACGTTCCAGAAATCAGGTTGTGAAAGATCATAAGACCAGCCCTCTTGAGTATTTCAAGCAAGGGTAATACGGGAGCCAAAGTGAGTTAGGGTATGGCGGAGGAAGTGATGTGAGAGTTGAGGATGAAAAGAAAAAGGTGGGTAGCGGCAGCCATGACATTATATAAAAAGTGAGGGAAAAGCCTAAAAACACAAGAGACGAAAACACCCAGAGAAAAAGATGCTAAAGATTAGTCAACATATCTACGAAGAGGTGATCTCATGTCGTTTGATGTTGGTTAATCTCCCGCGCTGCCTGGTGTTAAGTCTGACAACGGCCTGTTCCTTTGGCTTCTCGACGGATTCGTCTTCCTCAGAGACGACAACCTCGATGTGGCATGGGTTGGACATGTATGGGTTGATCTAAAGCTTTGTTAGTATTCTAACTGCATGAAATGGTAAAATCTGAGACAGGTAGGCTCGGGAACATACTCTGCCGTGAGCTCTGTATGTTCTCCTTCGCTGCTTAGGCGCCTGGTTAACCTGGATGTGGGAGATGACGAGCTTCTCGCCGTCAAGGCCTTTCGATTCGGCATTGGCTTCAGCGTTCTTGAGGAGACCGAGGAGGAATTCGGCAGACTTCTCAGGCCAGCGGCCGAGAGGAGCACCGAACTGCTTGGCTGTATATTGACAAAATTTTCCAGTCAGCTACGTTCTCATAAATCGCTCAAAAACACCGAATCTGATCTTCGAAATTACAAAAGAAATCAATGGAAACTTCATCCCGTAATCCAATTGATTCCGTTAAGTCATTCCCTTGATCTTATGCCAATTTATCCGCCTCATGTTGAACCTCGCCAACCTCCAATAAAATATCAAAATCTCAATCACTAACCTTGAGCGGCTCGTCCAGTGCCGCCGTTGAATCTTCTCATTGGGATACATTCCTTCTTCTCCCTGACGTTCTCGAGGTAGACGAGGGCACGAGCGAGCTTCATGCCATTGACGGCCTGGGCAGTCTCACGGGTGTTCTTGAAGGAAACACGAAGGTAAGAACCGCGCGACTTGGCGGACTTGTTGGGGTTTTGAGGAACGGCAGCGTAGCGGACCTATATGACGAAAAAATATCGCCGTCAGCACAGTTGTTCCTTCGTATGTTGTTTGATAGAATTCCGAGATCTCGATGTCGAGGTATCATGTCGATGGCGGTCGAACGAGTTCTGTTTCGAGAGCAGTTTCAAACACACGCCAGTCGACAGGATTCCAGCATCGAAAGTATCGAGAGACTACGGAACTGACCATTTTGTCGGCGATGGATGATTTCGTGAAGAGGACCGGGGTATGAGTGTCGAAGGTTGTCGGATAGAAGTTGTCGATGTCGTCTGTTTGGCGTTGTTTCGTCTTCGACAGGCGAAAAAATTGGGAGCACACACAGCGCAGCTAGCGTGAGGCGTTTGTCCAATCAAGTTGTGTTGTAGGGCTTCGAGCCCTCATAACGCGCTACTCCCAAAGCAGCTAGTTTGGTATTTTAAGCCGCATGAGGCTTGGCAGCAGAGAAAAAGTAAAGTGCATTGGAAAATTTTTGGTTTCAACATCGCGGTAGAAGACACTAGACCTCCCAGCCCTCCATCCATCTTTTCTTCGTCATAAACTTTTTCGTCTTCAATCTGTGACGACAGCGATAGTTGGCCGTCACTTTAATTGAGCGCGTATCTGCCACGCTGTATCGCATGCTAGTACGACAAATTATCAATTCTTCCCGATAGTCTTTCTTCAAGTTCCAAGCCGAATAAATGGCGTTCACACCCAGAGGAGGTCGCGGTGGCGGCGGTGGCAGAGGTGGATTTGGCGGTGGCCGTGGTGGTAGTGGACGAGGTGGACGCGGCGGTGGTCCAGCTGGTAGAGGTATGCTTCTATAAACTAGTATTCTTTGTTGACCATGCGAACGGTTTTATCCTCGTTCTCTGTCGACATCTTTACATGGTATCATGAATCGGTGTCTAACTACGATTGTACTCTACTAGGAGGCAGAGGTGGTGGTGTAGGTGGACGAGGAGCTCCCCGAGGTGGTAGAGGCGCCCCCCGTGGCGGTGGACGTGGTGGTGCTCGAGGAGGTGGAAAGCCTGGCATGAAGGGAGGAGCTAAAGTCGCGATTGAAGTTCACCCACGTCATCCAGGTGTCTTCGTCGCAAGAAGCACTAAGGAAGATCTCCTCGTCACCAAGAACTTGGTCCCTGGAGAGTCCGTCTATGGCGAGAAGCGTATCTCCATCGATGCCCCAGCAGAGAAATCCGCTGACGGTGAGGCCGGCGTCCCAACCAAGATCGAGTACCGTGTTTGGAATCCTTTCAGATCAAAGTTGGCTGCCGGTATCCTTGGTGGTTTGGACGAAATATTCATTAGACCTGGTGGAAAGGTCTTGTACCTTGGTGCTGCCTCTGGTACCTCTGTCTCCCACGTGGCCGACATTGTTGGCCCTACTGGTTGTGTCTACGCCGTCGAGTTCTCGCATAGGTCTGGACGTGATCTCATCAACATGGCGAAGAAGAGGACGAATGTTATTCCGATCATTGAGGATGCCCGTCACCCAATGAAGTACAGAATGCTAGTATCTATGGTCGATGTTGTCTTCGCAGATGTCGCCCAGCCAGATCAGGCTAGAATTGTCGGGCTGAACTCCCATCTGTTCCTGAAGGATAATGGCGGCGTTGTCGTCTCCATCAAGGCCAGCTGTATTGATAGTACTGCTGCGCCGGAAGCCGTCTTCGCAAACGAGGTCAAGAGGCTCAGAGCTGAGAGAATAAAGCCACTTGAACAGTTGACACTAGGTAGGAAACTCACAGTACTCTCCCTCGCTTACCGGCAGACTGCTAAAACTCTTTTCTGTAGAACCTTTCGAAAGAGATCATTGTGCTGTTGTCGGCAGATACATTCGCTCGCAGTCTTAGGCAGATTACTTACCCGTCAAGCTTTACAATACCCTCCTCATTTATGAAAACGCGGCCACCATTATTGGTTCCACGATCGGATCGATGGCCTTGTCGTCGCTTTGTTAATAATCTATCTAGGCTCGGGAATCTGGAAACCCGTTACACTGTCTGTCTACCTGTCGAATCGGACGGCAGGGCGGCCCCTCAGATAGTGTCGAGAATTTCTCACATCTCGCTTGCATAGTTTAATGTCCTCACCCGTGTTCTAACCAGGAGTTTGGTTCCTAGTGGCTCTGCTGTTTGCTGCTCTCAGATCTGTCCGTTTCCGTTGTTTTGCGCTGTATTATATGACTGTACTCTTATGGAAATCTAGGATATGTATCAATAAATTTTGATATCTGGATAGAAACCATGTGAAGCAGGTGTCGCAGTGAAATTCGTTCACAAGAGACATATCAAGCACTCAAGAATTGTATGTGTATGGTCTGACAACCTCCATTTAGTACTTATATACACCAGTAACAGCATTCATGAATCCAATGAACACTCAAAATACCCCTGCCTCCCTCAGGCATTCTCGATTAGATTTAAGCCGAAATATCCCCTTCGTGCTTCTTGAGTACTTGCGGCCCAGAGAATGATAACATCAACTGACCGAGGTTCAAAAACTTTTGATCAAGCGTGAAATCTTATAGTTCGCATCTGCATATGGTAATTGTTGACGGTGCTATAGCCGTGGTACTGGGCTGCGTACCATGGGCTTCACGGTTAGGCTAGTTAGATAAGACCTCGAAGTTCTTGTTATCAATATCGCCTAACACCTCGACACGGGGGCACGTGTAACAAACCGAATGGCTAATCAGCCCCAGGGCCACATTGATTCGACGCAATTGATATCGCTATTGAGTCCGGAGACCTCGAAAACTGTGAATTAGTATGTACATATACTACTGTACATAATATCACTGAGGGCGCCGGCTAGGCATGCACCCGTAGCCAGCTGACCAGCCTCTTAAAGTGGAGACGCTTTGCTAATCACAGACAAGGGCATGGTATTGACAATTCCCATCCCAATCTCCACGATACCAATTACTTTCTTCGATGCTTAAGCCCTCTGAACCATTGTTTCTCACATTCTAAGTCATAATTCATTCAGATATCGGCAATATGTTTCAGCCCAGCAAGGGCTGTATGCATGCAATAGCTCTTTGACGTCGGCGAGGGCGCGAAAAAGGGCGATACAGGAAGCCAAGGGTCAGAAGGAGCGGCTGAACAGCCCAGATCAGATTCACGTACGAAAAATGCCCAAGACAAAACCCGTTTACCGGCATTTCATGACCGAGCCAATGCCAAAGTTATTGCTGACTAGCGTTCAACGTTCAGCCCTACAACCCCGCCGTTGGCCGAGGGGGAACGGCTTGAGTCAATGCCGAATCGAAATCCGATTGCAGAAGCCAAAACGAAACTCAAATTCTAGGAATTGGCACTTCTGCACGGGTTTACCAATGGGATTCCGTAGGCAGCGGTTTATAATGTTCTGTGCGATATGGGGTATAGTCTTTTTGCCATTATTGACATGGGACGAAAATGCACATTTCACTTCCTGTTTTTTTCCCTCTGAGAAGGGTGGCTCAATATAGGAGACCATACGACACAATTGAAAAATAACTAGTCTGGCTTTTTTTTTCCCACTTGGGATCGAGGATGTGGATCGTAGATTGAAATTAGTTAGGGGACCGTGGAACATCCTAAACTGCAAAATGGTGTGTGTATAAAGACAAGCATTCCCGCCCTTCTCGAACCCATCGTCGAAAGTTATTTTCAGGAAAGTAAATCTTTTGTCTTTCGCCAATCTTAATCCCATTTAACTTTCGGTCGCGATCGGTGTATACCCTCGGGGTCCCGGATTATATATATTCACAAACATGTATACCAAAACTTTCCTCACCGCCGCTTTCCTGGCAACAACCGCAGTAAACGCTCAAAGTTTTCTTGAAGCCATTCGAGGTACACCGGAACTCTCGCTCTTCTCCGCAATTGTCTCTAACCTCAATGATACCTTTACCGACCTTCTAAGAACCATCGGCCCCAATGATGGCGGGCGCACGATCCTCGTCCCAAATAACAAGGCCATTGAATCGTTCATGATCAAAAATAATATCAAATCACCTGCAGACGTCCCTGTAGACAAGGTTGTTCCATTCCTGAGCTACCATGTATTGGTGGACACAGTCAGCAGTACGCAGTTTGCTAGGCCAGGAGGTGCGGTTGTGGAATCAAAGCTACAAGACGAACGCTTTGCGCTTTTGAGGAACGACAGCGGCCAGGTTATATTTGGGACACGAAAGGCGGCGGAGGAGAATAAAGAGCCGGCTATTGAAATTAAAAGTGGCGTTGAGGGTAGAGAGATTCAGATTGTCAAGCCAGATGTGGTGTTCAACCAAGGATTTATTCATGTAGTTGACGGGTAAGTTCAGCGAGATTGGCCCTATCACAGTCTGATGGAAACGTGCAAGGAGTACTAATCTTTATGATAGGTTCCTGTCCCTGCCGACCAATTGCTCGAAAACAATTGAGTACCAAGGTGCGGAACGTTTGGTAGGATACATCAAGCGTCTCGGTCTCCTTGATACTCTCGATAGTTTCCCCGGCGCAACTTGTTTCGCCCCATCAGATGCAGCAATCGAGAGGGCCCTCCCGGCTTTGATGAACATGACCGACGCCCAATTAATCGATGCGATCAAGTTTCACACATTACTAGACCCCTTCTATACACCTGACCTGGAAGATGGTCAAGTTCTCGAGACCTCTTTGCCGGGAACCTCAATTACTGTCAATATTGTGGATGGAGACTACTACTTCAATGGTGTGAAGGCTAAGACCACCAACGATATCGCAAGGAATGGTGTGGCTTATGTGCTTGATGGAGTATGCCTACACCCTCTAAATATGTATCATCAAAGCGGAAGAAGCTGACGGAACTACTCATTATGATAGATTATGCCCACCGAATTTAACGGCACAATAACACCTGCGAAGCCATCGACTACGTCAGTTCGGTCGACTTCGATGACGACGCCAACCAGCACAGGCACCAGCGTAGGCGGTGGCACCACGGCCGGCGCGGGAACTAGCTCTACCTCACCCCCGACTGCTACCGGTACACCAAACGTTGCTGCTGCTGCTACTGCTGGTGGGTCAATGTTTGTGGCTGGAATACTGGCTTTTGTCGCCCTGTTTTAAGAATGGCATACCCCTAGTAACAGTTAACGCGTTAGGGACGGATATGGACCGAGAGATGGGCTAAATATATTTCTATGTAATGATTCAATGCCTTATATCTAATATTCGCACCTCATACTCCAGTCATTTTCCTATCGAAAATATATCTTTATCAAGGAACCCTGATTGTGATCGTGATTCAGAGAGTCGATCGAACCAGGCCGACCAGGAAACCTCTAGGTTCAAGACTGAAGAAACCTTTCGCGCGGGCTCGTCACACGAGAGCAGCAACGCATTGCAAAATGTGTTATTTTTTAGGCCACTATATATATCGGCTGGTTTAATATACAGTCTCGCGGCTCTAGTGACGCTCATCCCGCTACCTCTAGTGGCCTGCCAAAGGTATATAACTCTGGTGGGGCCTTTTACCTTTCAAGAGGGCTTGATTCTAAAAGTGCTATGTAATTGCTTCTTGGTGTATCTCAATACATGCTGAACTCGAACGTTTTCGAAGTTGTATGGATTTTTCAATTTATCTAGCCGAAAATCTTTCTAGAATTGAAAGTGTAATATATATACTGAGCCTACAGGCAGTTAAAACTATAAATTTGGAAGGGATACAGTAGGCCGGAGCTATGCCTCCCTTTTCTTATGACTTCTATATATTGAGATATAAATATTACGTCGCATCTGGTCCGTTCACTGTATATTTCTCGAGAAATGTCTTAAATTTCGGCAGGAATGATATATATCTAAGGCCTATGTAGCATTCTTAACTATTAATAGACTATGTTTTGGTCTAGGGGACATAAATTGCAGGTGTATACGTAGACTTGAAAGTGGGGTCTCTGAAGTTTGAAGGTTACTCATGACAATAGACTGTTATATTACACCTTTTAAAACTTTAGTGTAATTGAACGATGCTAAAACCTAGCCTGTAAGTAGGGCATGCTATCTATTTTGTCCATAGAATTGAAGTTATGCCAATTAGTCATAAATCAAACGTAGTAGTCAAGCCAACGAAAGGCATAATATACTATGGCGCCATGTATCACAATTTCAAGTACCCTGCGGTAAAATGTGTGTTGTTGGGGATAACCTCGCTTCCGTATCCGGGTGTAGTCCTGTACCATCCGGATAGTCTTTTCCCCAGATTCAGCTGTGTCACATTGACATCCCCCATCCCATCTTTCAACCTCGAACCCGAGCTCAAAAAATGTCGACGGAACTACCAATTGAGCCACCGATGGATACCCAAGATGCCACGGTCGGTATCATTGGCATGGGCGACATGGGTCGTCTCTATGCCCGAACAATATCAGGAGCGGGATGGAAGTAAGTGCACCGGTTTACAGCCGCCGAAACCGGTCAAATTTAAATACTCACGATACCATGTTCTGCTTAGAGTGGCCGCCTGCGACAGGCCCGATAAATACGAAGCCTTGAAAGCCGAATATCGAGGTATTAGAGAAAAAGAGCCCACCTGCCTATTCATGTTCGGGTCGACAATGTGACACAATGCGCACATGCCCTAACTGTTGCACAAACTATCCAATAACTAAAGCGACCAGAGCCCAGGCTAAACAACAACCTCGAATCCCGGACGACCCCGGATTGTTCGCGCTTTTTGTGTCACAGGCAGCCCCATTACGATCCTTGAGAACGGACATTTTGTTTCGCGATGTAGTGATTATATCATTTACAGCGTTGAGGCGGAGAATATTGATGCCGTAGTGAAGCTTTATGGACCTTGTAGGTTGAGAAGTGTTCCCCTGGTAAATTCTGTTGGCATTTGAAGGACTGACGAAGTTGACCTTTACATAGCGACGAAAATGGGTGCAATTGTTGGGGGGCAGACGAGCTGCAAAGCCCCGGAAATCGCTGCATTCGAGAAATATCTACCCACGGATGTAGAGATTATAAGCTGCCATTCACTCCACGGACCAAAGGTTGATCCTAGAGGGCAGCCATTGGTAATACAAACTTTGTCTGATTCAATCATTTGCCTTCGGGCTCTAACATCGGCCTTATAATAGGTGATAATATCCCACCGAGCGACGCCCGGAGGCACGGCTCTGATTACCCGCATACTCTCTTGCTTCCGTTCAAAAACTGTGCATCTCTCTGCCCATGAGCACGACCGGATAACTGCGGACACTCAGGCTGTCACACATGCAGCGTTTCTAAGCATGGGCGCAGCGTGGCATGCGAACGCGCAATTCCCGTGGGAAGTCGAGCGTTACAACGCCGGGGGTGTAGAGAACGTCAAGATCAATATCATGATGCGGATATACAGCAATAAATGGCACGTCTACGCTGGACTTGCGATCTTGAATCCTGCGGCGAAGGATCAAATTCGAGCGTACGCTGAGAGTGTGACTGAGCTGTTCAAGCTCATGATCTCGCATAAGAAACAGGAATTCTCAGATCGGATTATCGCGGGTGGGAAAGCGGTATTTGGTCGTCATCGTGATGTTCCGTTATTGCTGCGGGACGATATATTGGACCAGTACTCTCTCTCTGCGACACAAATTCCGAAGAATGAGAGGCGTCCGAACAGTCATTTGAGCTTGCTGGCGATGGTGGATTGTTGGTGGAAGCTGGGAATTGTACCGTACGATCATATGATTTGCGAGACGCCGCTGTTTAGACTGTGGCTGGGAGTTGTGGAGTATGTGTATCGGGATGAAAGGTTGCTGCAGGAGTGTATCGAGACGGCTATGGAGGATGATACATTTAGGACGGATGATATCGAATTTACTTTTGCTGCAAGAGTGAGTGATCATCCAACTGGTTGATAATAATGTCTTGAAATATATGGAATTAAAATTAGCTAACACTTTAAGTACAGGGCTGGAGCGATGCAGTCGGCTTTAGAGACTTTGAGAGTTATAGGAAGCGGTTTGAGAAGGTGCAGACGTATTTCGCCCCGAGAGTAGCAGAGGCGACGAGGTTGGGCAATGAGATGATTGCGAAGATATTCGAGAAGACGAAAGACGATACCAGTGAAAAGGCAGCTGCGTAAAGGGAATGAGAAGGAGACGGAGAAGGAGACGAAAATAATGCGTGTACATATGTATGATCCATCGAATGCTTCAAGATCCTAGCCTCGAAGAACCAGTCAAGATCCGGGGTATATACCAAATTACTGCATGCGTAGGAAGAAGTCTAGAGTTCTCGGCAAGGAGGCTCTTCGTCTGCGGGCGAAGTGTAGAAGGTTGCCTCGGCAACCAGCAGAAGACGAACTGTCCAACTGTCGAGGTTACCGTCTTCAAAAGGCCATTGGTCCCGACAATTAGAGTAGATACACCCGGATAACACTACTCTGCCATCGAAGAACCGGAAAGAGCAATTTCCACAAGATAAAAAGATATGGTCCCTGGAAATGCATACCAGGAGGCTCCCTAGCGGGAATGCGCTGACCGGGATTGTTGATGTTGATGTTTTGGGACAAGCGAGAATCCGAACCCGAAGCGCCCCACCACAAGATCTTGAAAAGGCACTCTCGATATGTAATCTCCCCCTCATCATCTACACTTACCTGTCTGCACAAGTCGCTGTCGCTCTCGAAAAATCCTAACATCTACCAGTATACTCCATATTAATACATTCGCTCTAAGAAGCTTATCATTTATTACATTCGCATCTGCTCTCCTGAACTTGGTGCGTGCGAGCGCACAGACCAATCCCCGTTATCTCAAGGCCCAATATCGCTAACTGCCTCTTCAAAATTTAAACATCTAGAACCCAGATACCCTCTACTATTACCCCGGACTGCTTCATACCACTCACTCGCTTTCCCTCTAAAGCGCCCGGGAATTATCGCAAAGATGATATAACTTTGCTGTGCAAACATTGCATATCATCTTACATCTTGCGTCTGCATCCGCTATACCAAATCGAATCCCGACCCAACCGAAACGTTCAGCTGCGCATAACCCCTACTACCTACCTCATCCCCTCGCTACTCCGGCGCAAGTACTCCCAAAATAATAATGGCCTCGACAGCGCCTAAGCGTCGCATTCGAGACCCGAACGACATATTTGCCTCCCTCGACCGTCCCGTTCTCAGCCCCACCTCACCACCAACGAAAGATAATCCGGTAATCACCTCCTCTCCGTTACCATCCCCTACGAAATCCGTCCCTACAACTACCACCTCTGTCACAAAAACTCAATATGGCACGAATAGCACGACCCGTTACACAAAACCCCAGGTCATCACTTCCCGTCGGGTTATTTCGATCTCTAAACGGTTCATTGGAACTACTGGCTCCCTATTACGGCGTAATGGATCACCACCTCGAGGCCGTCGCTCCCCACCTCCTCGACGGGCGTCTGTTCGTAAAACTAGCGGTGGAAAAGGTGGTATCAAGCCACCGTTGGATCTTGGACCTCAGCACAGCCCTTACGATACCATTAACGTCCGCGAAAGGGTTAGGAAATGGCAGGCGAGCGGTGGAGGAGTGATAGAAGCCGATACGTCAGCTTATGTACCCTCACAACATGCTAACGCCGGCGGCGAAAGTACCTCTCGAAGCGGTTCTAGGAACCCCGAGAAGAGGAAGACAATGCTGGCGGATTATACTGTTAATCATAACTTTGACGAGTTGGAGACCAGCAGCGCAAGGTGGGGGATGGAGCCGTTGGCTTTACCTGCGCCACCGGCTTTGACCGGGTATGGCTCTAATGTTGGGTCTTGGAAGGGGAGTCGGCCGTCGTCGGTTATCAGCGGTGGCGGTGGGATGGGGGAATGGGAGGATGCGATGAGCGGGGCGGAAATGAGTGGTAGGGAGGATAGGAGCGCTTGGACCAGTGCAGCTGAGGATAAGAAAGTTGCAACCTCTGGTACGAAGAAAAAGAAGAAGCGGGTACCGAGGGAAGGAGTGGATGTGGATGCAATGCGAGCGAGGAAGGAGAGGAGAAAGAAGAAGTTAATCGCTGTTTCGGATCACGAGAGGGAAATGGAGAGAAGTGTGAAGGGGAGAGACGACACCATAGAAATTGAGGTTATAGAAACATCCAGTGTTGTTGAAATCCCAGGCGCAGACTTGGAGGCGACCGAAGGTACAGCAGTCGTGCCAATGGCAGTAATAGATGCTGCACCGCCCCCGTTGCCTAGACATGCCGGCTCCATGCCCGCTCTTAAGGCCGCTGCGGCTAGTATGAGCAGCCTCGATGATTCGTCCCCTGGTCTAAACTCCAAGCAGAGTGTCAAGAGTTTAGGCGGGACACCAGCGAGTACGCTGTCCGACCCAAGCAAGGACGAAACGGTTACAAGTAGTCTTTTGGACGATGACGGAATCAGAGTCACAGCGATTCGTAGGAGGTTTACGAAGGCAGAGAAACGCGAAATACACAAGCAGCGGCAAGCTGAGCGGGAGGAGTTCTTAGAAAGGGAGAAAAACAGGATTCGAGAAGAAGAGCGGCTACGTTATCAAGAGATGGAGAGGATACGGGAAGAAGAGAGGCAGAAAGAGATTGAGAGAATCAAGGAGGAGGAGCGACAGAAGGTACTCGAGGAAGAGGCAATGCGTGAGGAAGAACGGAAGAAAATTCGGGAGCTTGATATAAAGGCGTACCGAGAGCGGGAAGAACAAAAGAAGAGGGAGAAGGAGAAGGAAGAGCGGCGCCGACAGAGGGAACTATTACGAGAACAGGAGCGTCAGAGAGAAATCGAGCGGATACGGGAAGAAGAAAAGCTCAAGGTCATCGAAGAGATACGGATCGAGCAGGAGCGTGAACGAGAGAGACAAGAGCGTGAACGAGAGAAGCTCGAAGAGAAGCGCCTCGAACAGGAACGAGAGCGGGAACGAATCGAGCAGGAACGCGAGCTAGCTCGCCTTGATGAACAACGCCGGATAGCCCGTGAAGAGGAGCGCCATCAAGAGATCATGTCAGAGATCGAACGTGCAACCCAGCGGAGCACTACTCGAGCCAAGAAGAAAAAGAAGGAGAAGGAGAATTACATGCTCGAGGAAGTACAGAAGCGGGTTGGACCCGACGCACTTCGGTCCAAAGAGGAAATGGCCGCAGTCATAAAAGCTACAGTTGTTGAAGTCATGGGCGAAATGTTCGGCGAAATCATCTTTGAAGATGAGTCGAGGCCGAAGGAGATCGCAAGTGATAAGGCAAATCTCTCTTCATCAGTCACTACGGAGACTACTTCGAATGCTGCGTCTACAGAGCCAGACCACGACACAAGAACCCGCGAGACGACACCGGAGATGCATAAAAGTCCAGTGCAGAGGGCTAGGAGGATATTTTCTCCGTTGGACAAGCTAGAAAAGAGTCCGCCACCAATGCCTGCACCACCCGGCCACAATGATATCACGTATCGTCCTGTTGAATTCAAAAAGACGGTCCCTGAGATCCTTGAATTTAAGAGGCCTTTTCCTATAGGGGTTGGGTTTAAAAGGCCAACTCAGGAACCCAAAAAGCTTGTTTCTGAGGTTGCTGAATCTAAGAAGCCGGTTCCTGAGGAGCCTCAGAGACCACCTCCCGAGATTCCCGAGCCTAAGAGGCCAGCTCCTGAGGTTATCAAGTCCAAGAAGTCGGCCCCTGAAATAACTGAAGCCAAGCAACTGGTACCTGAGGTGTCCAATTATAGAAAACCTGCTGTTGAAGCGGTACCAGAGTCACCTCCAGAACGCGCGCCAGAACTAATTCAGGAGGATCCATCCTCAAGTCCACCAGGTTCCCCTGAAACACCAACCAAGGGTGGTATCTTCTCGCTGCCAAAACGACGCATAAATCTTTTTGGGTCACAATCCGGGAAGCGGCGAAGAAAGCCCTTTCAGGCAACGATACCTGAAGAATCTGCATCGCAACTCTCCGTTGAATCCGAACCTGCATCGCCACCGCCAGTGGGCCGTCGGGATTTTTCATTCGCTCCTCGTACTGCAGCCGAACCGATATCTCCTCCAATTACTCGACAAGCATCTGCCGCGTCACAACATGCATCAATTGCAGATGCAGTGTCACCTCCTGCAAGGCAAATTTCTGTGGCTTCCCACATTTCTCAGCACACTGATTACTCTGACCACTCTGATGCCTCTACCTCCCAAATCCACCGGAATCTCCCCAAAGATGAAAATCTCGATGTCCCCGGTCAGAGTATGTCAACTGGGCTTACCCGGTCTCTTACCTCTCCGGCGGCCCATACGAATCTTGCCAAGGACGAAGATCCCGGAGACGAGTACTTTGTATCCGTTAATGAGCCGTTGAAAGGCTCTGGCATAAAACGATACAAGAGCACAGCAGATCTCATTTCTCTCTTGTCCGAGCGACGGCCGTCGTCCACGCGACCGAAAAGCATCCGGAGTGTGAGGTCTATTCGCTCAGTAAAAAACAAAGTTGTCGTGGGAACCCTCACACTTAGAGATCTACTCGTCGAGCTTGCCACGGAGGAACTATCATACACTGAAGATCTACAGCTGCTAGAGCACAGAATTATACCGGTTCTTCTCGAAGCGAAGTTGGCAAAGACGGACAAAGAAGCGGCAGCCGGCAAGCGAGCAAGCCCTGAAAAGCTGATGGAGAATAACCCGCTCAAATCTATTGTTGATGTCAATATCGCACTGAAGCGACTGAACGGCGTTCATGACCGTCTGGCGGACGCAATTAAGGCTGCGACGACCAACCAGGCCCAGGAAGTCGCAGCGATTCCGGACCCGGAGGAGATCCTAAAATGGTCACAGGCAGCGAAATACGTCTATGAAGACTACATTGCTTATTGGAGAATGGATTGGGATGAAGTGGTGATCAACACCGACGTATTAGAGGCCATTGAGAAGAAAAAAGGAGTTGGGAGCGTGGGATTGGCGGGTAACGTGACCGGCGTCTTAGGAGGCAGTTTGGCTGAAAATGGGAAGTCGATCGACGTGGGCTACTTGCTTAAGAGACCGCTGGTGCGAACGAGGGTCCTCACCAAGCTTTTTAAGGTATGTACCATTTTTATATCATCTTGCAACGCCAGGCCATTGTCTAAATTGGAGCACCGGAACATGGATCGGAAAAACTACCGATTATTTCCAATTTTTCTCGATATATTTCGGTGTGTTTGTGGTTTTTTCCCTGCTTGAATTTCCCCTATCATTCTTTAACTTTGAAGCAATTCAAAGGACGCCGCTCAACATCCCAGATGACGTTTCGAACCAGCATACATAATGCTCTCGTTCTTGCGACAACTGAACCTAAAACCCTCTCCGGCCTCTCAAGAACTCTCATGCCCTCTTTTGAGCTCTGTGTTTATCGGGACTTGTTGTCCCTAAATATTCTATCCATAGCCTTACCCTTGTAGCTCCAAATTCCTACGTTCCACTGTGTCCACCACGCATTCCCATGGACCAGCTTTTTTGGGGGTCAGTATCTGGGACAACGGGCCACATTCCCTAACTCTTCTTTTTCTTTGCCATTTTGATATATGGCTTTTTGGAAATATCGCTGTTTGCATTCGTCCCTTACCTTCTGTTTTCTTTCTTTTGTTGTCGCAGCGGCATTTTTACATGAACCGTTTATACAAACGGAAACAAATTTACTAATGACGTGCACGCTGCCCATGCATCTCTTCGACTTACAGAGGATAAATTACCTCTCTCCTAGCCCGCTCGCGGAAGAAGCTTTCGTTTCCTTCCAGACCCTTGTCGGCGCCGCCCGCCACAAAGTAGCCGAGGAACGCGCACGCCTGGAAGACGAAGCGGCAGCTTGTATCGATGCCTCGCGCGTTCGAGATTTGCAAACGCTCGAGATTTGCTACGGCGTTGTCATCGAGCCGAACCGGCGAGTCCGCGCTCGTGACATCTTTGAAATGACGTTGAACCACTCCCTAGGCAAAGTGTTGAGGAAGACGGTCGAGTTGTATTTGAGGGATGAAGGGAAGGGGAGGACGAAGAGTGAAAATGCTGAGCTGATGATTTGCGAGGTCGGGAAAGAAGAGGAAGAGAGGAAATGGCTTGCTTTTCAACCTTTACCGGTCAAATGGATCCGTGCGAAGCAGGGTGATCGTGAAGAAGATTTGGTGTTGGAGGTTGATGCAAGGCTAAGCGATGGAGGTAGATGGAGGGAAAATATGATACTCAGCGCAGATCCTATGATCAAGATGGAGTGGTTGCATTTACTAGGTGCTGCGGCCGATGAAGTTTCGAAAGCTAGCCGAATGCAGCTCGAGAATGTGGGATTGCAACCCATGGATGATCAGAGTGACGTCGGGGTTCGATCGATTTCGGCGGAGATTGAGACACAGTTGAAGAGTTTGGGGATCGATGATTCTTACTCTGAGCCACCGACGCCCGGTATGAGTATAGTCAGCGAGATCGACCGGTTCCCAGAATCGGACGCTGCATTGATGTCAGAAGGGAAGAAACCAGGGAAGCCAACCGTGGCTGTGGTGGTTATTCCTGGCGTGAGCGACCAGTACGATGGGGGTCCATTGGCTGTACCAGTTTATGGAGAGTTACCACATATTGTACAAATGATGCCGCATTATATCCATAAGAAGCGGATCGTGAGTCCACCACCGTCCACTATCAGTCCTATGAGTAGTGCTTCGTACGGGCCGGCCAGACTTCAGAGGCGGAGGACGAGGCATGAACAGAGGAGAATGGCAGAGCTTAGAAAGAAAGAAGAAGAAGAAAGGAAGCAGAGAGAGTTGGAGTTGCAGAGGGAGAAGTTAGTCAAGTCTAAGAAGCTACCAGTATCCCCGCCGCAGCAGCAGGACCAACGAAGTGAAGTTAGAGAGGAGGAAACACCGAAAGCTCGAAGACGTTCACCATTCAGATTACAGAGCCAGTCGCCACCGAAGAGCCCGCCCAAGAGCCCTCCCAAGGCAGCGAGCTTGTCGTTCAAGATTGGCACCTCGCCACCGACATCCCCCGGCCGATATGATCAACCTAGCAATAGAGATGATGAGGAATTGTCAGCGGATGAGTCTAGTATCGTCTCTTGGAACGACCAAGACTCGAAGTACAGCCATAAATCGAGCAGATACAGTGCTACTGAAGGCGCAAGACGAGCAAGGAGCGAGTCTGAGAGCTCTACCGATACTAGCTCGACAGTTACCTCGAGCTCAAGCGGATCTTCAGCTGCAAGGGCTAGAGATAATATTAAGAGCTCTGCTTCTTCTGGTCGTTCCCGAAAATCCGGCAAATCTTCATCTGTACAAGAAGAGGAAGACTCGCCACCGCCGCTTCCACTGCACACGTCCTCGTCGCAAGATTCTCTAAGAAGCACTAGTTCAGCTTCCTCAGGAAGCACGGTCAGGAACTCGAAGGAAGCGCCACAACCGGTCACGACCTCTAACCCGAGAGGTAATCTAAGGCGAAGGATATCCTCACCGTTGAAACATGAGTATGCACCTTCAAGTGCTACAGAGTCCTCGAGCAGTAGCACTATAACCAACTCTGATACCGAGAGTCCATCTGAGTCTGAATCTGAGCATGAGGAAGAAATGGAAGAGGAAAGGTCGGACGATGAACTTTCAGAAGCCCCGCCACATAAGATAGAAGACGAAGATGGTGATATTCCAGGTCCTATGTTTGAAGATATGATTGCGGGACGAAACCTCCACTCTGCAGGTCGCAAAGATGGTCCCACAACACAATACGAAGACCTTTCGCGCAGGAGCACCGCTTCTCCAAGGCACTCGGCAAAGAACTCGATTACAGGCTATACCGCGAACGCGATGGTATTCACCTGGAGTCCAAAGGGTGCTTGGGAGAAGATCTCCGAAAATGAAAATAGAGTTGCTCTGCTCGATAACTTTATCGAAGTTTACAAGACGGAGACAGATGGGACTCAAGGCAAGATGCTACTGAGTTTCGAGGTTACACCAGTAACGCCCATAAGACGGGGTACAGCTGTTGATCTCTCGATTCGTGCGGAGCCGCGGGCAAAATTTCAGGGCGGGACGGTGATGTTCAGGAGCCGGACCCCACAGGAGCTAGAGTCTCTCTACAATGCAATTAACACCGCGAGGATCAGTGCTTGCAATGGGTTCGGCGGTGCAGGTAAGCCTGGAAGAAAGCAATCAATTGGCAGGAGTGGAAGCGTGAGAGGCTACCGTGCAACAAACATGGACGCCCCTAACGGCGCAATTGGGGCCCCTGCCTTCCAAGGCGAAGCTGGTAGTATCATTATGAGTGAAGGTAGCAGTTTGGGATCGTTGGGAAGCGCGTTCTCCGCGTTCAAGGGGAGCCTCAGGAGCTCAATATTCGGAGGCACAAAATCTTCTAGCGGAGGCAGTTGGATGAGTTCATCCAGTACATCGAGTGGTATGGCAGGACCGAGAGGTATCATCAACCCGTTGGGTGGAATTCCCATTACTGGCATTGGTGGCGAGGCACCTTATCAAGGTACTGGTTATGTCTCAAACCTCAAGGTCAAGCTATGGAAGCGGGAAGGCCCAACTAAATGGGCCGACCTGGGGCCTGGGCGGCTGAATATCATTACGCCGCCTCCAGGACACGCTGCCAGAGGTGGAGGCGGCCTCAGCAACAATGAGAAGAGGATCGTAATTCGAGACCGGAAAGGACAGAATACGTTGTTGGATGTTATTCTAGGGGAGAGCTGTTTCGAGAGAGTGGCGAGAACGGGTATTGCAGTGCATGTCCCCATGGAGGATGATGGATTCGTACCAAACTTGGTTATGGCTGGGTTGGCGGGCAGAAGTAGTATCTTTATGTTGCAGGTGAGTAATCTTAAAGTTTATGGGAGTATTAGTATCTCTTTAGTCGGGATAGTAGTGACTAACAACAATTTTGAATATAGTTCAAGGGTGAAAACGAAACGAAAGAGACATTTAGGATTGTGGGCAAGCAGAAGTACTAAACGTAGACATCGGTTTCTCCGCCTCTAGGATCTCATGTTGCCCTCAGCCCAACGACTTGGTCATAGCACCTACCCGACTTAATCTGGCAGGCAATCTGATTTCTTTCTTGATTACCCTTTTATCTTCTTTCTTTTCTATCTTATTTCTTGGAGTTTTATTGGAGGGGCGCCGTGTTTGCATTCCGAGGAACCATGGGCATTTGGGTATGGCGTTTAGTCTCTACTTCTATTTCGCGTCTGGCGTGTATTCGTACATGTTATGCATATTTATGCAGCATAATAATTCATCTTTCCTCTTCTTGTTTCTTTATTAAGACTTGTATAGTTACTTCGAGCCTGTTTTTCCCCATTATTCCAGGAACTCGAAGATGATAGCGGGCATGATGTGGAGTAATTGTGGAGTAATGATTTTTAGTACAATCCAAAGTACCAGCATACACAATGGCTGCCCGTTTCGAAATCGCTAGCTCATCCGTGATATCGATATCGATATTTGAATTCATTACGTACTGTGAATTCCCATCCAACCAAAGGGGTTTCCTGGGGCCTGGTTTAGGATTAATAGGCCTGTTGAAACATATGCCTGCGTATCGTCAGGATCTCCGCGCCAAACATACGCCCAACCAACTTCATAGATCACGAGATCAATGCCCACGGCTTACGGCCGAGAACGACACAGTGGAGATATATCGAAGGGGAAGTATATCCATAGCATGCATGCCCAGCTGCGGATGTGCATCCACGGGTTCGGCCGTCGATACGAGTCATCAGAACGGGTTTTCTTCGAGCGGGTCCTTCTTTTCCCTGCGAATTCTCTCCCTCATTATAAAATTCGCTGTGTAACCCGAACTATAATCTGACGTTCGGTGCATGCAGCGGGAAGATCATATTATAATTCATATATAGTATTCTGCTTTAAAACAAATTTGGATATCGGCCGGGCTGGGCGACACTATAAATCGGTATCTGCCGATAGGCTCCGAAATATATGGCTGACCCGTCAGACCAAAGGAATCGAGACAGTGATTTATTGATGAATCGGCGACTTTAAATATATACGTATACCATACTTACGTGGCTGACTTAAAATTTAAAAGGGTTTTATCATAGGTCTGTCGAATCAACGAGCATATAGCTTACTTTGCCCATGTTTAATTTTCACAAGTGGAGTATATATCATAACGTTAATGCAAATGCTAATTGAAGGCCACAGACGAGCAGAAGGGGTACAAAGATAAGACAGATGCCAGGTCTATCCTGGTTTTATGGATCACACTGACCCCTATTTAGGAAATTTTTATCGAGGCAATCGATTTAAATGTCAAAACGGGTCCAATGTCTTGACACAAAACTCAGGGAAATCAGTTCGTTGTATCACGACGGCTCACGAGCACGCGCACAACGAGTAATGCGCCTTGGCCAATAAGAGGGTTGGAAACGAACATAGGGCTTATGCGGGCCTTTCAAAACTTGAAAGTGTACCGGTGTGTATTGATTATTTCTAATAATCAACCCTACAAAATTGTTATAGAAACTTACCAAATTGTTAATCAAGGTCTTTTATATATATACAGAATTGAGGTCATGACAGCCGAGCAGTAGCTCGCTGTTCTTGCCTGAGGGGGGCCGTGGTTAGGCTTGACTATATCGAGCTGACGTACGGTAAGCCAAATACCACGACAAGCTGATGTCCCAACCAATTCGCCCTTTGAATCCGACTGGCCTTGCAAGTCAAGCGTAACAATGTCTAAGACAGATCAAAAAGGACCAGGGATCTTCTTCAGCAGAAATTTCAACTCCAGGATGCCAGCGGATCATGCCAATATGACAAGGGACAAAGAATGTCTGCTCCCTTCACCACTTGTCGCTTCAGTCGCACTCGCAATGAGAGAAATTGAGGTCGGCACGCTCTACATAACCGTGATATAACTACTTTGGCCAAAGGAATACTTGCATGAGCCGCTTGCGTGCTACTAACCCAAAGGATCAGATATCAACCCTGAAGGTGGTATCTATAAAACAGGCTATGGACCTCGAGCCGTGGTGGGCAAGGAGCTATGGGATAAATAGATTAATCTAGGCAAATCGATTATAGGTCATTCATTCGCGACTCGGGCCAAAAAGTCTGGGGAAGAAAAAAACAGAATACACCAGTACTGCATGCGCAACGGAGCACAGAGTCGGAAGACGGAGGTGGCCCACATAAGATCACTAAATTAGGACTGAGAAACGAATAAAAGAGCCAATAGGCTATTTGACAAAGAACTCCACTTTTCGTGCGGGTTACCGAGGACAATTCTGCAAGTTTTGGGTTTATGGAGTACAGCGGTTGATCAAAAACTTGAAAGTTAGAATCTCAATATGGGGTGAAGTGGCCGAGGAGATAGATATTGACATGGGCATAGGGCTACTCTAGCACCATTCTCTTTCCGACAGAGCCGCTTGTGATCTACCATGCAAGAAAATATCTCGTCAAGATATGTGTGTGGGTCTCAGCTAATCCGTAACGGGTGAGCTTGAAAGCACTGGAGCAGTTCTTCCTTCAAGGTTTGTGACATGGCACCCATGGTTTACAGATAATGGGTATGGAGTTCGAGCCACACTTCTGCAACGCTCTTTAGACTCCAGACCCCACCAAGGTTTCTCTTAGATGTTTCTTCCATGGAATATTCCGAACTTCAGCCATTTGTACATCATCTATAGTGCTGGTACTTCAATAAGTTGAATTTACGGAAAAGGCTTTTACTTAAATTTGTCAGGAGTTCTGCCTTGCATTCATGAGTTCACTCTCTAGACACAGTAGTATATAAAGTTAACCCAAATTTTCTCTAGGTACTCCGATAAAGGTGTATTATGGGACAGAGAAACATATCCTGGGGATCACAGCCAGCGGAGATTGCCTAGCTGCAGCTCTTGCGGCTCGCTAAGTTCGGCTTTTCTGCGTGGTTAAGGTGACTACCTGCATCAATTGGCCTTCCATGCTACGGAACGACGGGAAGTGGCCAGCAAGCTTCGAGGGGTCATATAGACACTAGCAGTGATTGCCTGAAGGCAAATGACAGTTGGCACATGCAGAGTGTACAAGGTTGAGGAATAGCGGACCGATCCCTGGACAATGAACGTACTTGAGTAACGAGCTGCGTGATATTATTGGATTTGAAATCTGGCATTAGACTTTGAGGGACAGCAAATTGGGAATATCTAGACGAAGGAGGAGGGGGGGTTGTCATTTGGAAGGCGTAATCACTGACTCGAAGACAGGAAGGAGACTAGGACCCACCCGCGATCTCCCGGCCAATTATCTCTCGGGATCGGATGCTCGTCACCTGCTTGCCGTGAGTCGACCCCTTCGAGAATCGTGCCTTTGAGGTGACCGAGGTGGGGCCAACTTGGCTATTTGCGTCAGGGCACGATATTATGACCCGGTATCATATGCTTTCCGTGGACAATTTGGGAAAAGATTGTGGGATAGACAGAGCTCGAAACAGGGCCCGCCGTATCCCGTGCCATCGGCTAGTGGTACCGGGAAAACAGTCACCGAGTTTCGTTAGCTTTTGTTTTGATATCTCTAAGGCTTCTGCGAACATATGGAACTTAAAGTTTTTTTTTTTTTTAAAAAAAAAAACAGATAGCTAGGTTGACCAGTCTTCTGCCTAGGCTGTAGTCAGCATAAGATATAAGCTGCAATCATACAAAGGCAAATAGTACTTGTAAATATCACGATAAATTTAGATAAACATTGGAGCAAGACCCATTGGAAAGTTTGTAACTCGAGGCTGCCGCTCCGATTTAAACTTTCACTTGGTAATTCATGCTTCCCAATCGAGAAATTTACGGTCGTCAGCAAAATAGAATCAGGTAAATAACAAATGGCTATTTGTTTCTTTTCCGGGAGATATGTAATTAAGAAGTGGGGATTGAACATAATCTTGAACCCGGCGCAAAGGTTTCAAAACCGATAATTGGGTAACGGGAATACATGTGCCTGCCCGTGGCCGCTAGAGCCAGGTGCGCAACGAGAGAGGTGTGGCAGGTATACGAGCTTGGGAAGAGGTCTATAATAGAGCACACCAATCATGTTTGCGAGTTATAGTACAATCTAGCCTAAAATCTTGCAGTTGGATCTGCGGATACGGCGCCAATACAAGAATACCTAATTTCTCATTCCAACGACCCTCAAATAGAAATGTAAGAGTAGCAGATTCTATTGTCAGATTCAATTTCTTTGACCTTGGCTAGGGTTTGGAGGCTCTTGGGCACGCAGTTGTGTTGTCCGTTGTAAATGGGGTTTAGAGTGGCTTAGCTAATATATTAAGCCTGAGCCGGATTAACAAGGCATAAAATACGAGAGGTTCCAATAATAGGGTTCATGCTGAGGTTCTGTGATATACTAGGTGTGGCCTGCTCCTGATGAGACTACCAGTTTATTTTGGACACTGGTTTACCCTGAACTCTTGACCCATATTGCATTAGGGATTTGAAATATATTTGAAGTAACCTCGTGGGACAGATGCCAGCCACCTCAACCGCGCAAATGCGGCAAGAGGCAGAGAACTGCGGTTAATAAAAGGTAGAATGCCGCAGCCGCATTGGCCCTGGAACCCGGTACACCACAGGGCCCAAGGGGTTCAAGTTTTGCAACATCGAATTTGTGTTTGGGGTTTAATTATATCCACAACTTTAGGCTTTCTACCCGAGTACCTTTGTAGATGCTGTCTGTGTCCGCATATGCGAAGGCTTGATTCGTAACGGCAGTCATCGTCAGTGCGCGAGAATTTTTGTAACACATTTGAAAATATCCATGTTTGACGCTGGAAGGCCTTGCCGCCATGCTACATAACCAGAATTCTTCCGTGTGATATCTCGAAAATCATTAAAAAAATAAAATAAAAAACCATTTGGAGGGAGATGACAGTTGGAACCGCGACGAGTCAGTGAAACTATTCTTCCGGTTAACCAAGCCATTCTGTCAAATACGAGGTGAAAGCGAACAACTTTCGGGATTAGCATGGCTCAACGGAACTGTAGCTGTATAAGTACATATACATGTCGCGCGATATATCAAGAGCCGTTCAAAACATCCCGCGTTTCGCAAGAGAGCACCTATTGATCTATGAATAAAATGGTGCTCGAACCAAGGTCCTTTAGACCGGGAAACCATGCCTTATGAGTCCGCAAAGCATCTTCCCAGCCGTTATTCATCCGATGTCGCGGAAAAGTGTGGCTATCATGTTTAACACTGCACACTGCGCAGCTGCTGCACAACCCACAGCCTGCATGTACATGCAGAACCCGATTCTGTCAACGGTCCCCACGGCCCATCAAAGGATTCATTTAAGTCGATCAAAATGCATAATCCCCAATATTTCCTTAGGCTAATAAATCCTAGGGAAGATCATTTACCAGACGCAATATAGATTGAAAGGCTGGCAGCATGGCTAATCGGGGCCCCCGAGGGGATCAAAGTCCGTGCAAAAGTCGCACAAAACTGTGCCATATTCAGCGAGGTGCGTATTTCCGGGAACCCTTTAACCAGGCCAAAAGTGCTACAAGATCCAGTCTTAGAGCAGTTCGGTTAAACGGCTTGGCTAAGTCGGTGTCTATGGAGGTTTCAAGCCACCTTGAACCGTCAGATCAATTGTGGGATAATCGGTCGACGAGTTGAAGTTAGATGCCTAGTTGAAGGTCGAAGAAACCCCTCATATTGTGGGTTAAGAACGGCTACACACAGGGCATCCAGGATGGAAGATTCCGGGGCCTAAGTGTACCATAGAGTTTAGAGCGTATCTTTACTGAGAAGGAGAAGGGTTTTGAGTGGAAGAATCTGTTGAGATGGGGTATTCCGAAGTTGAGCCGCAGAGGGCGAACATGGCTCGAGCTCCGAAAACCATTTTGGGTCAACTTGGTGGGTCGTATTGTGCAACACGGGCTGAGCTGCGGAGCGTGCACGGAGTTTGATGATGGGGTAAATGTTTAGTGAACTTATAAGGGATCCATGCACATTGATTTGGGAGCTTAAGGGGCGTATTGTATTGGGCAGATAGCGCTGGAAAACTTCTTTGGCAGTTCCTTGAAGCATGATCCCTGTTGCAAATCTCCTGCAATAAGTTAGGCTGCATATGAAAAGTTCCACGGATTCGGTTGCTTCGAAATCATAGAGTTGCTAGGCAAGGTTTTTTCCTGCTGGTACGAGTGCCTACGTAACAAAGCGGCAGGATATTAAGATGAGAAGGCTCTATGGAATGCGTCCCTATAGTTCTTTTATTTAGAGACGCAACCGTGCGTGACTTACCAGACGCAAAGCGGGCTAATATTGCTAAGACTAGGTTCGAAGTAGCCCGAGTGGATCTTACATTTTCGAATTCAACCGTGTGACAGTAAAAGCCCCACATATGTCTTAACTCTCATGACGTGAGTGATGGAAATCGCAGCTTAATTATACCGTTTGGGACTCCAGCCCCTCTTCGGCGCGCAATCGAGCGATTAGACGGAAGCCACTGGATTTTCCATGCATGTGTGTTTCTCAAAGTAGTTATGATGTTTGGTCGATGTTCTCGTTTCTCCAACACCCTCTAACCCATGCTAACTATAGCAAAATAGGAGACTGGTGAATAGATGAGAACTTATATGTGGAGACACAAGTATTTATTACTATACTTTGACTAGTACCTACCTAGTCTGTGGATCTGTATGTAACGTGGAAAATGCAACTGAGTGGGAAACCTTTAATCTCGCAAAAACCCGATGAGGTTGACAAGCACCAGACAGGCTTCCCTTGTACCGGTACGTCTCGGTACAAATACGCGAGAGGGAGCATTGCCCAAAGTGGTTTTCCGACACCTTTCCCTTGGAATGTAGCTGCACCTCGTTTTGCAGCATGGAAGGCTTCTAGAAAACGTCGAGCGTAAGACTAAACTCACCTGATTGGCCAACAAACGCACAGACATATCACAATTAGCCTAAGTGGCCCCAAATGAAATCAAGTTAAGATGCGGCTGCATGGAACACGAGGAAATTGTTCGAGAAGGCCCAGATTCAATGTGATGATAAATTGCATCTCAACCTGAGGTGGGTATCGCGCGCCACAGTGGTTCATCAGCGACATCAACAGCTGCAAGAATCCTTCTGGAAGGATGCACGGAACATGCACGACGGCTCGATGGTTTTGAGAGAGCCAATAAGGCGCGGATTAGTGAGACTTTCGACGCAAGTTCAAATATTTGTGCAATCGTGTCGAGGGGTCAGTGCACATAAAAATTCAACACTAGAACTATAGACCTCAGTTTTCAGCAATGTGGGCAACTAGGATGTTTTATCCTATTGCATCGATATGACGGAAATGCTAGGAGCCAAAGAACCAAATATGCACCGTCGATCATAGGTTTGAGCGGATCATAGCGTGAGCCGAGCAAACCTCGGTCATGGAATTCTCGACATTCTTTCGCTTTTATCCAGGTCTGTCTCAAAGTTGCGAATAGAGCCGCCAGTGGCCATATGTTGAAAGTTGGGGGAGCTTGCGTCAGTTCCTTTACTAGCCACCAACTTTTCGACTTCACCTCCAACACAAACTGCGACCTCGCGAACCTCTAGACGTTTCCTACGGCAAAATGCCGGATAGAAAATCAATCCTTTTCATATCCCACCCGTGAGTTATTTCTTGTTCTTCGCATCACATCAATGACAATCGGATTTTTTATTTTATTTTTTCAGTTTTCTTGCGATCAATTTCTTCAGGACTTGCAATGTGGGAAATAACAGACGAATACGAGGTATTCGTCCAATTACGTCTCGAGCCGGTACTTGGTTGCATTAGTTTTCCAGCTTTCAACCAAGGGAGGAAGAAGCAGCGAGACGGGTGAGGGTGACATCCCGATTCGCTTGAACTATCAACTAGCCTGCACTAATAAACCCGGGCGTCAAAGGAGTATTAAGATTCAGACAATTTTTTTAGGCAGGAACCGTTGAGCCGGAAAAATTGGCGATGTTGTTTTCTTCACAGCGAAACATCAGGTGAGAATTATGGCTGCCCCACTAAAGGGACCAGCTTGAATTCAGCTGTCATTCCAAAGAGATTTAGCAGTTGTCACCAAGGCCCACTCCTACGTTCGCACGTGCGTAGCTTCGAATAGTAAACCAGAGCATTGCAGGTTCTCTGCAGGTCTGAGTTAAACTCTATCTAGATGGCTTCTGTAGAGCTGCGTCAATGCAGTTCCGCTTCTACCAAACCCCCCCCCAAAATTAAAAATAATGCCACAATCTAAGAGTTGATTTTTAAATTTTTTTTTTTTTTGTATATAAAAAATTTATTTATTTGTTTTTAGTTTTTGGAGAGATTTGGCACAAATGCAACGCGAAAAGCAGGTGCCCCGGCCGGTCCCATGATGCTGCCCTCGATCACGGAATCATAGTTCGATTCTTCCTCGCAAATATCGAGAGGGCCAGCAAGCACGAGTCGCTAATAGAGACATTGCACAGGGTGGCCTTCATGCATGATACTACTTCTATCCGACCGCTAACTTTCTCGAGCCTAGCCCGATCTTATGTTGGGAAGTCATCGGGTTTCTCATCCATTAGCATGATGAATCCTTGATTCGTCACCCTCTTCAGGAATTCGTCCCACCATTGACATAAGCAAACTACCAATTCTTCTCTTATCGCTATATCACGATGCGAACCCTCTTCTAAAGGTGCCTAAGGACCGAGACCGCAGTACGACTATATCATAATTGAGGCCTCGTGGTACCCATCGAATTTGGGAGGTCCTTGGACCGAAATCGATGTGCCAACTAAACGGTACTCACAGGATCATCAATGTGACTTGGATCCCCGTTGAATATTACTAGGGCCTGGTCAACAAACACATAGGAGGCGGATTGAGTTGTCGGATATTGATGCCCTGATGTTAAAATTAGCAGACTGCATAATATAGACTTTTTTAGCAAACGGTCGAGCTTATCGCGGAAACTTCTTCGCTTTACAATCCTCCGCAGATAGTAAAAATATATCAAGGCTAAGAATCTTTCTGTGTCGATAGTCGGTTCACAGTATGGCAAGTTCAAGGATACGTTCCGATACAAGATCGCCCAATCATACGATCGAGCTCAAGTGAGATCCCAAGATAGCTCACAGGCTCAAACACGCAATATATGCAGGACCGCACGGCACGCAATTATGATGTCGTTGATGGGAATCACGCACAATCTTTTAAATCCAGTGCCGTAGACATGGAGTAACAAGCTGAAGATCAATATCTGGAAGAACAGATCAGAATACGAGCTAATGCCTGCTGTTTGCGTTGCTGTTTCGAAGTTCCGATGCTGCCGACTCATAGCTGTGTCGCACATGCAGACCTGCGTAGCAAATACATTACGCCATAATTCTCGCGACTGCCGATTCCGACGATAGTGGGATGGGCCCTGAGGCTCAGATACGGAGATTAGTTAGTCATCCGGCGGTATCAGTCCCAATATCAAGATCTGACTGGTATACACCCTCGCTGCAGATTAAATGGTTGTGTTGCTGTGCATGTGAGAATCTTATTACGCAGCCACTGCACGGAAGCTTTTCGTGCTATTAATATTCCAGTAATTCAGTATCCAGACAGGGCCAAGCTCCTGCATTCTGACCCGTATCATACTAAGAGCATTGACCATTTTTGCCTTCAGGTGCTCGTATTTCCAAACATAATTTTAGTGATCTCGCCAGCCTTAGTTTTATCTGGCGTATCTAGATAGATGCACAGATGTCGTACAGACACGGCAATTGTAAACCTCATCCCAAAAGCGCATCTTCGAATGCGCGCTTGGTTGTGTGCTATAGCCAAAGAAGATTGCCGATTTGAAGGTAGAGGGAGGATCGGAAGCATCAAGCGCACCCTATGTAACGCATAGGCCAAACGGTTAGTCAGAATTAAGCAAAGTCAATGAACAGGTTCCGGGCTCATTGCCAATCCGGGTATAACACCCGTGATTCTTTGAGTAAGTCGACAGTCAACAGGGGAATCGGGTTTAGGCGAGATTTTGGGAGATTTGGAAGATTCATGAATTTGAAGTTTTCCCGACTTGCCGTTTCGAGAGCCTCGGAATCTTCATCGTGCTTTCCTAAAGCCATATATTACCAAATTGAAAACAAGGTCTAAATCCGCATGGGAACTATCGACACTAATGAAGTTCTATTTCTGGTGGGTGTTGTATCATGAGAGCCTCAGCCTCTCGGGAGGAAATAGCCAAAGCCTGCCCCGGGCAGAGGCTCTCCGCTTGCTTCTTCTGGAACCCGGATGATCTGACCGTAAATTGTTCCCGGTGGGTAAGGGTGACTGGTGGGCACTACGGAGGCTCATCTGAAGCGATCTATCGGCACAGCATGCATTGAATCGGCAAGTACGAAGCTTCAACGACTAGCATTGGGCCCAGAGCCTCGAGAGGCACTTGGAGTGCGCGTGCCCCATTAATTAGCCAACAAAAACACCGTTGATTTCCGTTCGTCGCTAGCGAAAGAAGTTGCAACTGACATCGCACAGAAGATAGCATCGGCTTCAAGTGGGTTGACGCGTCGTCTCCCTGCAGCTACACACAACTGTGGTATCGGCCCATTTACGCATCGTCGTCATCCGGACCAGATACTGGGTCGATGCGCTTACCTGACACCCGCTACCCACTTCGATTGACCTTGAAGACCTTCCCGATGAGATTCCCACCAGTGTTACAATTTGCGGATGCCAGCCAATCCTTGGATGAATGAGTCGATGCGTCGTTGATTTTCAGCATGCGGGATCCCTGAGGACAACCCCAGGCACAGCTAACAAATACGCCCCCAAGGGGCTTTCGAACGATCAGGTCAGTTTCCCGGAATTGCGCCTCCAAAATGTCATCCACTTCAAGCGAAAGAAGGCTCCCTCAACTGACCGCCTGGGATACTCCCCATCCGGAGGTATTTGCGATAAGTGGAACTGGGAGCCAGAACCTAAGATTTTGAGAGTTGCAATTACAAAACTTGCTCGATAAAGATAGCAATCGAGTCATGGAACTGGGGAGAAATCGCGCTCCAGGGCAGGTCCGAATCCCTTCTTTTTGTCAGAATGCGACCTGATCTGAGCCATGAGCTTCCGCGGTAAAGTCATGCTTTCTTACCCTGTTCGTTGAAAACCCGCCCTCTCTGAACTTTACCCTTCACGTCTCTGCCCATGGCCCTGAAATATTTGGTGATTTAGGCCTCCAAACCTATAAACAACCGACAATCCAGAAAAACATGCTTTGGAGCGGAACAGTGTGCACCGCCGCCCTATGATTTGGTGCAGGGCCCCTGTCCTTGACAAACCATGCAGGCGTTCCCACCCATGCCCACGCAGCAGGCCACACATATGCTGGTCGATGTGGTGTGGTTTACCTTAGTGCTGCAGGACCAGAAATGTTTCTCCAAAAAAACGGTTCTAAATCTTGCGTGTGCTGGGGTTAAAAGAGATCAGTGATAATATTTTATTTTTTTTCCCAGCTCTGACATGACAAGCCTCTGGCCACATTGCAGAGGCCCTTGGTGCCATATGCCAGAAGTGGAACTGCAGCGCCGTCCGCTGTCTGAGTGGAGATCTTGGGGTTCCGTCGAGAGTCTGTTCCCTCACTTCACGAAAAAGAACTGTTCTAAAAAGCAACTTCACACACCCTATATCAAACATGATCTATCCAAAGAGTAACCGGCGGCGTAGTTCTGCTGGAGTACAGTACATTTACTTTTGACATTACAGATGATGCAACGGCATTGTCCCCCACATGCATACATCCTCGACAAAGACGGCCCTCTGTCTCTCAACCCCTTGGTCCTTCCCCTCAACCCTATGTACTGCGGAACAGAACTGACAGGATAGCTTGGATATGACTACCAAATAAGAAGCTATTGCCATCAAAGTACAGGAGAAGCAGACAGCTTCGCCACTTGCCGTTCGGTAGGCTTGAAGGGTCACGGAAAATTTTATATAACTACTCGACTTTCGCACATCGCAACTCCAAGCTTGGACCCACAGGTCTCACCTTGCTTGACATCTATCTTACACTCTCTTTAAAAACCTAATAGGCCCTCGTTTGCATAAGCCCTTATTTGATAGAGGCCCCCTCCACCTTTTGACATTATCAGTCGATAATCTTTTCTATCAAACATCCTTTAAGCGGACACTATATATATTTGCATTCCCTCTGATATCACTAGACCTTGTGCAACTACTCACTCGAGTTCTCAACCTGCAACTTTGACATCTACGATACGTATACTTGTGCACCAGTAAAGGACTTGCAACTATGGGTGGCCAAAACCCGTCTCGAAAGAGCCATACGAAATCGCGGAAGGGCTGTAAAACCTGCAAGCGAAGGCATATTCGATGCGATGAAACCTTTCCACAATGGTATGGACAAAATCTTTCCAATAAAACCTTTGCATACATTATGAGGCTCTTCATCGATCTTTCTTGCTAATTTAGCCTTTTGCTGTTAGCCGAAACTGCACCAAGCATAATGTTCGTTGTGATTATATGGATGCGCCGCCACCGTCGGACGATAGCAATTCATTGCCGCCCTCGACACCTGTTTCCCCTGAATATATATCACAGGATTTATGGAGACGATCCCAAGTTCCGATGCTACGAAGCACGACTCATCTTTCACCCTATGATGCCCCGACAGTCAGGTCGAGATCTTCTCAAGATATGCGCCTACTCCATGATATCTCTAGAATAGCTTCTCACATGCAGATGGCGGACCCCGTTTTGTATAGGGTGTGGGCTCGGGAAATCCCGCTGTAAGGAATTTAACTTGAGGATAACGCCCCTAATTTCGAAGATTTACTAACGCTACAACGTCTGCTTGACACAGACTTAAATTTTTAAGACTCGCTGTTCGCCACGAGTTCGTCATGGAAGCCATATTATCTTTATCAGCAGCCCATCTAGCGTCGGTTTCCAGCACTACAGAGAGTCGACAGGTTTCTTTTCAGCATGGCGGGGAAGCAATGAAGGGTTTACAAGATGAGTTGAGCAGATTCTCAAGATCGAACGCGGATGCCTGTCTTGCTGCATCAGTGCTGCTATCCTGGCAGGCCTCTGACTGGTAACCGCCATAATCACACGTTTTGAAATTCACTTATTCTGACGCTACGAATAGGAACTCATGGAAAACGCTTATGGAAGGGACGACGATAATCATTCAATCAATGCAATCTTGGAAGCATGAGAGCGAGTTCAGCGAGTTCATTGCGAGCCTCGAAGATGCAAATTCGGGAGAGGCTTTCTCGACAAGACCAAGTTTAACCGAGCAAAGACAGATAGTTGCAAACGCTCGAGCGTCACTCGGATTTCTAGAAATAGAGGCGGTCAATAAGCCTGTAGAGCAACAGGCTCTTAGTACGCTTTTCTCTTTCTTGAATAATCTGGAGACGCAGCTACCGATGTCGAATCACGATCACGAGTACAAGATGATTCACCCATTGGCGTCATGGCTTTTTTTCCTTCCCTTGTCATTCTTAAGACGAGCGAAATCAGACCCTATGGTAATGGTATTCTTGGCAAACTTCTATGGACTATTACTAGCCATCGAACCGTTGTTCCCGGCCGTTGATTCCGCATATTTCGGCGCTCTTTGCCTTGGGCCAATCGAGCAGATTCACCGTCACATACGATATCAAAGGAACCATGCGGCCCTGCTACATCCATCGATGCTTCTGTCGGACTACAATGTGGATTACAACCGGCAGCTCGACTGTCTGCAATTCCCAATGGAGCAAGTCTTGAGATATCGAAGCAGACATGGTTGGATTACCAAACATGTCGATGAATATGACCCTGAAGCCGCCAGACTCTATGACGCCCAGATAGATTTCGAAATTGTTATGAATGAAACTGCTGCACAATGGTCGCCGTACGACGAGTCGAGAACCTTTGATCAGTTCAAACAGTATCCAAATTACAATACAACGCCATCTCCTGGACATACTCCCGTTCAGGCACCTTACCAAAGCATGCAGTACCAGTATCCATTCGCCACTCGTCAGGTCATGCAACCCAAGGGCCACAGTGAAATGGATCCGTCGTTCGTGAGCCAATTCTCCCCTTTTGGTCATACTGTGTCGGATATGAACGTTTGGATGTGCTAACTCATAGGGGCTTATTAGGGCGAGTACGAGTTCTTCTGCGACAATGTACAACAACACCCAATGATTCTGAATTCAGCAAGCTCTGCTAGTTCACCAGAATATATGTGGTTGTAATTGATCGTATTCAAGCTCTGTTGCGGTAAGATGTCTGAGACATCTCCCGATTACTCAAGAGCAGACCGAAACCTTCACATCACCTTCACATCCTTGAGGTTCCACTCGCTGTCTCCACAGCAAACATTAGCCTGATGCCTAAGGGGTGTTACATTTTCCCACGGAAATCCCACATAGGTTAACAATGCCGTGGTACTGTGGTAGCGGAAGGTGTTACCCTGCGGGAATGTTCTTGGAATCTGAGGTCTTAGTCTAGGATCTAGATTTAATTCCGCACGGTTGCGGCCGGCTCTACATCGATGCATCCCACCGGCCACCCAGTTGCTCGACTAGTTTCGCCTTTTTTGTCGCTTGATTATTCCGCTACTATCGGCATTCATTGTACAGTCTACATTTCTTTTCTTTTCTGCTTCCGAATTTTGTGTTTGCCTTTGCGTTTCACATACCCCATCTCGTTGCTTTTGAAGAGGAGGAATACTAAAAGCTGGCGATGCTGATACCTAAGTTTCTCGTTGTTAATTTGTGTTGCTTTGGGATTACTATATTTGCCACCAGGGTGCTGCTGGGTAACTCTCTGTGCCTCTCAATAGCACGGACACGCGGCGCCGGCCATCCTGTCGACGCAAACAGCGCAGCTGTCAACTATTGAGAATCGGGCGGGAGACGGCCGCCGGTGAAGTAGTATTGCGGCGTTCTTTTTTTTTTTTTTTTTTGCTAACAATACTTTCCCCCCAGTTTCATTGCAAGATATCACTATACCATTCCTGATTACCAAGGCTGCTTTCCCCCTTACAAATTTTTGTCGTGCAGTCATCCCCTTACCGGAGTTGCTTGTTGGTTTTTCTTTGCATGTAATTTGGCGTTATTATGGTGATGGCCAGTTCTCGTACTTGGTGAATTGGATTCACCAAAGTACGTACCTACATACATGTAACATTAAAGTATTCCTTTCAGGGTATCATGACTACTCTCAGTGTGGAAAACTTGATCTCAAATATTTGTGCTATAGACTTCTTTCAAGGAAATTGAATTTCTCTTATAAGCCCATGTATCCCTTTCTTCATGTACATGTTACAGACATCACATGTTGTTCTTCAATCTGCGAACGAGAGGCACAGGCATCCATGCAGCAGGCTCCACCAAACCCTCGACATTTTTCTTGTGGCTTTTGTAAGCTCTTATCGCAACTCCGAGACAGATCTGACCGCCAGGCGGCTAGATAATTCTGGCTTGATGTATGTACATACGCAACATTCACAGACACACACACACAAAGTACAACTTTCACTCGTTCAAGTTTATTGCACTGGCCATAGGCGGGCAGTTTCAGAATTTGTATTAATCATATCAGAATTTTATTGGCTTTCATGACAGGCAGCCGGCACCAAGGTAAGCAATGGTGCAAGACAAGTAAGCTTAACATAGTCGCAACCAATTAATTGTAATTTTATTAGGCCGATAAATCTAGTAGACATGAACATGGATTGTTCTTTATGAAGCGGAATTGTGAAGGTAAGAGTTTTAACTTGATGACCTGCGCCTAGTTGTGCTTCCAGCAGGCAGGTACCGATACTTGGAAATTTTATGCAATGTAATGTATAGTACGTATGTGAAAGGCTTTATTGGGGTGTTGAAGACCGTGGGGACGTTCTCATTCAGACGGAATCAATTAACTTGATAGACATTTCGTCAATTCGCCAACCATCCCGTCTCCACAATAAAAATGCATCGGGCGAAAGGCTGAAAAGGGCAGGCCGAAAAGGGACCAAAATATATGAGTGGAACTTCGAACTTGCAGAAGATACAGCTAAATATAGAGAGAAAGCGAGTAAGGCGGCTCGATCGCTCGAAATTCGTCCTCAAGTTGCCATCGGCGTACGGCGTATATTGCCCTGTAAAAATTTCAACTCCAATTTCGATTGTTCGCAAGCTCAAGCTCCACGTGAAGTCAATATGCATACATGCAGCCACCAACGAAAGGCGGCTAACGTTCCACCAACCAGCAGCCCCTTTCCCAACCCTCAGATCCGTGCCGCATTTGTAGACCGTATATATGGGTCTTAATGAACCCCAATATTAACGTCTATTAATATTTCCCAAAAAGTACGTGCGTTGGGGTCTATCCCCATACGTTTGAGGAATATATGGCCGGGGTACTAGTCTCTGGAATAAAGGTCGAGGAACACTAGTTCAAGGTTTCCGGCACGAGGCCATCGACGTTCCGAGCCTCTTGACATTTCAAGATTCCATGTATGGGACAGCCAAAATATTTTCCACATGATGAAATCACGCACCGGATCCGAAGTCCTGTATAACGAGCTAAAAAATACGTAGACACGCAGCGATCACAATTAGCCGGCTCTGTTGCTCGTCGTATGAATGCAAGATCACGTTTTTTGTATGCCTAAGGCAGATCAGAAGACTTATTCGTTGGAGGGGTCGATAGCCATTGCCCAGCAAGCGGCTCCGGTTGGAGCATATATGATTTTTTGCCGAAAACTCGCATCCCTACTGGCATTGATATATCTCCACCCGTAGGTCTGGGGTATGTTGATTGCAACTGTGGGGACCAGGTATCAGGTGAGGAAGTGAGAGGGATCGGTTTGTACCAGGCCGAAGAAGTCTAAATTGAAGAGGTCAAATTGTTCTTGTACTTGGCACCATGGTTCAGGCCGATACCGATGCCCGGGATACGGGGCATCTTGATATTAAGGTCCAGGTACAGGAACTCAGGTGGATTCAGATGAACCTCTAGCTCTACAACCTCAGGCCCATGGTGTTTTTTTCTTTGGCAACCCATGCAATTGGGAGAGCGGAGTTAGTAGATGTGTCCAGATGGTCTTCGGGTAAACTTTTCGAGCGATTCGATTCGAATTCTTCCCCACAACCACAACCTGCAAATGCATCTGTGCTGTACAATGAGAATTTGACGGGGCTACTGAGCTGGGGGAGGGGGTGGTTTTTTTTTTTTTTTTTAATGCGTAAGGCTTATACACGGCAGACTCTGCGAAAACCATCTCAAAAGACGGCAATGCAATTGGATGGGTTAGACGCTTTCTACATGGTGTAGCTGGATACCTTGATAACTTTCCTGCGGTCGTGCGAGATCTAAATATGTGCTCATTACATAATGATAGGCAAAAATAGACGACGAATGAGCGGGAATGTAGGCCCAGAGGCCATCCCCGTTGTAGCTTAGAGCTGTGCTATCGTTCTGGCTTGTGGAAGTCTGGAGAACAAACCTCACAGAAAGCTTAACGTTGAAAAGCGAACGCCCACACGCCAAGACCTCATGCCAGCAGCCACACAGAACAACCTTTCGACGCGATACCTCTCACGACCCGGTAACATATATCCTAGATCGACGGACCGCCGGCTTTCATATCGAATCTCACCCCGCAACTTACAAGAGTCGGCTGAGTGAGAAAGGTTTCCAAGCCGCTGTTGATCGATCTTATCACGGAAGTGTTTTTGGGCGGCAGAGACCGAGAAGCTGCTTACAGAATGGCTGAGTCGGGCGGTTGGCACACCATCGAATCTGATGCTGTATGTTTACCCACCTCTTTGCAGCACTTCCCGTCTACTCGGGTTGATGGACTGCGCCATTCATTCTGTACTAGATGTTGGATCAGAAAATCTACTTGCCAAAATGGCATGGTGCTTACAGGAGGCAATACAGCTGCTCCCTTTACCAGGCCGATAGGCTATTGGTAACGGCGCTGGGCCTCTGAAACCTGGCCTTATAGAGGCGAAGTACAGCCATTTAGAGCTGATCCCTTCAGCATCTCGTCCGATGCGATCTTACATCTACTCTAAGATTTAACAATGCTATTTGGCCATGTGGCATGGTCATGGCCGGGCTGACGAGTGGATATGGGGCCTGTGCGTCCGACTTTTAGGGTGTTTTCACGTACTTGATCGAGAGCCTCGGGGTTCAGGGAGTTCAATTCGAGGAGCTGATAGCGCTGGAAGCCGACTATCTTAGACAATTATCGTATGCGCTCCATGAATTTTTCAAGATCGTCCTGCCGGCATTATATGTCATGATGCAGGATTATCGTGTCTATGAATTGAAACAAATGAGGCGATGCTAATTCTTACTGCTTCTGAAACACTTAGACCAGTTTATGGGGTCATCTTTCTGTTCAAATATCAAATGGGCAAGAATAAATCTGAGGCTCCAATGGATGGCACACATGACATGGATGCCCCAAACCACATGTTCTTCGCCAACCAGACAATTCAAAATGCTTGTGCTACTCAAGCGATTTTGTCAGTCCTCCTCAACGCGGACAAGGAGCAGCTTGATATTGGCGACTCGTTGCGGGAATTCAAAGATTTCACTGATGGTTTCCCGTCTGATGTACGTGCATTTATAACTCACCTGCTAAATATTTTAACGAGACTATTACTAATCCATGTTCATAGCTTCGCGGAGAGGCCCTATCAAATTCAGGTAAGGGCCATATTTAGCCTTCATTTCGGGGTTGCCGATGGCTTGACAATGCATGCGGTTTCGAAGGGGTCAACGCGAGCTTACTTTCCTCTCTAACAGATTTAATACGCGATGTTCACAACTCTTTCTCCCGCTCGAGCCCGTTCGCTGATGAAGGCACTCGACAAGCAACAGAAGAAGACGACCTCTATCATTTCATCGCATATACCCCTGTCAATGGTGTTTTGTACGAAATCGATGGCCTGCAGGCTGCACCGATCTCGCACGGATCCTGTACCCAGGACGAGTTCTGCGACAAGGTCATCCCCGTGATACATAGACGTATCGAACGCTATCCTCCAAGCGAGATCCGCTTCAATCTAATGGCCGTGGTTCAGGATCTTAGAGTCAAGGCCGTCGAAATCGGGGACGAAGAAATGCTAGCTCGAGAAGAACAAAAGAGAAAGGATTGGGAAACGGAGAACGAGCTAAGAAGACACAACTTCGTTGGCTTTATCCACGAACTCTTGAAGGGTGTTATCAAGGAAAAAGTCAAGGGTGGCACTTATGACGAATGGATCAAACAAACGAAGGACTCTAATTTACAGAAGGCGATTGCTGCCAGGAAAGGCGAGCCAGTTGACTAACTGTGATCGGAATAGCGCTGGGCCTCGATGCTTTGACGCAGCTTGGTCGATAGGGGCTTTAGATTTAAAATCATTAGACAATCTTCTTGAAGCATAAAGTTCTGGTATAGACAAAATTCGTCGTTTGTGTGGACTTGTTCTTTGGCATGAAGTATTTCATCTCGGATGAAGGAGAGATACTATCCTTGATAAAAGGCGGTCTTCGTTCTGAGCACGAGAATCAATGTAATCTATGAAGTTCTATCTCTCGAGACCTCTGGAGCTAGTAAGTGTCAGGTCTTAATCTCGTTTACTAGGTTGTATCTGCAAGTCAAGAGCTAAATATAGGGACCCGGGGCCGAGACTATAGAGACCCCTGAGTTCACGGGGTACGATTATCACGCCTTACTATAGCTCCTGTGAAATCCGTCTCCTAAGCTCTTACAACGAGACGTTAAACTGTAACGGATGCATTGTTAGGCCAACTGACGACTAAAGCCTCTATATTCGTTGCCTCAGGCCTAGCTAAACCAACCTAAACCCACTTTTACCTTCAGTGTATGAGCCGGGAAACTACATCCCTGATAGAATAGACTCTCCAGTAACGTGATATATAGTTGCTTATGTGATGAAATATAACAATTATTATTCGATAGTTTTATCTGCAGATCTGAATATTGCTATGGATTCGAAGTCTGTTTCCGAATTATTTGGATCGCTTTAAGTCAATCTGAACATGCCAGCATATAAATCTTGATACGACCGTCGCAAAATATTAACGTCTTTTATCCGTCAGGTCAAAATTCAACTGAGGCTAGATTACAATACCGATATTTAGCTATTCAAAACTGGACCATAACCTTTAAATGTTGCCCCCTCTAAGTACGACCGACGCAGCTTCCTTCAACGCGTCATTCAAGTCTCGATGTCCTAGTTGAACTTCCAGCCGTTATTCGAGATACAATACGTTAGAAACTCATGAAACACGCTATACGGAAGGATTAGGACAAATCAATACTAAAATAGCGACTCAGCTCAAAACTAGGATAGTCTGTTCTGTACACCTGCGCATTTGTGTACGGGATAAAATTGAGTGGCAAGCCTTGTGCTGCGTGACCAGGGCAATGAGGCATCTCGTTCGACTTTCTAAGCTTGCTCCCTCTCTAGTTGACGAGGGCTCACTCCAATTACCTCCAGTTCCTCCCAAGAGCCACTTGAAGGCTATATAACTATTCGTAGCTTAGAATACCGGGTGCGCTAGTTAGATGAAGGTTTTTAAACGGCGACCCACGAGACGGAACACACTAGTTTGTCTGGAGCTAGCTCGAATCTTCTTGGGTATCTTGAAGGTTAAAGCGCCTGTGTGACTTCGATTCTGAATATTTCACACACTTTCGACAAAATAGTTCAGTTTATTATTAGTATACTACAGGAGAGAAGCCGCGTAGATGGCATATTGATATTAAACTAGAGATGATGTTATATTGTGTAAACCAGTCAGAATAAACTCACAACCTCCTATCTATTATAAAAACCCGAACAACATTCTCCAGATTTTCAAAGTCTTTTCATCTGAAGTTGGAGAGTGTTAGTTGTGATATTTCCATGAGTGCGATACGTATCTCGGTTCATGATTATAATCACGATCATATGACTTTTACCACACTTCTTAGATCATCTTTCACTGAACCTCCAATTGCTGAGCTGGGGCACGATAATCACTCGTCGCTCTTATCGTCTATTCAGAACTTCGAAGCCGGGAATCTTCATGTGCACCAGACTTTCCATCTATTATACCTTTGACTACAGCTTAGTTTAAGGCACCAGAATCTCCAGGCGTCTCTTGGTTTCCCCTCGCTCCAAGTATCGCGTCTAGGGTTTGGCCTAGCTTTCGTTGGTCTTTTCCATATATGTATAGTGAACTAGCCATCGCGATATTATTGATATAAAGATGCCCACCCATCATATATCGGACAAATATCTGGGAACTTGTAATTTCTTTAGAGATGAAACGGTTGAAGCAGGCATTTCAAATGTATGTGTGTGTGGCATTGAGTACCTTATATTTCATAGAGTTTCAATTGATAGACTAGCAACTTCTTTACTATGGTGTTATGGGTAAGTTTTTGCACCTGGGCAGGTACCAGCGCCCGCACAATAAGTAATTACATCAACTTTGAAGACATAAAATGTAAACGACCTGTTAGCAACGATTAAACCTGCACCTGTTCAAACACATCCGTGAACCGCGCACGGACCGTACCTGACATGTCGGCAGGGTGCGATTACTTACGCCTCATACCAAAGTAAATATCGATTGTGGTTATAAAAAATTTTGAATACATAAAGCCAGAATCTAGATTAATTAACCCACTTAATACGTCTATACCATCCATGTGTATACAGATGCGTGGAGGATCTGAGAGTTGATAATTTGTCGCCAGCATAGTTGGTTGCGGCTCGTCAAAATCGAACTTACAAAGCGCTACTACAGCCCTCTCGTATGTAGCGCAAGTCCCCGCGCGAGACTGGGCACGCGCTGTGTAGCGTTACACCAATACTAGCTTAACGGCGCCCAGACTAAAATCAGCTTGTGGAATTTATGTCCGAAACGGGAAGTATAACATGAATGTCGAATAGGGAATGTTCCGCATTATTCAAAACATCAAAAGCGCGCTCTACCAACTCCGGAGCGCTGGATCGCGATCACTTTAATACCAGTTAGTTACGTTAAACTAGTAGGCTGGCATATCGATTGAAACACTTCATCAATAGTGCTCAGAAAACTGTGCTTAGAATATTGTTAAGCAGCTCGGGCTATAAACCCAAGAAGTCAATATTTATTCTGGATCACAATAGCCTTGGCTTTCTTGGTTTAGGCAGCACCTTATTTTGCCGTGAGGAGCGCTCTTTGATTGTGGCTTGGTGCTTTGGGCGATATCTCAAGAAATCACATCGCCGGAGCGTTGAATCCACAGAGCTGATTGATTAGATCAGCGATATCGATTTGAGGCTTACATGCGCGCGTGTTATTATCTTATCACAGACGAGAGTATCTTAGGTACTAAGGGTAGTGATACTAATAATATGTAATTAGATCAGAGAATACGGCAGATGATCAAGGCTTAAACCTAAGACTGGTGGTGGGCGAAGAGCGGGAGAGCGGGAGAAAGGTACCGCACCACCTTGTAATCTCCTTACCGCTATCTCGCCGTCGGCGTGTTAATATAATTGAGAGGCAGATGTAGTCTGTCGGTATACTAAAGCATCCGTATAATATTTTGTAGATTTATCAAGCCGTCTATTTTACCATTAGGCCTATAGCTAACTAGTTGCCCTCGACATTGCCCCCTACAGGTTTAGATCTATAGATGGGACAGTACCAGGTGAGTCACTCTCTTTTGCTACAATTGCAATAATATCTGCTTGTATGCCTCAAAGCGTAGATGCGAATGTCCCGAGTGGAAAATTCTTGGGTTGACTATGAGGCATCCAGATCAGAGAACTAGTGACATATGAGATACTGGATCTAGCTAGATGCTCTTATCAAAGGGTCATTAAAACGGACGATCAGTGCGAAGATATCCAATTTGCGAAGCCTTTCAAGAGATCAGTCTTATAAGCTCAATCCTTTCGCTATGATTATCGAAACACGAGGAAGGGAGCATATATTTTTCATATTGCGAAATCAAATAGAGACCATCATACTAGAGGACTGAAAGTCTAACTCGGAGTCTTCAAAGCCGGAAAACGTCTGCATCTCTTAGGTTGCCCAACTACAAATAATAGTTGCTTGGGGTCGGAATATCTATATTTTGAAATGATTATTTGTGCTTAGTGAAACCTAATAGCGCATCGGGGCTCGAGCCGGCTCGACCGTAATGAATAAAGTACAGCGCATGAGATCCACTTGCCATTCAATATCAAATCCAAGCGATCTTGTCAAGTGGCAGCAAATCGGTAGCTTTGGATCCCCCAAACCTCCACCATCGAATAGAGTAGACAGGTCCTCAATTTCGTTTTGAACAACTGGACGATGAGGGGTTATATAACCAAGAAGCGTCAGGCCAAGGTATAAAATAAAGCGAGACTTCACAAGCGCTATGCCAGGCAAAATGCTGAATGTATCAATCTGGTTTCTCAGTGGAAAGGATTTAGACCTCGTTGTTCTGTTGAAGGATATTAGGCGTGATAGAAATGAAAAGGCTCAGTTGATGATTTCCCAAATCTTCTAATCAACTTACCACTTTAACTTGCCTCGAGGTGGCTGCGAGGCAACCACGAGGAGAGATACAAGACTTTCTAATGTCAACGGGGACGTTGCATCGGGTTTAGAGGGTTAGTTCCAAACTCAGTACTAGTAAATATGAAGACTATTGAGCAGTTGAGCGAGGAGGAGGAGGAATATGATCTGTTTCTAGTATACAGCTCCTTGCAGGAAGCTAGGACTACGTTTTAGAGAGATCGAAATAAAGGATCTTCTAAAAGGCTGCGGAAGTACACGTATACACTGGTCAAGAGGTTAAGTAATGGGGCACCGGACATACGGAACCCATAATAGCAAAGAAAATACCGACGGTGCGAGAATTTTTAAACGCATTCCACTTGTAAAGATGCAAATACATGCTGCCAAAAGATATTGATATACTTTACGAATATATTTAGCTAATTTAATCTACCTAAATTTTTATGATATAATGTTCAGTCAGATATCCGCCCCGGAAAGTCGAAGTGCCAAAGTATCACAAGATCAATCGAGTTGGGTCTGAAATCAGGCTGATCCAAAATTTGCAAAAGGAAGCCAAGCTTATACGCAGGTAACCATCGTCTTTTGATCAAACGGAATGCCTTTGACAGATTCCACAAAATTTTTTGTTTAATTTTAAAAAGAAGAAAAAGAAGAAAAAGAAGCCCTTGTTGACTCGTGGTTGTTGCATTTAGCCGAAAAGGCCGTCAGCGATCTCTATCCTGTGGGATTGCGGTTGATTTGACGTCAATTCGGGTCCTTGGCTCTATAGATCTAGGCGTACCGCGCCGGCGAAGTCTAGAATACAACGCATCATCTCGGCTGACTCGGCAAGCTCAAGCCGGTGGAGGTGTCTTTGTCAGTGCTTCTTGAGCCTTCGACACCGTCGTATTAGCGACAGTGGTCATAGCCATATGGGAAGAAGAGTATGGTAATTATATTCTGGTACGAGCTTTCCATGGTTGCAGCCGAGCTACCGAAATGATACCGCAAATACCGAAGTACGGACCAACGATTTAGGAGGCTAACCGGTCGCAGATCTGTCAGTCCGAGGCCACGAGTTTCCATTTACTCGAGCCCTACCGCCGCAGCAGAGTATAGCATGGAAAGCTATAGTAGCAAAACCATTATAGCAGATTGCAGAGAGCAAAGTTGGGGAAACGGTTGGCAAAGTCCCGGTTTTGATGTGCGCACATGTACACGCATATAGTAGGTAGGCAACGCTCAGATCTATATCTATGTGTTTCACAAAAACTCAAGCTATATGAAGCTCCATTCTTGGTGGGTCTTTGTAGGTCTTCCGCTCGACGTTGGGAGCGTATATGCGAGCCCAATTAGCCTAACTATGCCTAAAACCCCCCGGTTTCAGACTGCATGTTGGTTCCTCGAACTTTACTGATATATGGAGAATACCCAACGATCTATACCAATCCGAGTAACGTCTCCAATGGGATCCGGGCCGGTGATGTATTTTCGTCCGAATATTTCAGGGTCTATCCATGTCAACCCCCATTTCCCCACATATTCAACGCAAAGATTTCGCACGTCTTATCCGAAGCCTCCATGCATTGCGCTTGTTCTCATCCCCTTTGACTTCCTATAACCAGGGCGACGTTGATTGTATCTTCCTCGCTTGGGTAGCATGCCTGGTCCATTTCCAAAATTTATAACTTTTGACTTTTAATCCACGGCAATCTCATTCCATAGCCTGTCCATAAACGGACCGGCTAAAATGGAACCAGATATATTCTGCACACTCTACGCTGGGACGGAAGGGATGAAATGTTCCTAATATCCGTACAAAAGAAGCTGGACTGTAGTATCACACGTGGTAGAAAGCTTGCTCGCAGGCTGTTCTCACTCGGCGGAAAGGAAGTCGTGGGTAGATTGGCTGGCTGAATACGTCAAAATATCCAGGGATTTTGCCAGTTTAGTGGTGCAGCAGAGGCGACTTTGATCCGAGGATCGCGATTCGTCAAGGTTGGATAGTTCCTGGGTACCGGAGGTCCTTGCCATCCTTACCAAGGTGGCAGATATCCATCAAGAACGGCCTCAGTATAAAAGGAACCTTAACGTCCACTCTCACAAGTTCATCTTATCGATCAGTACTGCGAATATACCCACACAAAGCATACCCCAAAAGTTTTTGTTCAATATTTAACATAAGATAAACTCAACTTCACAACAGCAAAATGCTTTTGACCGCGGCAACTCTTGCTCTCTTGGGCCAACAGGCTTCTGGCTACATGCTGGAGCCTCGGCAGAGCTGCCCCGGCATACACGTCTTTGGAGCCCGTGAAACTACAGTTTCGCCTGGATATGGTTCCGCTGGTACTGTCGTCAACGCTATTCTCTCGGCTTACCCCGGATCCACAGCTGAAGCTATCAGCTATCCCGCTTGCGGTGGTCAATCGAGCTGTGGTGGTGTTAGCTACGCCAACTCCGCGCTTCAGGGAACCCAGGCAGTCGCATCTGCTGTCAACTCCTTTAATACCAGATGCCCACAGTCACAGCTGGTTTTGGTTGGATACTCCCAGGTATGAACGCAAAACCTCGAGATTTTGTCATATTTTGGGTGACAAGCTAACATATTGATTCTAGGGCGGCCAAATTACCGAGAATGCTTTCTGCGGTGGCGGTGATAGCAACATTGGTCTAACCAACACTGCTATCCCAATTCAGGCTTCCGCCTTGACCCAAATCAAGGCAGTCATTCTCATGGGTGACCCAAGATTCACTGCTGGAGCTCCATACAATGTTGGCAGCTGCACAGCCAAGGGTGTAAGTACTACGGAAGCGTGGAAACTAAACCCCGGAATACTCGGCTAATGATATATAAAAACAGTTCGCCCCACGCCCCGCAGGCTTCGTCTGCCCATCTGGCGACAAGGTTCAGTCCTACTGCGACGCCAGAGACCCCTACTGCTGCACTGGTAGCGACACAAATGTCCATCAAGGATACGGTACCCAGTACGGTACCGCTGCTCTCAACTTCGTTAAGAGCAAGTTGAACGCATCCACCAATCCTACTACTACTACCACTCGCGTGGTGACAACCGCCGGACAGCAGACTACTGCCAGGACTACCACCACCACCACACCCTCTGGAAACACCGGAAACTGCTCTCCCAAGTGGGGACAGTGCGGTGGTCTCGGCTGGACTGGTGCTACTTGCTGCCAATCCGGAAGCACATGCAAGGCTAACAACGCTTACTACTCCCAATGCTTGTAAATATCCGAGTCGTTTCCTGGAGCGCCCGCTCGGGGTTTTGGCATGCTTGACGCTTTATATATGTAAATAATATGTGAGAGGCACGAAGTTGTGGGTTCGATGTGGCTTGTATATATTACGATCTAATTGTTTCCGGGTTGGAACAGTTTGGGAAATTTCTATATGGCATATGCATGATATCATGATTAATTTCTTTCCAATAGTGGCTTATGCTAGTCTCCATAAAAGTAAAAATGACCCGGCTGTAGCTATCTTATGTTCTTAACATCACTGTCATTGGCGAACAGAGTGTATACCGGTACTACAGGCGAGAAAGATGTAGTGTAAATATATAGACATATAATATGAGCTATCATGAGACCGATCCCAGACCACCCATTAAAGCGTAATTTTCTAAAATAGCACCATCTGCCTACCTTACAGACTGTATACTCTTTTAGCTAGTTCGTAAGGCACTATCCTAGTATCGGAGGCTGAAGTTGAGGTTTTACCTAGTATATGTCATTCAACCTTCATCCGGAGCTTGAAGGAGATTCAAGTTTATGAGCAGCTGAGGGTTTACTCCCTTGAAAGGCCGAACTTCAACCCAATAAATGCTAGAGCTATAAAGCCGAGACATTGTCCAAAAGGCTGAGTACTTATATTACGAGACTACGAGTACTTAGTCCTATCGTCCAGATCGCTGTAGACGCCTTCCTTGTGTTGTTCGGCAGGTCGGCACAGAGAACGAGACCAGACAAGCACAGAGTGTTGTATTTTTACCAGGCAACACATTTGTCACAACACATACCTAGTCTAGTGCCGAGACTGATATTTCTAGAAGCAGATAACCGCATCGTAAAAACCAACGTCATGTCGACAGATTCCCTACTGCGATGGAATCTTGCCAAAAGAATATTGCATTTGCCTCTTTAGTAAATCGCCTTATTGACCTAAATGACCTTGTAAAAAGTCTCCGCCGCTTCGAAGGGAAAACACTTCGTAAAAACGAAGTACTAAAAGTACTAAAACTCTTCAACGACATCATCGGACCCACCTACCAAACGGCCGTTAAGCGACTTGCTGCAGGGGTTGCTATGAGAGCCGATCTTCAACTAGGGGAAAGCCACCTTTTTGGTTGGTGAAAAACCGGTATCGACCGATTGTACCCGGTCGACTCGAATTTTTAAAGTTAAGCCGGCGATGCGCCGATCTCTTGTAATCGGTGAGCTCGTGGCGGATATCAAGGACAGAGGTCAAATCTAGTAACTCTTTCCAGGATCCAGATATCCACTTGACAGCAAAAAAGCCGTCCCTGATCTAAGATGCGAATCTGCTTGGTGCGATCTGGGGTTAAATAATCAGGTGGATTCCCAGGGCCTTCGTCGAGAAAAATAGAGTTTTTGATGCCCCAGCTAATAGCTTTCTAATTTCTCATTTACTGGATTGCGAATAATATAACCTCTAGCTTCTTTTAAAAGGCTGTTCTTCAATATCTCGTTCTGTTCGAAAACTTCATCCGAAAATATGGTTTCATCTGAAGAGCGTCCGATCTTTGTGGCTACGCATCCTCGGAGCTGTAGTACGGCATTCGAACGGGTGTTTATGACAAGGGAGAAGGATATACGCTGCCTTCACGAGCCATTCGGTGATGCGTTTTACTATGGTCAGCCCTCAATGGTCTATCTTAGTCCGCGAATCAAAGTATTGACGAGGCGCAGGGCCTGAAAGACTTTCATCCCGATACGAAGGCGATCATACGGACGCCATTGGTAATAGAGAGCAGAGTGGTTTCCACGAATCAACATATAGTTCTGTTCTCGAAGAAATCGAAAAGAGCGGGAAAGAGGTGTGTGATGATCGAACCTTCCCAGATGTTCCACATGTCGATAGCTATGGCCCTACAATACCTTTATCGGAGATCTAACGTCGAGGAATCGTCATTTTGTTTGTATAGGGAAAACGGATCTTCATCAAAGATATGGCATGCTACTTAATCCCACCTTCCGACCATCGTACTTTCTAGAACGCGGTGTTAGCCCCATCTATCGCTCCAACAGCTATCTTCAATGACAACGGGACATCTGCGACAAAGAACCCGACGGTTCTTCCTTTATCAACGCTAAAACGTTTCCAATTTGCGTTCTTGATTCGGAACCCACGAAAAGCGATACCGTCGTATTACCGATGCTGTGTTCCGCCATTGAACGAAACGACAGGATTCAAATACTTCATGCCGAACGAAGCAGGTTACAGAGAATTAAGAGCTCTATTCGAATATCTTCTCGAAGAACGAGCTATTCGATATCCATCGTCTTCGCAAACGAACGGAAGGGCAAACGGGGCACACAAGCCGGTTTATAATGTTTGTGTGATAGATGCGGATGATCTGCTAGATCACCCCAAGGAGATTATAGAAAAGTTTTGTGATATGACGGGTGTCAAATTTGACGAAAAGATGCTTGAGTGGGGTGCCCATGAAGGATGCGGTAATTTCGATAAATGGAAGGGTTTCCATGAAGATGCTATCGGGAGCTCTGGGTTGAAGCCACGGACAACGGTATGCATGGGTCATATGCCCAAATAAATAACTCTTTAAGAAAAAATATCTTGCTAATCAACTGATCGATGGGTCTCCAGAGGAAAGTACGAACCCGAGAAGAAGAAAAGCAGGAATGGGTAGACAAGTACGGCGAGGAGGCTGCGGGGATTATTGAAAGGACGGCAGATGAGAATATGGAGGATTATGAATTTCTGAAGCAGTTCAGGGTTACTGTTTGATTGAACAGGCCCGAAAGTGATAGGTATTTACGCGGACGGTCGTTCACCACGTATATATACGCGCATGCATATGCCTAGGGAGCGGAAGAGTGTGAGATATCGATAGAGCTATTGAGTTATGTTGAATGCCTTGAGATAAAATAATATATTGATGAATGACGAGCCATCCGGGAAATTGGCCGTATTACGAAAATAGAACCTTTGATGGGGAGGAGCATACGCGGGCGCCGGCATACCTACTTGAGTTCTCTCTGTATTTTCGAAACTGGTTTAATTAACGCTTTAATATATTCGTCGGCGCCGACCCCCTTGGATATGCGCTCCATCTAGTACGGGGAATAGCTTAAAATTCTTGTGGGGAATAAAAATAAAAATATGTAATAAAGGGTGAAAGAGATAAAACTGAACGAGCTTGACGACAATTGGCAGCGCCACATATCGGTTCCTAGAAAGAAAGAATATACATACTGGGATTGGAGATTGATTATGGGAATGGAATAAAAATAACGTTATAACGTCACAGCGAGGCAGGTGACGCTGTTTTAGGGTGGACCAGCATACAGAGTAGAGTGTGTCGACACCAAACAGCCATGGAGTCGAGCTGACGCGGGCAGATTCGTGCTCAGAGCATCGGCAGATGTATTACGTACCACCAGCCGCAGTTTATCCAACGGACGACAGTCACCATTATTCATAATTGATTGTTGTGCCTTACATGGTGATCCGTCTGCTGCATATTCATCGAGGCGTCGGTTCATCCATCCATCCATCGCTGCCCGTGATACATGTATTCGGTGCTCGGATAAGGATAAGCTCAAGCCCAAGTTTGCGAAGTGCTGGTACCATAATTTAATAATGATGTGTTGAGGCTGATGACGGGTGTTTTTGTCCGTTAGTCAGCAGAGAAAGAAGACACGCTCCCGCCGGTGCAGTGCAGCTTGAAACAGAGCATCGAAGACACATCGGCACAACAGCCCTCTCTCGGTCGACACCGGATCCAAAGGAACCGTTCGAGAAGCTACCCACCTCTTAAATAACAGCTATTGCTTTCCCCGGTATTTTCCCTCATCAAGTCTTGAAATTACTGACAAACAATATCTCCAAGCTTCTGCCAGTTAACTCGACAGGTTTTTCCCCTTGGTGGCATCAAATCTCCGGAACTGCGCGATCCCGACCAAATTAGCCAAAGAGAGATACCCACAGAGAGAGAGAGAGAAAGAGAGTGGGACACTGAGAGAGAGAGCCTCATTTGTCATCTCCAGACTCCTATTCTCCTTCTCTTCCGCCTTCTTCTTCCTTCGACTTCCTTCAACCTTCATCCTTCGTCCTTCGTCCTCGTCTCCGTCCTCCCCTCGACATCGTCCGTCTCCAAACTCCTTTTTTATCACCGACCGGATCTGCCAGAGCAAACATGCGACCCACTACGTCACTGTCACTGTCGCTCCTGTCGACTCTTCTGCTCCTCCCCATCTCCACACTAGCTGCTTTTACCGGTGAAGCTGAAGCGGATGGCGTCAAATTTGATTTCACCCAGCTAAAAACACATTCGGTAATAGTGGAACATGCGGAGGCTCCCTCGGTATGTATTCACGCTGCAAACTTGCCAGCCTGCGGGTAAATACGCAATGGCAGTTGTATATGACAGAACAAGGGCTAAGAAACCGGTTTCCGCCGGAAATAGGTACGCAAGTCGAATTACACAATAAATCCGGCTGTAAGTTCTGTCATCGATCCAGATCTATCTGTCCGATACTTCCGCTAACATCATACGTGACACTCTCAGGGTAAAATCGAGATCAACAAAGATGCCGATAAGGAGGACCAATGCCCTGACGGGACCCAGGTCTGCATGATCTCTTACCTGTGGCACGGCAACGAGCCAGACAAAAGGCCCGCCAATATTATACCTTTCGCCAATGTCGAGAGTCCGAAGGACTCAGAGCCTGAATACACAATCATGAGGGATTCCGACAAGAAGGTTCTCGGTCTGAATGTCACATTCCATGGCGCTGAATATGGAGAAAAGAAGTTGAAGCAGGCCGCTATCGTCCAATTCCTATGCGACCAGGAAATGACTGGCCTTGAGGAGCCGGATAAGGACGGAAAGGGCACAAATGCCTTGAAATTCGTCAGCTATGAAGGCGAGCAGACTTTGAAATTGGAGTGGAGGACGAAGTACGCCTGTGAAAAGGTGCTCGAAGAGCCGCCATCACAATCACAGGGTAGTTGGGGATTCTTCACCTGGTTTATAGTCATGTGAGTGGGATATGCTTTTCATCAGATGGATGTATTGGAGCGAGGAAACGGTGCTGACGATATGAAACACAGTGCCTTTTTGGCTGTCGCCGCGTATCTGATCTTTGGGTCGTGGCTCAACTACAATAAATATGGTGCTAGAGGGTACGTCCAGTTGCCCGTCTGAAGGAGAAGACCGTCGTTATCCAACAAGTCGTAAATCAAGAGTATGTTGAACCATGATGAAAAATTACTAACATATAGATCTTTCCTCTTTTTTTGTACGAATACTTTATACAGATGGGACCTTCTACCTCACAGCGATACTTTGCGAGATCTTCCGTATCTCATTAAAGACTTCTTAAGAAGGGCTGTGAACACCTTTCAAGGAAGCGGGGGTAGAGGTGGGTACAGCGCTATTTAGATGTCAACGAAATGCTTTTTTGCTTTGGTTTCTTCCTTCTGGCCTGGTTTCATGTTCTCCCTCCCGTCACCATATACCCTTCATCCCTTTTCTTCCGCTTTCTTCTTGACACCAGTTTCTATTCTCTTCACTTCCTTTATTGTTTCTTTGAGTGGCTCATGTCTTCGGGGTGAAAACTTCTAGTGCAATTGTAATGATCGTTATTCCTATCGATGTCAATGATGTTGGTTGCACACACACGCACTCACTCACGATCGTTTTGTTCGAGCGGCGGTGTGGCTACGAAACGCTTCTTTCGGGGGGGCGCGCACTTCCCTTTCTTATAAGCATGTCTTTGGAAGCTGGAATTTATCATTGCCGGGTCCAGGCAAAGGCCAAAATTTTTTTTCTTCTTCTTTCTTAACTCAATTGTACAACGAACCCATTTCATTTTTTTATTCCTGTTAGCAGCCTGCGTTATAAACAGGCTTGCGAAAGTCTGTATTGGTAGCTTTAGTTTTTATGGGACCATGCTAGAGACGATATCCACATTCGATTTATATTTTGCTTCAAGCTTCAATGATATCATTAATATTATAATTTAACTCCTCATAATGACCAACAACATTGTGGCCTGACGGGCACTCTGAGACCGAGACTATAAAGATACCAAACTTGAGTTCAACTTTTTTTCTATTTACTTTGCGTCCTCATGAGTTTAGCAAAGCTAGTAGCGAGTCAACCAGGCGAAAGAACGACCTACTGTTGTAGTCAGGTAATGAACCCGTCAAAACCAAAAAAAAAATAATAAATTTTGATATCTCCATTTTGCTCGCGTCTGGGTCTATCCGAAACGGAAGGTTATCGAATGCTATCTCGGGCATTATTGTAGACCTTCTCAAAGACTTAAGGCGACAACCAAGCTTCACAGAATCGCCAAATCAGAAAGCTCCCCACCCAAGCAGCATGCAATACCCCCCGCTAGATCTCGCCTCCATGACGTTCCTCGGGGGGGCGCAGCAGCGCCAAAACTTTCAGTGGCAGATTCTTGGCAAAAAAATATTGATTATATGCGATCCTGACCGGGAAACCGGCAGCAGGGCTCGGGACTGGCAAGAAACCTTAAACGGCCGGATCTTGCATATATAAGTTGAGTTTCGGCCGGCGGCGCTTCAAGGACGCTTGCTTGAGAGGAATTTTAGGGACCTCTTGTATTATATCATCGGAGGGTTCTTCATTGGCCTCCTATTCCTACTCATCCTTTTCTTCCTTCTCACCCTCCCTTTTTTATATCCTGCACATTAATATTCTTAAGCGCAAGCCATGGCCGGAAACGCATCGACAAGCATAGAAATCGCGTCGCTATCAGGTGATACTACAACACATAGGAATGTTGCTTCGTCTGTGGCCGATGCCGATGAAAGCACTCTCACCCGCCAGCAGACGTCCTCGAGTGATCCATACTCGCTCTCTAGGGGTCTCAAATCTCCGTCTGAGATCAATTTGATCAAAGCCAATGCCTCTAACACCAGCAAGAAACGGAAGAACCCCCATGCCAAGAGTCCGAGTGGAAAGGAACTGAAAGAGTTCTACGAGAATCAGAATGAAAAAATAAAAAAATTGTTGAAGAGTATCGAGGAACATCGGAATGAGGCGAAAGAAACGGCTGAGGATACAGCCTTGAAGTACAAGATTGCTATTTGGGGTAGTTTTGTAAGACAAAACCATCTATTGTGATAACGGTTGAAATGGCTAACTTACAATATGAATGGTATGAAATAGGCTGCCAATATCTGCTTGTCAGGACTTCAAGTCTTTGCTGCAGTCAGATCGGGGTCTTTGTCATTGTTCGCAAGTATGTTATTTACTTTCTTGTGGACGTACTAATGACGGCAGCTAACTATGTTTCACAGCCATGGCTGACTCCATCTTCGATCCAATGTCGAATATTATTCTCATGGCATCCCGCCGTGCAATCAAGAAGGTCGACGAGAAGAAGTTTCCATCCGGCAAGGCCCGCCTCGAAACCGCCGGAAACATCACCTTCTCTTTTGTCATGTCCGCTGTCTCCCTCATTCTCATCGTTGTTTCTGCCCGCGATATCGCCGCCGGTGCTGAGGAGGACACCAAGAGTTTCTATCTCGAATCTGTTATCTCCGTCTGTGCTGCCTTTGCGACAAAGTTTTCTTTGTTTCTTTACTGCTGGGCGTTGAAGGATATATACAGCGATGTCGGTTATGGTCACGCTTCTTTTTTTTTTTTTTTTTTTGTGGAAGATGGGACACTGATTCAATTTGGAATATCTAGGTTCACGTCCTTTGGCGCGATCACCGAAATGATCTCTTCGTAAACGGTTTTGGTATATTGACTTCCGTTGGAGGCTCCAAGTTGAAATGGTGGATTGATCCTATGGGTGCCGTCATCATTTCGCTTCTCATCCTCGGTCTTTGGCTCAAGACAGCCTGGGAGGAATTCATGCTGCTAGTCGGTACAGCTGCCGATTTGGATACCCAACAGTTAATCACTTACATCTGTACGTCCATTCCATTTATACTATATATCTTTGTGAACCTCTTTGGTGGCTAACAGCAATATAGCGATGACCCACTCTCCCGAAATCCTACAATTGGACACTGTCAGAGCGTACCACAGCGGCCCACGGCTTATTATTGAGGTCGACGTGGTTATGGATCCGGACTGCACGCTTAGACACTCGCACGATATCGCCGAGGAGTTGCAGATGAAACTTGAGAGTTTGCCTGACGTTGAACGTGCTTACGTACATATTGACTACGAGACGACACATTCGCCAGTAAGTTGTAATAACCGAAAATTAACAGAATTCTAAGTGCTGATGATATTTTTTATCAGGAGCATTTTGTGAAGAAGGAGCTGTAGATGGATGGGGAAATCGCGGTGGCTTAATTATATTGCCATCTCAATCTTTCCCTAGTCGTCCGAATGCCTTCAAGTAACCTCTCGTAACTACATCGTAACATGCTTGACATACTCGTCAAAATTCACATCTTTCAAATACGGAATGTTGCCGAATTACTACTAAACTTTGGTCTGGTTTCAAGTTTCAAGACTGGTGCCGGGTTGGAAGCTCTTGAGCCATGCAAGATAAGATGCATACTTCTCAAATAGTACCTTTATTACCCGTAGCACTTTAATTTGGATATCGGTGCCATAATGAAACGCGAGGGCCTTGCAAACCCTACAAATAACTCGAGGCCAAGAATTTAATATTAAAAATCATATGGGATGCTTTGGCGTCATCGATCTATCCGTCTATGAACCTTAGGCCGGCCTGAGGAGCTTTCCATGTGACGCACGCGTACCGATTGAGATGGCTTTGTGATGATGCTGTCCATTTCCTACGCCTCCAAATTTATACTCTTTCCAAACTTCGCATATAATTGCACTTTCAACTCGTCCATTTTCCCCTTCTCATCCCTAACTCTTCCTTCCAAATCCTCAATCTCCTCATCGATACCCTTAATCTCAGCCTCCAGCATCTCTCTCACCTCCTCAACCCGTAACGACACAAATGCGTCTCCAATCTTGTAAGGAACCATATCGTCGTCATCGGAGAGCTCAAGTTCGGAGGAGACGTCGGTCAGGTATTCTTTCTCTGTAAGTTTTTCGGATAATGTGGCGGTCAAGATGGCATGGCGGGAGTGCAGGGTGGAGAATGTGTTTATGGCTTTTTGGTCGGCGAAGGTGACTGGTGTTTCGGCCGAGTTTTCGTCTTCGCGGGATAGCTGAGAGGGGAGGTATTAGCGGATTTGAGTATCTTCGTCTTGGAGAAGGTAAGGTACCATTCGACGATTCATTTTGGAGGGAGAGTTTTCTTTTTTTTTTTTTGGATGGGTGGTGGGGGATTCGAATTCTGGTGGGATGTTGATATTGCGCGGGTAGTCGAAGTTTAGCGGGATTGTTGGAGAGTTGACGATCAACACAAAAATGACGAGTCGATTGCCTTTACCAGTTCGAAGCTCGCCAATTGCAAGCTGTTATATTGACCAATGCACATGCGCACACTGACTGGTTTCGAGCATAATATTCACCCCTATCAGGCCAGAAAATATACTGATTAGGGTAGCCTCGAGTCTAGACATCCTCACGCATCCGTACTCGATAATGTAGCTTTCGGTTTATCAAGCTATTGTACAGGACTAGTCGCTAGGAACGTGTCCCACCTTTGGACAAAATCTACTGGTATATAAATCTATAGAAAGTATATACTCGACGATGAAAAAGCTGAAGGATCAAAGATGTATCGTTATTGCAGTCTGCACACAGGTAGTGCTTTTATCTGTAGGTGCCCAGTTCCATGGTCGATATTCGCAATCATATTGAGACAAAATCTCCTTAACTATCGGTATATCTTCTAGACTTTCACCCGGATACTCCGCTATCGTTGTCCGAATCTTGCTCAACCCCGGTAGCCGCGCCTTAAGTTTCTTCAGGATTACGTGAAAGCCATCAGGTTCCAGGTGTGGCACTGGTCGAATATTCGGTAGATCCAGCGTCTCAAGATTCGGAAATCCGCTTGCAAAGTCGGTAATTTGAGCTTCCTTTCCGAGAGTTAGATGAATATTTAATCAAAAGGGTAATTGTGGCGTACTGTATCCGTCCCAATCCATTCTCTAGTAAATTCTAATCGTCGAATCTTTTGTGGATCTAAGAGTACAAACTGGTTTAAAGCACGTATTGTATCTGTTGACAAACGAACGGATACTGAGGTGACGGAAGGGAACTTCCAAAGCTTATCTGGCGTATATTCTGCATATCTGGAGATTGGTCCGTCGCAACCAGCCCTCCACTGTGTTAATACCAAGTCCATAACCGTAGCTATGGAAGGCCCAAGTATCCCAGCGGTGATATCTACAAATGGTCTACTCGAGTCGTGGAAATGGATCGTATCCGCATAAAGTACTAGTTTGAGTACCTTAAGACGCGCGTAAGCTTGTGAGGTATCGATTGCTTTGACTTGAGCCAGTGCGATTTGACTTTCACCTTCTTGCTTTACGCAGACCTTGCCGTACTCCATGCGAAGGGATAGCTCTTGAAGTGAAAGACATCTCGTGAGCAATATTCTTACAGATTGAAAAATCTGGACCGCTAGGATTTGATTCCTAGTTCCGATGTGGGCAGTGGTTAGATTGGTGAAGCTCTGAAGGAGTAATTTGATAATGCTGCAGTTCGAATAGCCATTCTGACCGCCGAGCCCAGGTATATCGCCATCAAAGTCGCCATCAACGCGCCTGGCCTCCATAGAAAGCTTTCTGTGGCCCCAATTATCAGTTCTAGATTCAGAATTCATTATGGATTGCAAGGCTGGTTATACAATTCTTGTTGAGGATAGAATAGGCATACCTGACAAAGCTCCCATATCTGCGATATAATGTAAGCGTCGAGTCATTGAAATGGGCATCATATATCACTCCAATGGGATCGATTACAAAGTTTGGGTCGCAAGATGCATAGACGTGCGGAATTAAGAGTCGATAGAAACGCTGACAGGTGGTCATGAGCGGACGAAGGGGAGGCCCCGAGAGAGAGTACTTGTATGGCCTATCTAGGGCCAATTCCTCGAAAATGAGATCCAGGATTTCATTTGGAAGATCCAGAATGTTGACCATTGTCGAATGTGGACTCTGCCACTATATCGTGGCGATGAAAGTGCATGCAGGATCGAAAATGTGTGGTTGAAAAGAGCAGCCACGCCACAACGGAGGGATGTCAGCTCAGACGTTGTGATATGGCTGTTTAGCCTTCAAAAAATGAATTTGAGTCTCTTTTATTCCAGAATCAGCGATTTATGAAGGCTAGTACAGAGACAAGTCCATGGTCTGGACAAGTTCAAAGGGTTCGTTGATGTGCCCCCGCTCTAGCCGAAAACTTGTATGAACTATCAACTCCGCAGACTAGTCTTAGGTGCCGAGACTGACCCAGCAGTTTGAAAGTGTTGGATATTCATATCGCAACACGAATCCGACGAGCTAGGAACCTAAAGGGCCGCAATAGGCTCACGGCTTAACAAGTCCGCTCGTGACCAGAATATTATCTCCTTCATTGAAATCGTTGATAAGATCTACTTTTCATGGGTGCATATTTCTAGAAGACTTACTGGTTCGCATACTTTAGTCTTTGTTCGTATCAAATCCATAAGCTCAGTTCTCTTCTCTCGCCAAATCTACCTCTAAGTATAAGATACATTCGTTAAACAATATTAATATAATACCATGATACGACGTTGTACATCCGAAAGGCAATCACAATTAAAAAAAGAAAACTTTGTTTTCGGTAGATCTAGCTAACTTACCGCTCGATTATTTATCTAAGCGGAAAGCTATTCAGAGACTTTGGGATTCCTGGCTGTGAGATTGTTGGATGCACAGAACCATACTGCACCTGAGGCTTAGCTTCCATCCCTTGGTCACGTGTGCGGAATGCTAGTATTCCGACGTCGGTTTGCTGCAGCCAGTGTGTAAATTTAGATATGGAAAGCTTTCACCGCCCCTTGCTTTCTTACATATCTTATACCAAGGGGAGGAAGCTGAGGAACCGTAGATTTGTAAGGCAGGATGACAGAGGGAATTTTTCCGAATTATTGGATCTCCTAGAACACATCGCGAAGCTTGAGCGATCGCTTGTAGCTGCATTTTTTGCAGCGGTGGGCTGGGCAATACCAATTCTATTTTTCACGGATAAGTCAACCAGTCATGAGATAGGATATAGCCAATACGAGACTAGATACAGCCATATAGTATCTGGATCTCGGAATATATAAAATCTTTGCGACATCCTCTATTCTTGAGCCTTCTAATTATAGCAAAACTCGAACAAGATTCATCAATTCAGAAGCTCGCGATTTCAAGGTTCCAACGAACCAATTCCCCACTTTTTGTGTTAATTTCGTCTGATCTTGCGATTTCTTGTGGGAGACTTAAAGAGGACATATTCTGCCCATATTCATCTCCTGGCAAAAGAATTGATCAACGCCCTGGGCACTTGAACTCCGTATGTTCGCTATAATCTCTGTTGCACTCACAAGCCTAGCATCGCTGATATTTGAGATTTTTAGGCTGAAAGCGACCCTTATTTCTTCCGGATCATCGAATCATCTTTTCTGGTGGCTGGCACTGAATGAGATGGCCTCTCGCACACCCTCTAGATACAAATATCTCATCGTAAAGAATGAAGACTTTGACCCGACCTGGCCAGATGATAGCGTCAATACATCCGTGTTTGATTGTGCAGAAAACCCGTCCCCCAACAACTTTAACGGCCCTCCTCTCTATCACCTTATCGAGTACGGTCACTCAGCCCTACAGTATCTGAAACGACAAATATGGAATATCAACTTAAGCGAAGAACTTACGGGTACTGGCTGCAAATACTTTCCTGTGAGCCTGGATCCTGGCCGGCTGCGAGACGGCCGAGTCGACTTGAATCGGCTGTGTTTGGTGTTGAAACTTGCGAACTGCAATGCAGCAGTACGGGATGTTGTAGGGGTCGCTTTAGATGACGAGATCGAGGATCTTATCACAGAGTTCTCAGCAACGGGTGGGCCGTTTACAACGTTGAACTACCATTATTAAGTTCATGATTTATTGAGGCTTTTCCTTTCTTTCGTTTATACTGTATGAATGTACTGTTTAGCGTCCCGAATACTACTCCAATGCTCTTTAAATTTTTGTACCATTTTCGTTAATATAACTGAGGACCTAGCGCGGGGAAATCTACCTTGTATATAAATCTATTGTTGGGTATCAGAAATTGAATTTATAGTATTTGCCACCTTTTTACCCTGATATGTGGGGTTTCCGTGCAGTGGATATACGAAGGAAGCTCCATGGATCCAGCATAGCCCTGACTGGAGTGGTTTGGTCTGTGTTGCATTCATCAACGGTTTCGGCCTAAGCCTCACGGCTTGTATGCATGAATGGCATCATGGGCCTACCAAATTGACGCCTGGGTTAATGGGGAATGAGGAAATACAATTTATATGTTCGACCTCGAAAGTACCACTGCCAAAAGTCGAAGTGTTCCGAAGCTCTAGACTCAATTGGGTTGAATCAGGCTCAGCGTCGTTAATAGTCACGTCCTAGATCTCGAGGTTCTGAGTTTTGGTGCGTCTTTGGCCTCTAAGATTAGCTCAGGCCCACAGGAATTGCGGACAAACATTGCAAGCCACCAAATCTTAAGACTTGTCCTCTTGTTTTTAGAACTTCTGCATCAACCTCCCAATCGAGTACTCAACCAGATCAGAGGTTATGCCAGTCATGAAAGAGCTCGCCAACCTCCTGCAAGGAAGTGTAAGTTTTGAGCTCTTATCGAAGCACCGCCTCCTTAGACGGTGCAGTCCTTTGTAAGTTATATATGATCTGACTTATGCAGTCAGCATCAGCGCCCGATAGGATCAATCTTCAGTCAAACGTCCCGCCAGACCCAACCGCAACGCAAAGCAGCTTCAACCGCTCAAACATGGCCGGCAACCTTCCATCCATTTACAAGATCGTAATTTTGAAAAATGACCTCCAACGTGACGACTGGAAGGATGCCACCGTTTCAATCTTCGATACTAACGACGACCCAACTCCGGAGAATCATCCAATCTTGCTGTTTCAGCTCGCTAACTACTCATCGAGCGCACTCAAATTTTTAGAGCGGGTCATCGATCAGGTAAACGCGAGCAAGCAGTTGGAAGGATCCGGTTGTAAATATTGCCTTTGCGCAGCAGTCAGATATGATACAGACGCCCATGGACATCATCGTGGAGTTATCTTGAAATTGACGAATGTCAACCGGGAGTTTCGGGAATTCTCAAAAGGTGGTGATGAGCCACCGGGATATGTTGGAGATGCTCCTCAGCTCAGTACCAGCTAGTATCTTGCAGCTATTACAGGATTGTTCTGGAAGTGATAGACATGGTGTCTAGCCCGTAATCCGAGAACGCTACGAAGTCTGAGAATATTTTCGGTAGCAGAATCATGAAAACTAGTAACAACTAGAAAAAAAATGTTGATCACCATTTCATGGCCTTTCTATCAATATTACGGCGATATACAAAGCCCAGAGGATCTGTTAATTTCACTGATCGAATTTCATCTTGTAAATTGAAAGAGTATAATTAGCGCAAAAAGAGCTAATCACGATTGCCGAAAAAGATAATCATGTCGCCAAATATACCACACTGGATCTGCCTCACTGTCAGTAAAGAAGGATAAAGTTTGAGTCCATTCACTTTCGGGATATGCACCAATTTGCTCGTGAACTCGGGCAACCTTCAAATACCTAGGATATTTAAATACGTAAATGCTCCAAACAAAGATATCGGAGAGTCTTCCGGAGAAAACCACCGCCAAAAGAATAACAAGCAAATCAATTTTTTCAATTGCGATTGATCAATTGACTAGGACCCCGCAAATTTTCATAACAAAAACATTGAAGGTCTAAGGTATCCTATAATTAAAGTTATCTTATTGATCCCTCCTCCGAGTTATACAGGCGAGATAAATTTATGCTAACGTGTATCGTAAAAGATTTAGAAGAAAAATGGCGAATCAACTTCCATTCCCCTACAAGCTTGTAGTAATCCGAAAGGAAGGTGAAGAATGGCTACTCGCTCACGTCTCAACCTTTGAATGTGCAGAGCTTCCGATCCCCAACCTTGGAAGCCCAAATATCGACCTTAACGACTCCTTATATCAACTTGCCAATCTTCCAGTAGCTGCCTTGGTATTTATCAATTCAATACTGGAAAGGATCAATAATTCTCCAGTCTTGGGGGGCACCGGGTGTAAATACTGTCTCTTTGGGGTTGATGCTGCTCGATATGACGGTAACTGGGAGAAAATATGCATTGTATTGAAACTGGCTAACAGCAACGATGCTTTCCGAGAGACTGTCGGAGAACCTGTGGCTATAGATAGCTATGCAAGAGGATTTCAAAACGAAGATGCCGTCATGCTTCGATGTTCTGGACAAGAGACACCGATGTCTTCAGATATCAATACTCAGACATTGTAGATTCCTTTTCAACCTGATTTGTATGGTTTAATGTTACTTAACTAATTGTGCACAACTGGACTACTCTGTCATAGAACAAATATCGCCAATATTTCTTTTATTTGGCAAGTAACTGGATTGAGATTTCTGATACATAAAATTCTGGTACGATCCAATATGAAGCTCGCGCTGATTGCCTCAGAAGATAGTGCGCTAAAATATAGTATTGCATTCCTATACAGAAATTTTGAACGGGGAAAAGGCTGTGGGGCTTGCCATGATCCTAGGGCGGCATTGGGGAGGTAAAAAACCTATTGCCTTGAAGTCGATTAGCCTACATAAGGACGACTTACGTATGACTACGCATTGTACATGTCAACTATATCACAGCGACTATGGATGACTCAGGCCCCCCTCATCTAATCTATAGTATGATTTCTACATGTAGGCGGACACAGGACATTGCCTATGATCTCCCATACTGACCGTCGTTCCGGACAAGTTCAATCATATGATCATCATGTCCCGCCCTCGAACGCGAACGCGAACGCACTTTTATCATCCGTATCATATCGAAGTTTTATACTCTACAGGATAATTTCGACAATTAATGAGAGGTCGTATCCCAATTGGTCAAACTGGCTTTAGAGCACAAGACGGGCTGGGTATCTGCACCAGACGGTATACGTAATACCGTGTTGCGGTGCGCGGTTCACTCTAGTCTCCGCGTCTCGTAAACCGGAAACTCTCCTTTTTACAGAAGGGAACTCAGACTTCAAAGTTGTAATAGGCTTTGCAAGTAGGAGCCCTGTTAGATCCATCGTTAATTTCTGGGAAGTTTTCAACAGATCAAAGGAAACTGTTAATTTGTGGATTTGAAACCCTCTCTGATGTCTCCCAATTCCCAGTTTGCAATTGGGAATCTTGGGCCAGTTTGAAGAGGGTCTGTATCTGTCTTCGTACACATACTACGAAAACGAGGCCTTGGCCGGCACCTCTTCCAACATATACCATATTAGATTATTGTCTTTAGAATGATAACATACGTAACAGTCGGCAAGGCCAGCCGTGTAGACCTGCATCGATAGATCCTTCGAGTATCTAGCCTCATGAACGGAATGAGGATCTAGGAATTATTTAGGCAATATATCTATCAAGAAATCTAGAAGGAAAGCAATAAAAGGCCCTGCATTCGATTTTAAATTTTGAACCACAGTACAGGTGGTGCTACGCCAAATCTAACAATCAACGCAATCTGACTAGCTACTAACTTCTGTTCCAAAATAATTCTTCGACGAAAGAAGTTGTAATGGAAACTATGGCTCAAGGAGTATTTGGAATATTCATTCCCATTAATTCATGAGCAGATTATTCTAATCCTTTTTTCAAGTTTCAGCCTCCAGCACAACCCCCCCCACATCGCTCGGACCGGCGTGAGGCCGATTCAGACCCTGAATTCAGTATACCTAGGATGCCCATGCGCGAGGACAACCCTCCACATTACTACACCCAGAATTACCGCCCCTCGACTCGCGATCGCGTCAAACCCGATGCGGCAACTCTTCTATTCCCCTACAAGCTCGTAATCATCAAGAACGAAGGGGTTGATAACTGGTCGACAGCGCATGTTTCCATCTTCGACTGCTGCGAAAACCCAGCTTCGGAAGCCGCGAAAGGCAATAGTGTCTTCCAGATGCTTAGGTCATCTTCGAACGCATTGAAATTCATAGAGTCTGTTATCGCAAAGATCAATGATGTACCGGAAATCAAGAGATCTCGACATAGATACTGTTTGCACTCTGCAGATACAGGTAGTTGGGCTGATTCTAGACTGACATCGCAAGCTTTCGTTTTGAAGCTGGAGAAGGGCGTGAGGGTAGATAACCTGGATGATAGAACGAGATCCGCGGAGTTTCAGCCTCATATGATGAACTATGATGACGAGAATGTCTACCCTAATCCTATATATTATGGGCGCCGTGTAGATTAGAAGTAGATCCAGCGTACTTCAGAGGCGAACAGAAGTTGCGTGCTGGGCATAAATTGGCTCATATCATTGTAGTTCATTCAAATACAAGAACAAAGATCTATCTCCCGGTCGCGATAACATTAGTTATTTCAAGACCAGAAAGCATATGTGGTGGGGCAGAGTCGCGTTTTTCGTCCTGCTGACTCTAAGGTATCAGTTACGCATCAAGTAAGTTATTTATGATACAGATATGCTTTTAAAGTCCAAGTCACCTGAATACAGACATTGCAAACACTACTCGCAAAACTGGGATCCAGGGGGCGAAGACCAGTTCAGGTTTTGCCTTTCGCTGAGATTGGCTAGTCAAAGTCGCCATTGAGCCAGCTGCGCAGGATTCGCATGCTCTGTCTTCCTTTCCTTGGTAATGGATACTCTCAGTTCAGGATGCTCAAATCAGGGCATGGACCTATTAAGCAGACCATTTACTTTTGGGGCAATTAGACTTCGCCAATAGAGTATACGTCGCCATGATTTTATCTCAACGTTACCATTACACAATATTGTGGAGTGTTATAGTCGGTCATATGAGACCTGCCGCTGCTACCAAGAATAGTTCTGTATGATAACACGTCTTCCGTAGAGATCCAGGAGCCGCTGTTCTGGCCTCTATCCAGATCAGCAGGGTAATGTACCAGGAAGTATCTGTTTCTAGGATATCTAGGTATCAATGTGTACATGTAGAAATAAGTCCGAAAGGCTGGAGAGAAGCAACCCGGAACGACAAGATATCGACTATCACATGCCTATAGCTATCCCATCTCTAGAAGATCTACAGCTCAACTGAGGGAGATCGAGACATGGTAGATAAGGTGGAAGGGGTATAGTCCCAATCGACATCCCTCTCGCTTTTGTCGCCAATATTCTTCCCAAATACCCTCGCAAAGGATTCCCAGGTATCCTTCAACTCGAAAACCAGGATAAACTGTTTATGAGCCGAATTTTGCCAGTCTATGTGTACGCTCTTAATTATCCAGGTAAGCCCAAGCTTCTGAGTCATTTTATCTTCGTTCAATCCAGATATGGTGCCCTCGATTCGGCTGAGGGATTCTGCGCAGAAACCGCGTAGGTTCATGTGCCCGCTGTCGGCCTGCTCGCCTTGCGGAAGAGGTAGAGGATCTTCGCTGCAGTTGAAGATATGGACCGTGCAATCGGTCCATACGTTGGTTGTATTCTTGAAAACCCCCATTTTAAAGGGGAAGGGTACTTTTGTGGTTGTCATAATTGGGGTAAAAGTGTCCGAAGCTGCCAGCTGGCTAAGTTTTCTCGGAAATTGGGTTAGTTGCTGCAACTTATGAATCACGATATGCATGCAATTTGGTAGATCAATATGTGTAGTCGAATGGCGCTCGAGGTCGTGAAATCGGAAGAAGTTGCACGTACCTAGGTGTGGGTCCTGTTTAATCCAAAACGTCTAAATCGATCGCTATCAAGAGAATCATGCAATGTGTTTGTGTTCAGGAGTAGACAAGAGAAGACCCGTTAGAGTATTAAAAACGGACAGGTACAGTAAAGTTGCGAATATTGTCAATCTTAAATATATATTTGAATGATATGCGGGAGATCGACCCGTAATATCTCGCAAGTTCCAGAATATTGTTGTAGCCTCGAAAAACGAAGAACCATGTATAGTACAATTTTTTATTGCAATATATATATCTAGCTTGTTTAAAGCCCTTCTGGCTTCCTGGTGACAAGGAAATTGATAAAAACTACAGCCCAGATTTTGGGGAGAATTATTTATGGAAATATAAGAGGGGGCTGGTTTAAGATTTCCATCACATTGAACACATTCCAACTGACGTGGACGTATAATTGCAAGCCGGAATAGGACTGGTGTCCTATTCGGTAACTACCACTGCGGGGGATACCTGAAATAACTAGAACTTTTCCAGGCAACATCAAACTAGGCTGCTTCCGAGTCTCGTTGCCGGGCTATTAGGGTTCGCGTTCAACAGGTTATCAGAATATCTTGTGCTATGAAAGCGAATAAAAGACGACTTCAACACTTCGTTGCTGTTAAAACCATGCGCATCTCCAAGCCATCCTGCTTGATCAAAGAGTCGTCAAACCTTGCAAATTATCGCACCGCGGCTGTCTAGATTGAAAATATTTCCTTATAAATTTACGGCCTCCACCATTCCACTCATATAAGGCTTGATAATTGAAGCTAGGATACTAATTTGAGGCAGAATAAGTATCTTAATGAAGAGATTAATCGAAATACAGTCAAAAGACCACAAATCCACTCACCGTAGACATCAAGAAACTACATGGTAACCATCATCACAAAAGCATACCGTTGAGATACCACGTGGATCCAGTTGGAACCTTCTCTTACAAGGTCCATACCGTCAAGTCACCGCACAATTTAGTATCATATTTTGATATATCGGGCAACCTACAAGAAACGCAACCATGGTTTGCAGCATGACCTTCGACCCGTAACCTTTCAAAATCGCGCACTTTGTCCAATCCAGGACCTCCTCAAAATACATCATCTCCTGCGAGGACTACTACGAAAGCCCGGTCAGCCCGGTGCCAGCAGAGAAAGACCCATATACTGACTACCCGGACTCGCAAATATTCTACCCATTCCACAGACACTACCACGCCCAACATCTGACATCTGGATCATTCGTCGCCATCCTCTCAGTCCTCAACATAGTCAACATCCACCTCAGTCTCGAATCCCTCATGCCCGGACATCAATGGCAGATAAGACTAATATCCTTCCCTCCTTCTTACTTGCTGGAAGACAAGGGAAAAGAATTCGATATTATTCTGGAGCTCTGCGAGGTCGACATGCCAATCTCCTACAGCTGTATTAAATATATGGATCGAAGATATGGGGTGGAAGGGTGCACCGGGCACGAACTGAGTGGGATGCTTGAGTGAGATATACAGAAATCTTCACATATTTAGAAACTTTGAATAGCAACTAAAAATTTTTTTTTTGTGTCCAGTACGATAGTCCTTACGTTCTCTATACTTCCGTCCTCACTACCCATTTAAGGCAAAATTCTTCATAAACAGTTTGATTAAAGTGCAACCGGGAGAAAAGAGGGGCTTAAGCCAAACTCGTTGCCTGGAAAGTACACCTGAACACATATCAACCCCATTTTATTGATACGAACCTCCAAAATAGCACCAGCACCAGCACCGGCACCGGCACCAGCCCCAGCCCCACCCGCCACCCAAACGCTCACGACTCACCTCCCATATAAATTCGTCGTCTTCAAAAATGCCTTCCCAGAGGGCGACTGGGACCAAGCTAACGTCTTCGCTTTCGACATCCCCTTGATCCCCCTCTTAAAAAAACTATACAACGCACGTACATCCATCGGCCTCCTTCCGGAGTTCTGCAGACCCGCCTTGAGAACCTTGTAGGATTACTTGTACACCTTAAATGCAGATGCTGCACAGACACCGGCAGGGTGTAAATGGGTCATTCAAACCGTCGATATTGAGAGGGATGAGAATGAAGTGTTGAGTTGCCGGGAGTTTGGGGTTGTTATAGAGATGATTGGATGGAAAGCGATAGCATATGATAAAATATTAGAAACTGGGACAATTGAGAATCCCATTAGGATCGGGGGCTCTAGTATCAAAGATCCATTACCTGCTGGGAGGGGCGTGTTGCTCCCAAGTCTAAACCGAAGAGTCTCAATTTCCAATCCTCGTGATTTAGTCTAGGAGCAACGGTCCGAAGAGTTCTAGACCTAATTTTTGGATGTTCTAATGTAATTTTTAATTTCTGTTTAATCTTCAAATGAAATATTAAAGACTCAGTTTAATATATCCCTTAACACTTTCAATATTACGAAGTAATAACTACTCAGTTACGGCAGCAACCGCCAAATATACAAAATATTTTTGTGTTGACCGCCAAAATATCCAACATCCCACACCTCGAACATCGGCCAAAGCACTGCAAAATGCATCCACTGGCCACCGAGCCAGATATGTAAAGAATATCAAATATTCCCACCATGCCCTCCTCACCACCTCTAATCTCCCAAACCCCGTTTCAAACCCTCCTCCAACACCCGTACATCAAGAACTTCTTCATCCTTCTCCCTTTTCTCTTCCTGGGTGGCCTGATCCTCTTCCTGTTAAACCGCGCCGACACTCTACGTGCAGGAGCTGGACTCCCCACCACATCTCCTCCAAACCGGCGCGCCGTAAATAATCCACCACAGGGCGCTGTAGAAGAACGGAACGATGATGACGATGATGAATTGCCGGCTATCGAAGAGTTTGGGGATGAAGTCGACGTTGACAATCTTCTTGCCGAAGCCGGGGGCGCAGGCGGCGATGATGAGAATGCAGAAGACGAAGCAGAGGCTGGGCCTGCGAACGCTGGTGCCGCTAGGCAGCCGAAGAATAGAGGTATAGTTGGGAAAAAGAAGGCGAGGAATTTGGAGTTGAGGGACCGTAGAAGGTGCGTAGCTCTATGACCCCAGACCCGATATTAGAAAAAGCAAACCCAATTAACCATCCTAACAGAGCATACTCCGAGTTTCTTCAATCTCAAGCCCGTGACCGCCGTGAGCGCGAAAAGACACTAGAAGAGGACCTCTATGAAACAATCATCTCAGAAAAACAACGTCGTGCATTGGCAGAAATCAACATTGAAAAAGCAAGGCTGAAAGAGAAAGAGGAGAAGAGACAGAGAGAGGAGAGGAACCAAGTGTATGTGCAAAAACTTAGGCAGTGTATTTCAAGCATGGAAAGCCAGGGTACCGGAAAGATTAGTCTGAGGAGTTTGGGTCATAGGGTTGGAAAGGATGAAGCCTGGGTTAGGAAAGCACTCGCAGAAGAGAAGGGGCTGGAAGGTATGAAAAGCGGTATTATATCATTAGTCACGGACGATGGGTGGTTTATCAGAGTTGGTAAAGAACAAATCGAAGTGATTGCTAAGAGGGTAGAAGGGAAAGGAAAGGTTATGGAATGGGAGGAAGTGAGCACTGCATTGGAGGATAGCCTAACAAGATTCTAATTCCCACTCGTTATTTTGTTACCGTGGGCCAATCAGTTGTAACATAATCGTGTATATATACCAACTTTGAGGCTATCTTTCCTCTCGCTGCTGGCACTATAAACCACCGGAATAGTTCTGGGGGGTTGGTTTGGTCTTGATAGTCTATACTATAGCTAGGTAGCAGACGCTTTGTTTTCCACCGGTTCATCCTGGATATCCAGAAAGATCGACGATACGGTAGACTCATCTGATGGTAGCATACTCCGAATTACCTCCAATGCCGATTCCTGCGAGTTCAGATATTTCCAATCCCGGGCACCTTCTTTACTTAATCCCCCTAGAAACTCATTCGAGGTGAAAAGCTGCTTCCATCGAATTGCGGCCTTCTCTTGAGCGGCTTCAGTCAATTTATTCCACATCGTAGTAACAAATACTAAATCCTTCACTGCTTCCGACCTCTGCGGACCATTTCCCAGAATTTGGTTAAGACGCCTGAGCCGTTCGAGCAAAGATCCGGACGCTTTCATGGCCTGTACGTCATAAAGATAAAGCACACCGCCCAGCTTGACGCCATCCTCGGATGAACGACTCAACCAGTCAGCGATACCTCTGAGAATCTCCCCGTCGGCTCGGTCGTTATCGTCGAATCCAGGGCTATCAACCAAATAAACATGTCGATCTGTGATATGGTGACAACGGTAGATATTTATACTCTCAGTGCCTGATCGAATTTGAGAACATATTTCAGCTCAATAGGTCTCTCACTGTGCAGCATAAATTATAGAAAGCTTACATGGTTCTAGACCAGCCCAGGTATCCACTTCATCTTTCGTGCATTGTGATATCAGAGTGCTCTTTCCAGCACCTGTGCGTCCCAGTACTATTATATGAGTATCGGAGGGGTGTTTAGCGAAACCGCTGCGGTATTTGTCATCGGCTTCGAGATGATCCATCGTAGATGTGTCTTCCATTGTATTGGGACTGTCCGAATTAGTTCAACTAGAACCTGAGTTTTACCGATGATTTTTAAGTATTATAAAAATAGGTATTGATGTCGCTCATTTAATGAGATTGAACAGAAATAATCTGCCCAATTATATGAAGCTAATATAGAGAGTTTTGCGAAAGGCCAAGGCAGGTACATTGTCTGTAGCCGCCACAGGGCTTATGAGATTTAATTAATTGATTGCCAATGCCAGTTGTAAATGCGAGGTCTTTCGAAAATCGCGATGAGTCCGCCTTGACTCTACTGAACACGAAGTCAGGCAATGTAACATGTAGGAAGGGATACCCAAGCTAGTACCTAGGTATGTACCTCTATACGATATGCAACTTCTGTCAACACAACCTCGTACCACATGGAACTATATGCGCATGATAAACCATATAGATATATGTTGCCTGAATACCACGGCCCAATGAGGATGACATCAAAGCCCCCGCAATATACCCTCTACTCTGAATGGGTAAGCATTCCAATGAAAAACTGATACTGCTACCCTATACGCTTAAACTGCTAGTTACAGTGTTGAATCAAAGCAGCCTCGTGTGCCGCTCTTAATGCAGGTTTCAGTGACCCCATCCTAACAATTTGTGATCTGTACTGCATACCCAAGATCCAAAACGGTAGATTTAGGTCAAGAAATGGTTAGTCCTCCGTTGATTCACAGAGATCAAGAAGATGAGGTTTTGATAGCAGCATAGACGGTGTTGGGGTCTATATCAAGTCACCTAGATAAACTAGATTTGAGATAAGCCGCCTGCGAAAGCCCTAAAATAGTATATATTCAAATAACCCTCGCCCGTTTTTACATCCCACTTCTTCTTCCACATCTGTATTTTTTTCATCTCAACGGTACCAAAGTCTTGACAACAACCTTCATAGAAACCTCTTACCAAAGATGCACGTCGAAGTTAAGCTCGAGCAGGATGCACAAGGTGAACAATCACAAGGTGAGCAATCACAAGATGAAAAATCATAAGGTGAACAATCACAAGGTGAGCAATCACCGGGCGAACAATCAGATCCTTTCGGGCTATCTCACATAGAGTAAATAGACTCCTTAGCTAGTTCGCGATCACTTGGGAGTTATCGGCTAACAAATTGATTTTTATAGCCCGAATGATGTAGTGGTATATTATATGGAAGAAACGGTGTCGGAAAGACCACATTCGTGTCGCAATTGACAGGCGAAACACTTGACATCGGAGAAGATCTCGTTTCCTGTAAGTATCGCCGCATAAATCAGTATACCAAGGCCGTCGGCAACAGGCTCCGGACAACGATAGTAATGTATTTTTCTATAGGCACCAGAACATGCAGCGTACATGACTTCGATTTGGCCCTCTTACCATCAAAACCTGCGAGGCCCAGGCAATCGCCGGAAACATCTCACTCGACACAGAAGGTCTATCTTGTCGACACTCCCGGATTTGACGATACACATTGTTCAAATGAGAAGACGCTATCTGAAATCGCTGCCATTATGAAGCGGATGCACGAAAAAAGAATGCTATTGCCGGGGTAATCTACATCCACGATATCCAGGAAAATAAATTGACATCATCAGCAAAGCTACAACTAGATGTCTTCGAGGATATTTGTGGGGAAGGGATTGCTGAAAATATTGTGTTTGCAACATCGATGTGGGGGAACCTTACATCAGATGCCTCTAAAGAAGCTGAACAGAGGGAAGTATCGCTAAAATTGTCAGCATGGGGATCAACGTGGTGTCAGAGAAGCAAAGTGATGAGATGGAAAAACGACAAAGAATCTGCGCTTTCCAGTGTGCGACACTTGATGATGGCACGGAAGAAATCAGGGAATGTATCATTTCAGTTACAAAGGAACAGAACAAAACGGTAGCTGAAACTTCCGCCAGTCGGCGGGCGTGGAAGGCGTATCCTTGACGAACAGGTAAAGGACCACAATGCAAAAAACCTAACGGAGCTTATAAATCGATACGACAAAATTCTTGAATCAATAATAGCTCAACTAACTCGGCAAGCAGACGACAAGGATGCTGAGGCCAAACAGGTAGAGGACCCAAATGCAAAAATCAAGGAGCTTAAAGATAAATATGATGAAATCAATGAATTAGCGAAGCAACTAGCAGCTGGTAACGCAAAGCTCGAGGAAGAATTTGAGAAACACACAGCTGGGCAGGCAGCTGACAAGGTAGCTGAGGTACAAGACTGGGCAGCTGAGGTTAAACGGGTAGAGGACCGTAATGCAGAAATCACGGAGCTTAGAAATAGATATGACGAAATATTTGAATTAGCGACGCAACTAGCAGCTGATAACGCGGAGCTCGAGGAGGAATTTAAGAAACACAAAGCTCAGCAAGCAGCTCAGCAAGCAGCCACAAACGCAAGACCCGAAAATGAAGGCAACACGGCGGAGGGGCCTGGGCAAAGCTGGACAGGTAGTGTCGTCGGTTCTGGGGTTGGCTTGCTCATCTACGCCGCGGTTACCAAGAATAAAACCCTATTCTGGGCTGGGCTGGCTCAGGCGTTGGGAGGAGCACTCGGTTCGTTGAGCCGATAGAATATCAGACCGATACTATCCGAATCTTCATTTTGATCAAATACACCGAGGCTATAACTCTAGTCCCAAAAACAAGCATGTCAAATACCGCACAAGTACTACTTATACATAATCTGCCATCTCATGCCCTGAAGCCATGAAATCCAAGTCTAAACTCAATATTGTCAAGCAATATGAAAACTTTTGTTGTTTTTCTTATAAAGCTGGATGGAAATTTACCATATTCACAGAATGCTTTTTTTTTTGCTTATTTATAATATGAAAAGAAATATAAAAGAAAGAAAAGAAAAGAAAAAAAACCGCTTTATTTTTATTATATATTATAACTAAGTCTACCTATCTCAAACTTACTATATTAAATATAATCTTTCTTTATATCAATTTTTCCATTGTCTACTAGCTACAAACTACTAGCAAAAGATCGTAAAACATATATACAGTCGAAATAAACAAAAGATAAAAAAATTAAGAAAAGGTCCAATCACTAGACAGCGGAAACAGAGAGGCAACTATTCTTATTGAAAACTAGGAACTATCGGGTAACGAAATATATTTTGCGGCCCGAATGGTGGGGTGGTACTTACTATGGGAAGAACCGGTGCCGAGAAGACCACATTTGTATCACGAGCTTATAGTGACGGCAATGCTCTGTCGCTATAGATGCGATCGCTTTGAAATTGTAGGAGATTCTGCAATGGATGGATCGTACGCAAAACGAATGTTATTGTTTACGCGATTAATACAAAACTAGCTAGTATAAATAAGAAATGACTATATTTACCTTCATCGATAAATCAGAGCGAAACATGAATCAAGAGGCGTGATAATGGCTCATAGCGCGACAATGGCTTTAGCGACAATAGATCACAGCGCGATCGTGTAAACTTGCGCTCATATTGGCTAGTCATCTACGTCTATGGAATTAGTAATAGCTTCACTGTGACTGTAAGACTTCAAGGCTTTAGCGAGAGAGCACCGACCCCCGCTCCCCCTTTTACCATCGAGGCCTTCGGCCTCGCTGGCGTATCACTGGCGTGGTATGACTATATACAAAGGCATTGGCGGGAGAGGCCCCCGCCGGACCCCCTTCCATCGAAGCCTTGGCCTCGCTAACGCATCGCTGGCGTAGTGTGACCATATACAAAGGCATTGACAGGAGAGACCCCGATCCCTTTTATCGAGGCCTTCAGCCTTGATCCCTCCAACGCTGCGCGTCGTCGGAGCGTGACAATAAGCAGCGTAATCACATAAAGATAGAATTGTTAATTGAGAAAAAAAAGCAAATTATTAAATTTTGGTTCCCATACTAAAGTTCGATCTACGATCGAACAATTGACGGGGGCCGGGGGAAAGATCCCAGGATCGGAAACAATATGTATTTTCTGGTAAATATCACCGTATGAACTAGTATACTATAGTCTTCGCCAACAGGGTCTAAACGATCATGTTGACCTACTTCTCTACAGGTACTTGAACGCCCAGTGCCATCAAAACCTGCGAAGGTTGGCACAAAGAGATGTCTAAACGACTACCTACAAAGCTGAATTTCTGAGGCTTACGTTAGCTTAGTTTGCTACGCGTGGGAGCACATACGCCTAGATTCAAAAAACTATTTTCCCAATGGTTCACCTATTATGAAATTTCCTGTTTGGAAAGGATAGTAGAGTTTTGAGTCATCATAATCCGCGATCGACTCGAGCCTTTTCTTTGCGCTGCTGCTCTGAGTCGCAGATCCGGCCGCGGTTATACAGGAAACCCGAACAGTTTCCTCACCGACCAGAATCTAGAGCGTTGCAGGCTACGGGGCTTATTTGAATTATATAAGTAGAATTATGCTAGCTACAACGATACCATGCTAGCTATATCTATATTATATATAATAGCCTCACTAAATTTTGTAACTATAGTGTCAAGACGCTGATATACCTGAGGTTGATTTCGGAAGTAGTACGGAAATAAAGCAAGCCACCGTTACTATAATCTGGACTTAGCCCCTACGTCTGCTTCATCAGTAAGTAAAGAGAACAGGGTCGAAGAGCTAGAAAATAGTCTGTTAATAGCCTTGCAGACCCAGTCTCGTAACCAAACTGTGGGGTTGCCAACCAGAGCTTTGCGAGTTGCAACGAAATTCTCAATCCTGATAAATAGGCCGCCTATTTTTGCTGTCCCCAAAACAAAATTTCCTCACCCATGCCTCCTCTCTCTGTCTCTCTCTTTCTATCTCTTACACACACACACACACACATCCAAGCTTCTTTACACACTCTCTCACACATTCACACACTTCTACTCACCCTCTTCCACATATTGTTACCCACATTATACGGCTGTAAGTCACTCTCTGGATCTCTACCTTGAGCTCACCGTTCTTCAGCGTTTTGGGTTTTTGAAATTGACGTCAGCGATAGGCTTGGCTCGTAGGTTGAGCTTTATCTCGAGTCATAAGTTGAACTACGTCTGAGGGAATATGTTAATCTACATGCGGTTCTTCCCCAATAGCTCCGGGATACTGAAAGCTAACACCCATCGAAAATGGAGACAGAGGACAAGGATATAGTATATATGTAGGATTGATAAATCCCCCGCTGGAAAGAGAATATAGTTAAGATATGGCATGTGCCCATTAAGCTTCTAGAAATTTCTCGTTTGGTCAGTGAGCTTCTAGTGACGTCATCGTACTAAACATCGTAGTCTGAATGGAACGTTCGAGAAAACTTACCATACTATATATTGACCTGAATCCCATGCCCTCTAGGAAGGGGGATATAAAAAATAAAAAATTTAGAAATTACTGATTTACTATGCTAGTGTTTGCGAAGTCAAATTTTATAATCGTGACAGAGCCAGAGGATGATCCTAGAACAACTGTAGGCCCATAAACAGCTGTCACATTTGGTCTATAGTTATCTGGAAGCCAGAGCAGGTTTTCTTCCCTTCGCATGACCCACTGACTATAGACATGAATAGCCATAGGTGTATACTGATTATTTTGTGAAATGTGCCAAGAATTCGAATTTTGGTGCTGGAGCCGCCCCGTAGTCGCGTCCCACAGCTTGACGGTCTCGTCGGAGGACCCGGAAGCGATCGTGCGGCCATCAGGGGAGAACGCTACATTTCTAACCGAATCGCTATACCCTTGGAGGGTCTGCTGAAGCCGCCCCGTAGTCGCGTCCCACAGCTTGACGGTCTTGTCGTCGGACCCGGAAGCGATCGTGCGGCCATCAGAGGAGAACGCTACATTTCTAACCAAACCGCTATGCCCTTCAAGGGTCTGCTGGAGNGTATTGACCCAATCACTATGCCCTTCGAGGGTCCGCTGGAGTCGCCCCGTAGTCGCGTCCCATAGCTTGACGGTCCTGTCGTGGGACCCGGAAGCGATCGTGCGGCCGTTAGAGGAGAACGCTACATTTTTAACCCAATCACTATGCCCTTCGAGGGTCTGCTGGAGCCGCCCCGTAGTCGCGTCCCACAGCTTAACGGTCCTGTCGTGGGACCCGGAAGCGATCGTGCGGCCGTTAGAGGAGAACACTACATTTCTAACCCAATCACTATGCCCTTCAAGAGTCTGCTGGAGCCGCCCCGTAGTCGCGTCCCATAGCTTGACGGTCTTGTCGTGGGACCCGGAAGCGATCGTGCGGCCGTCAGGGGAGAACGCTATAGTATTGACCCAATCACTATGCCCTTCGAGGGTCTGCAGAAGGGCACCCCACCTCCCTTGGATCTTGGATTCTATTTTCACCTTTTGTTTGAATATATTTTTTGCTCCAGTCGATATTTGATATATCCAGCTCCAGCTCAGCCTATCTAATAATTTCTCGGCCCGTGATTCCGGGAGTTTCTGGACCCACTTTGGTTTGAATAGTGCTTTGATTATACTCAATTCTGGTGAAAAGAGAACAGCCGAAGAATACGTTTGCAATGGTGCCTTGTCGATTAAATTCTGGTTTTGAAGCACGAAACGCTTTATATCGTATAAGAACTCGGTCATATTTCCCCCTTTCCCGCGCTGTAAAAACTTCGTGTCAGCTTTGCCCTTCTACCATCTACTAGTATTTACTGTAAACTTACATCGACTCTAGATTCCAGGCCCACAATCATATCAATAACCTCAAAAACCGCGCCCAAAAGGCTCATGATTTCAAGCCAATGAAGCAAGTGCGTTTGAAGGAAAATACGCACTTGACCGTCATCCACAATGCATTCTTCACTTCTTACTAAATGGCTTGTCCAGTAGCGGCAAGCATATCGAACCTCGGCTGGGACGTGTTTGTCAACTAGCTCTTCCCTTATCTCAGAACGCAGCGTTCCATGAGACTTCAAGCCGCAAATGTTTTCCTTGAGCTCCTTGGACATGAGATCGATGCACCCAGAAGCGATTTCTCTATGTGCCTGTTTCTCGTCGATCCAAAATCGGCCGAGTTCACTTTTCTTTAAATTAGAGCTAAGGAGGAAATCAGGGAAGGATAGATGGAAGGTCCTGACTAGGCCGTCTCCTCGTGGGATATTGAGAACAGAGTGCAGAGGGTTTAATGTGAGCCTTATTGTCGTTTCTTCGATCGAAAAAAGCTTGGCCATCGAGGAGATTGAGAGCGGAGTTGCAAGAATAATGATCTTTCCAACAATCTGTATGAAGTTTGAAGTAAATACTTCCTTGCTCGACATATCATCTGAATCATCCCTTGAATCGCAGTATCGAGTATCTGATGGGCCATTCTGATCAACAAGTTGTTTTAGGACTGTAATATAAGTTTCGTGCAGTCGTTCAAAATGCTGCCCCTTATCTCTGCAAACAATCCGAAGTCTGTCATCGGGGTGGCTTCGTTCATCGGCAATAAACCGGCAATAGGTTGCAGCAGCAATAAATAAAGGAGTTGCCGCGGAGGCTAATTCTTGAATTTTCTCTTCATCTGGCCAATTCTCTGGGAAAGAGCATCCGCGGTATTTTTCAGCCTGCTCCCGTATTTTTGATAGCTGATTTCGAAGGTAAAGAGGTATGTCAGAAGCGATTGAAGGAACTTCGTGTAGAATACAATCTTGAAACTTCCCAGATATTTCTCCAAAGCCTAAGCGGAGTGGAAGATCTGGCCTGCTTGTTAAGAAGATTCGTAGGTCGGTAGTTTTCGCCTCTTTTGCTTGCGCTAGCACAGCTATGATGGTCTTTATATCTGATTCCTTCTCGCATTCGTCTAGCGCGTCGATTACTATGACGACCTTTGGAGGGATAATTTTCGAATTCGATAAAGGTTTAAGAATCAACCTATTAAACTGCTCTGTGAATGCCATGGTTGGAATTAGGGGGTCCGCGTCAAGGGCGTTTTTGATACTGGATTTCACGGCGGGGAAGTGAACCCCTAGTCCACAAGCGAGTGTTGTGAAAAGCCTAACAGCCTTCCCACGATATCCCTCGCCTCTTTTGAAAAAAAAACTGGCTCCTAGTAATTTTTCCTTTTCGAGCCGTTTACAAATTGTTCGAGATATTGTTGATTTACCTACCGCATTGTTAGACTAACTTGGCTGCTCTAGTAGTCGAATTCATTTGTATTTACCTGTCCCAGCCATCCCTTTCAGCCAGTATAAACATGTTTCTTGCGGGCTCGCAACCCAGTTTAGAATCCCGTTTATCACGTCCTCTCTAGTGCCTGATAAGCATTCCGGCTCATGTTGGTCGACAGCGCACCCGAAAATAGCGTCTTGTGCAATAGGTAGCTGAAGTTTGGATTCTGAAAACTCAGAGATGAGCGGCGACGATTTTTCGTTATTTAGCACAATAAACTCTTTAAGTCTCAATACGGCGGAGAGCCCATGATTGGGATAAACTAACCCGGCGACTGGGTAACTTTGTTGTTCAAAAATATTAATTGACAAATCTTATTTAATGCAGAATTGGAGCCTATCTTCCCACCTCGGCTTCATTTTTTCGGAGGCTCACCATAATTGATAGTATGGCCTGTTCCTGTTGCGATGTACATGCCTTCATTGAAGGTATTTTCGCCGCCCTGAACATTGTTTTGTTGGCCATGCGCGCCGCTTGCGACGGTTTGCTGCGCGTTGATCGTTCCAGGACCCTCAAATTCAGAGTCAGGCAAGGACGGTTCCACTCGAGCTAGGTTCTCGATTGCATTCTCAATCGCCGTCAGGTCCTGCGCCATTGCTAGCTTAAAGACTTGGTTAAGTGCCAAGATTTTCGTATCCTTCAAGATGTCCTCCATAAGGCTTTCAACTCGATTAGCCTTAGCGCCGGCCAAGGCCTTACAATATGTGGCACGAATCTTCCCCCATAGTGCAGAATCACCTTCACTCTGGCATTTGGCTTGAAGTGTTGCAAATATTTCCTTGAGCTTGTCGGCCTTTTTTTGGCAAGGGTCGATGATTGCGAGGATCCTAGCTTCCTCTTCATCGCTTGGATCCGGATCCCGCCTCAGTCTTGACCTAGCATTCTTTAACGTCTGCTCCACGATAGGAAGCTGCCGCTTCACTTCTTTAAAGGCATCGGGAAGGTCGGATATCTTTTTTAGGATCTCGTAGGTTTTGGAAATAGCCTGGATAATAGCGATAGTAGAGGCGATAACGCTGAGGGGGTCCATTCTAAAGAGGATGAAGCCTAGAGCACGGTGGTGAGCAGTCACAATCTGATAAGAGAGGCTTAGACCGAATCAGGACTGACTGTATAATACGAGCTAAGGACGTCTGTTGTAGAGTTTCGTGTGAACTGTCGGATCTGTTACTTTGGAGTACAAAGGGGGAAGGTTTCGGAGAGCCGATTATATCGTCTTTGCACAAACCTGAGCCGGTGAGTTATCTTAACTTCCCGCCTGTATTCCAAGCATACGGCCTCCGAATGGACATGCAGTGAGCTGAAAATTAATTGCGGGGTTGGTACGAAGTCACATAAAAATGGAAGTATTCCTGCATTGTGTTTAGCTGTCCAGCCTCACAGCCTCGTGGATCCTGCACCTCACATTGGCCAGTCAGCCAAGCTGAATATGCCATATCTGCCTTCAAGGTTTCACGTTCATCATTTCAGCGGTTGAACATCTCTCCAAGCAAAAGAGCAGCCTGCGAAGAACAGCCACGTATTGCACTTTTGGTGCCGCCAGATCTAAACACTACCTCATCCTCCGTGACGTCTAGATATATGAATTTTGAGCCTAGATCCCATAGCGATACACTATAGGGGGGATTTATGTATCGCCAAAGGATGCTAGATAAGATACTGTAATATATGATCCAGCTTTGAACCTTTCGCGTTGTCGAAGAGTCTGCCAACCTGCCCAGCCTCGGCCTGCTCAAACTGACCGCTGGACTTGTAAACTACATAATATACGCCAATCTGCTAGTCTACCTATTTGCCGACACTATTACACCTCCAGTCCTGCAATCGCCAGCCAAAAATCTGTTTAAACTGAATGACAAAATTGTGCTATTCAACCCATTCCATAGCTTTTTTAAGTTAAAAAAAGATTTCACACTCATTTGATAACGCAAACTAGGTTTATACTGAGTTTATACTGAGTTTACATTGCCGCTTGCCGCCAAGCTTGCCAAATTTACCAGTAAATAACACAGTAACGAAGCCACCTGCCTCAAGTTGTTGCACATAAAACAGTAGAATAGGATTTCAGGATTACATAGATATTAGAATTATACTTCTATCGTTTTTTTTTTTTTTTTGATAGATTTATGAATGCTGTTGTCAGGTTGCTTTATTTCGTCGCTTTCCTACACAAATTTGCGCTTGGTGTGTTTGATTATTATTCCCCTCAACATTGGTAGGTGGGTTGTATTTACACCTGAGGTAAGAATTGCCCGAAAGATCCTGGTCCGGACTAATCGTTACTTGGCCTATATAGCTTAGATAAGCTAAGCAAGTGTAACTCCAATAAGATATTGGTTCATTGTATTGGCATTGATAAGTTGACCGATGAAGTTCAGAACCAAATCAGAACCATGATCGATCGGGTGAAGGCTAAGTTATACACATGAGAACCATCTAATAGTTTAGGTGAATCGATCTGGTCAATCGACTCATGATCAAGCATCACCCCTGGTGTGCTTTGTCTGCCAGAACATCAACTCGGTGTAAGGAACTTCGCACTATGCGTTCGGAAACGCTAGTATTCCATCTTTTTGATTCAGAATCCGAAAGCTTCGAAAGATCATAACTTGAATCTTTCCGAAATCGCCAGAGATATTTCCCTCGACGCACAAGGTCTATCTTGTCCACACAGAAGGAAGAACTGGCGAAGCAATCTTTGCAGGAAATGCAGGAGTTGGATGCGAAACTCAGACAATCAATGGATGCCCAGGGAAGGCTCGAAAGAAACTTCGGGCAGTTCATTGCTGAGAGGCTTGAACGGGAGGAAAGGCTCAGAAAAAAACACGAGGAAACGGCAGCACAACAAGCGTCTGAAAACAAAAAGCTTAGAGAAGAGATTGAGCGTGGGAAAGCTGGTCGCGCAAGGGCGGAGAAGGAACTCGAGCAACGTCGTCAAGAAAAGATCCAAAAGTACAGCAGGTTCCTTTGTCACCGGGGCTGTTCAGTTCGCCTTTGGCATCGGCTCCGGGAACAATGAATTAATATTGAATGGTATGGCTAAAGGGTTCGAAGGTCTTATTACCGGAGTTCTAAACTCAATCGGATGATAGAACGTCATGCTGTTACTATTTGTATTAATATACACCAATAACTGTCATCCCGGAGGCCTATACACAAACAAGTCAATACCGCGCAATTACAACTTGCAATTCTACAATCTGTCGTCTCATGTCCTGAAATCAAAAAATCCAAGTTCAAAATTAACTGTCAAGCAATACGGGAAACCCTTTTGTTTTCTCACAAAGTTAGAAACCTATCATGTTCACAGAGTACTCATTTTTCTCTCCTTCTATTATGATGAGAAAAGGAATGTAGAAGAAAAAAAAGAAAAAAACCTTTCATCTTCATTATATACCACAACCAAATCCACCTATCTCAAAAACTACTATACTAGATACAATCTTCATCCGTGCCAGTTCTTCCATAAACCCACCAGCTAAAAGCCAGCGGAGGGCCATAAAACGTGTACAGCCGAAAATAAGCAAAAGACAAAAATCAAGAAACGGTTGTTCAGAATCCGGTCACCAGACGGCGGAAACAGAGAAGCGACCATTCTCATTGAAAAAACGATAAACGGCAAGAACAAAAGCAGCGACAATCAACAACTTCCAAAATAATAATAATGCATATCAGAAGAATAAGTAGACGCGAAAATCAAAGGCATCCAATGCAGCAAAGTTCAAAAACGGGGTGGGGGTATACAACCTTTTGGTACTCTTCACAATCTTATCAAGTGTGTTCGAGAGAGCAGGGCAAAAAACTAAAGGCAATGACAGGAAAGCACAATTCTTTTGTTAATGCAATGTGGGTCAAGAGGGGCAAGCAGAAAAAACAAGAGGAGCCAAAAAAAAAGAAAGAAACAGAACGGCCAAAAGTAGCAAGCCAATGTCAAAGTACAGGAAGCAACAAACGGGCATCCTTCATAACGCCGTCAAGTATGGGGCTATTAATAATGGGCTACAATACATATATCAAGGGCATGAAAAAGGAGAAGGGCGAGTCAGTAAAAGCCCATTCATGCGTCATGTTATTCAGAATAGAAAAGGTTCGGAAGTATAGACTGGATTTGATGATAACCTCGGCGGGAGAGAACGAGATAGATCGGGATGTAGAAGCCAAGGTGGTAGGTGAGGGTAAAGCAAACATAATCGTGTTCTCTTATCAGTCGTTTTGGGTCGATAGAAAACCATGATCGTAAAAATTCGTTCCGACGCATACGTAATTCGAAACTTCAATATTGAGTTTTTTTTAAAAAAAAAAAAAAGAGTTGTATTTAGCGTCTTCCACGGACACTCCCTGCTTTTCTGCTAACAGGGGCCTTGATGGTTCTACCATGGGCGTTTGTCTGTGCAGGCGGCTGGAAACCGAACATATTAGATCCAGCATCAGCTCCAAAACTGGCTCCTGCATTAGGAGTGCCGGGGTTAGAGGCACCGAAGATGGGTGCGGCGGTGCTGGTAGATGCGGCAGGAGGGGCGGCATTCGATGTGCCAAAGGAGAACGAGGAGGGCGCCTCGGCCTTCGCACCAAAATTAAAGGTGCTATTGAAGGACGTTGAGGTTGGTTTGGCTGGCTCGGCCCCAAATTGAATGGGCTGCGCGGTAGCAGTGGAGCCGAAGGTGAACGAAGAGCTCGAGGTAGCAGTGTTGTTAGTACCGAAGGATGGAGCAGAAGTAGCACCGCCGAAGCTGAAAGAGTTAGGGGCTGTAGTAAAGGAGGGTGCAGCGGTGACGCCGGAAACAGCACCGAACAAACCATTAGTGGCAGGAGCATTGCTGGTGGCGCCGAACATGGATGATGCGGGTGGTGCAGCGGTAGAAGTACCAAAGATTGATGGTGCGGCGGTGGAGGGCTCAATATTGAACTTGCTCGAGGTACCAGCATTGACTGCCTCTGCGAGTGAAGGAACTGAGGCTGAGCCGAATATTCCAGTAGTGGGAAGAGATCCGGTAGCCTTACCACCGAAATTAAAGATGTCCGACTTTTCCGAAGGCTTCGTCACACCGAAATTGACGGGTGGGGCGGCAGCTGGGGTCGTGCTAGGGCCACCGAAACTGAACAACTCTGGGGCTTTCTCCGCAGCTTTGTTAGCGCCGAAGAGGAAGGGCTCATCAGGCTTCGATGCAGGCTTGTTGCCTCCGAACACAAACGGCTCGTCCGCGGTCTTGGAAGCTGGCTTATTACCGCCAAAGAGAAAGAGACCATCGGATGGCTTGTCATTGGTGGTTGTGGTGGATGCTCCGAAGATCGATGGTGCAGCGGTGGTAGCGCCAAACTGGAACGCATTATTGTTCCCGGCAAAGGGGTTGCTTGTAGGGCCTCCCAACGCAAAGGATTTGCTGGTGGTGGTGTTGTCAGCACCGAAAGAAGGCTTGGGGGCCATCGATCCGAAGTCGAATGACGCTGGAATAGTTGGCTTGAGCGTTTCTGCCATGGTTGTAGATGCATTGGTAACGAAACCGAATTCCTTAGGGCTACGAATCTTCTTTGCTGACTGTGGAGTGTTATCGATCTCCATGCTCGAACCCTCGTCCAAGCTCATCTCGTTCTTAAGGGATGGCTTGACGGAAGCGAACATGCCAGCCTCGGCTGGGGTGATAGCAGAAGGAGTAGCCGGTGCAGCGGTAATCGGAGCAGATGGAAGCAATGATTGAGCCTTGGGGACCTCACTAGACGAACCGAGTCTAGGCAACGTAGCGCCATTAACGATAGGTCTAAAAACATCGTTCGCTCCAGTGGTTTGGTCCCCATTGCCTTGGGAGGATGAAGCAGTGACTCCGTTTTCCAAACTTGCCACCTTTCCTGTAGCCTTCGTGTCTTCAACAACAGTAAATCCAGAACCTGTGAACGAGTTAGGAGACGAAGGGGATGTGGAGGAAGAAGATAAGTGCTTACCCTTCTGGCTCTGGACGGGATCAAATAAGCCAGTAAGACGGGCTTTTGCCTTAGATCCTGGGCCATTCTGAACATCCTCTTTGCCGCTATTTTCGTCTTCGTTAGAGAGGGGGGGGGACAGGAGGGCACCCGAGCGGGGTTTTATTGGAGACATATCCATCTCTTCAGGGAGAGCCTCAAAAGGGTTGAAGCGCGGGAAGTCGCCAGTGATCTCTGTAGCCTTGGATGGAGATTTAGCTGGAGAGTTGTCGGTGGACCTGCGTCTCTTCTTCATGAGATTGGGTTGCTCCTGGGCTTTGGCTAACTCGGCCTTCAGCTTGAGGAGTTCTTCTTTCTCCTTCTTGAGAGCTGCCTCCCTCTCGTCCATCTCAACCTGGCGTTGGTGCATTCTTCGTGTTTCCTCCAAAGTACTCCCTGGGCCCCAGTTTGCAGCTTCTTCATCAGTAGCAGCTCGGATCTTTGGGAACTTAACCCTGTCTTTCGTAGCTGCCAAGATGCGCCACAATCTGATACGCTCAGCGTCGTTCTTGGGAGATTGGTAGCCTTCGAGGAAAGCAGTCCTAAGATCAGGAATGGCCTCAACCGGCGGGGTGGGGAGGTTGGGGAACATGCGCTTGAACTCAGCAACTTCTTCCTCGAGAGCGACTCTCTCCGGATCTTGTTCCATGGGCAGGTCAGCGGGGACCCAATCTAAATCGTGGAGGGTTCCATCTTGATCCCAAACTGCGAAATCTTGTTGCGAGCCGTTGGATCTCATGATGCGGACGCGCTTAGGGCCGCGGGTTTGTTCCAACTCGGTCTCCCAGGAGCCTCGGCCTTTCGGAAGCTTTCCATCGACGATATCCATTTCGTAAAAGACACCAGCCTCTTCTGAATCCTCTTCCCATGCAGAGAATGTGCCCGTATCATCACGTCGTCGCCACTCGCGAGGAACGTCGATCAGAGACTTCTGATAACTTTCATGAATTGGGTTTGAAGAACCTCTTCCAATGGTTGCTGGTTTAGTGAAGGCCTGTGGGGCTCGTGAGTTAGATGCACCACCATCTCCTTTAACGCTTTGAACAGGAATAGCGGCCTTCCGCGGACCATTACCAATTGAAGATTGGGCCGTCCTCACAGATTTCTCACCTGTAGACTTCATCTTCTTACTGGCGTGGGCATCGGCGGGAGATGTAGATCGGGAGACATCGGAGTCCTCCTGTTCAAATATTCTGAGCGTGTGGCCCGGTGCGAATGTCACTTTCTTTGGCTGCTGGGCCTTGGGCTTAGCTACGTGTTCGACATCGGCTTCGTTATCGGCGCCAAGAGCCTTTGCGAGGCGACGCCCTTGATACTCTGCATGAGGGCGATCGTATTCTCTGCGGGTTCCGGATTTTCTGCTTGGAAAATTATCTCCATCCGAAAGATCCATTTCCTTGTTGACCCAGCATTTCTTGCTAGTCGGTCGATACCGTTTATAGCCGCGGGGTGCGCCTGAGTTCTGGGCAGACGGTCGGGGGCTGGTTTCCCTGGCTTTCGCAGGAGCATCGGGAAGATACTGAGTGTCATCAGTGGTAGCTTCGACTGCCAGTGGAACTTTAAACTGTTCTTGGGCCACGACCTCTTGAGCTTGTGGGGGTGGATTGTCGGTGCGGATGACTTCAACTCTGCGAAACTCATCCCAGTTCATTTCGGAACGTTTGCGATTCAAATCGAAGTGTGAGTAGACCTTGGCCAGATATCGGTCTCGCTTCTGGACCTCTTGAATAAGTTTCCAATACCAATGGTCCCGACGACTGACTAGCTTCTTGTAGTGCAGCCTTGTTTTCGCGTTTGCCTCAAGGAGATGTCTATTGCCGGGAAGCCTAACAGACGGAAGTAAACTCCAAAGTTGTCGGAATCTTGGGTCGTCTCTAGAAACCTCAAATTCCTCATTTCGGAGTTCGACTTCGGATGCAGGTAGCGGACCGTCGGATGGGGTGTGGAAGACGAGATCGTAGATGGTCTGTTTTCTGAATTCTTGACGGACAGGAGCGAAATCACCATTCCTCCTCATTGTTTCACGTTCTTCTTCTGAGAATGCGCGTGGTTGGTACGATGGGGCGGGTTCGATCTGGTCGTTGGGGATGTAAATCTTGGGGAGGGCAGCTATGGCGGCTTCGCCGACAGGTTTACGACCCCAAACGGGCTCAAAGCTGATCTCAGCAACGATGCCCTGTCTCTTCAAGAATCCACGATCGGACAAGATATCAGCGAGACGAGCGATGTTGGCAGTATGGTCGACATCTCCGGAAAAGTCAAAGTCGTCCCTGAGCTTTGGGAGCCTCTGAAAGACCGAAACTTGGTTTCGGAAGAAGGTAGGCTTCCAGTTGGCGTACGATTGAAGGAATGCGATCTTCTCGGCATCCTTGCTGGCATCGGACTTGAAGTTTTCCTGAAACTCGTCTTTGAACCCATTACGCTTGGAACCCTGACGATATGGGTGGTTACGTTCTCCAGTAGGGACCTTGGCGGGTTGCTGGTTCTTGGGGGCCTTGCTGAGCTGGGCGATCTCGGCTTGACGGGTGATAGTGTGAGCTGGCCCTGTTCTTGCTAGTTCTTGGGTCCACGAGTTGGTAACTCCAGTAGCCTGAGAGCTGACTTTCTTCAGCGAACTGCCGAGTTCTCTTATACTGGCAGCACGTTCAGCAGCCTTCTTGGCCTCTTCTGCTTCCGCCTCTTCCTTGGACTGCTTTTGATAGAACGCTGCAGCCTTCTCGCGGAAGGCCCTATTCTCTTCCTCGCGAAGACTACCGTCTGTCAAACTAGTTACGACGGGCGGGGGAGGAGTGGCTAGCCCAAGATAGGCCTTTGTGGTTTGAGAGAAGTATGAAAGCAGAGACTTGCCGCCGGTGACGACACGTCCGACGCCACCTGCGACGGTAGCAATTGTGGATATTGTGCTTGATCCTCGGCTGAGGATGTACTGTAATGTTGGAAACCAACCCTGATGGAAGACATGTTAGCACGAATTGCCAGATTAGGAATATCACGACACGAAAACGATATAAAGAGAGACATCTATAGACGCGACCGATGAGGCAGCCTAGCGATAGATGGTGGGGGGAGGGTAGAAAAAGCATAAACGCGTAAACCAGTGTGTTTTTTGCCCAAAAGGGAGAGGGGAGGTTCCGAGTGCTAATTTCCTGCAGGGACAGGGCGGAGCACAGCGCGTGGTGGGGGATTTCCACTGTTTTGGACAGAATCAATGGAGAGCGGGTGAAAGGGGCTGGACAACACAACACGGCGCAACGCAACACAACGCAACACAACACAGGGCTGATACCGCCAGAAGGGGAAAAGGGCAAGCCGGAAAAACAGAAGCACCGGACAAAGCGAAGGGAGGAAGAAGCAGCCTGGTTGGCGCAAGGCGAAGCGAGAAACCCACGCGAAAAATCGCAGGCAGACCGACAAAGAAGGCAGGAAAAGGGCAGACAGGCGGAAACAAAGGCGGATTCGAGAAGACAGTTAGAGAAAAAAGGAAGGGGGAAGACTTACTGTATTGTTCTGGAGAGCCTGTGGGGTTGTATACGGGCTGGCAACGACCTTGAACAGGCGGTTCTGTGGTTGGCGTCTGATGGGGCCTGGTGTAGAGATGGCCTGTGGCTCGTCGCCATGCGAGGAGGCTTCGACCGTACTCGACGACATCGTGACGTCGGATTGGTAAGGAGGAAGAAAGAAAAAGGAAATGGGTATCAGACGAAGGTGAAGGGAAGGAGACGGTAGCTATTAGGAGAAGGTAACGAATTTACTCATTCGATGGGTTGATGGGTGGTGATGATGGCGATGCTGCTGAGTAAGAGGAAAGGTGGACTGAGTGAGAAAGTGTTGGAGGGGATTCTTCGAGCAACGAGCCGAGTTGTTGGAGTTCTTGAATAGGAAGAAGAACAGAACACTCAAGATCGAATCAGACAGAAGTCGGCAGCGGACAAAACTCCGGTGAGGTCGTAATTGGGTCTCACAGCGCGTGTCGGTGACGATGATGAGAACGGTAATGGTAATGCGATATATCGGGAGGTAGGGATGGAGGGAGAAGGAGGTTGAGGAAAGAGAGAAGGGAGTGTGATGATGTTGGTGAGAGAGTGTGTGATAATAAACAAAAAAAATGAGGGTTCCAAATTATGAGAAAATTTCAAGCGTCACCGGGTGGATAGTGGCGGCAGCAACGGTCGCAGTGTCCAAGGGCAACACAGATCCTCAGCAGGTTGTCCGGGTGCGGAGGGGAGAAGGGTTTATTATTTTTTGGTTCTCTGAAGCCGTCGATGGATACCTCAGACGATCTTTGATAGGGCAACAACCAGGTGGGACGAGAAAGTGTTGGAGGAGGATGAGGTGAGGTTGTTGCGAAATCTATCGGCCGAAGGAGAGGAGAAGCAGAGATTAAAAGGATGGGAAATTCAAAAAAGTGGGCGGTCGCTCCCTTAAGCTGGGCACCCTTCTGCCAGCCAGCCAGATTATTTCCCTTTATTACCTTTTCCGGTAAAACCCAAAAAGTCAAACGCGTTGTTGCAGTTTTCCTCTTCCCCACTCCCTCGCGTGTTGCGTCCGTTCCCTTCCTCTGTCCCGCCAGCCCCTTTTATTTTATTTTATTTTATTTTATTTTTTCCCCTTCTCTCACCGCCCCGCCAGGAGAGAAGTACCTCTGCGTAGACGCCGTCCTCCAGCTTCACCTGTTTTTTCTTTCCCGCCAAAGACGGTCGGTCGCCATGGGCCCTTCCCTCCCCCCAAAACCGGCCCCAAACACCCCCTACATGGGCCCTCCCACCAGCCAATCATATGCGTCCATCCTCGAACTTCCTTTTGCTTTTCTCTGCACGCCTTCGTGATTCCACTCTTCCCCCCGAATGCCCTCTGCTTTGGGCAATTTCTCCCCCCTTGTTTATTGCCGTTTACCCAATCAAAAAAATTTGCAGACGGGTGACTGGATCCTGCGCGTTCCCTCTTCTTTTCCCAACTTTCTTGACTCCCCCCCGGATCCTGCTGCCTCGTTCGCTCCACCAACATCCGGTACCCCATGGGTTCTTCACAGGTGAGTTTTCAGTGGCGAGGGACTTTTTTCTTCTGTGTGACCGAAGCCTGATTTCCCCCCATTTTGCGCTTTCTCTGCGTAGATGCGTCATATGAGCGTTACAGTCATCATGACTGCCTTTCTTTCCTTGCAACTTGCATAAACCCGTCGAGAAAAAAAAAATCTGGTGCCATGTACCAAACACACCGTATCTTGTACGCGCTCTGGGTAATCCGTATGTGAATCTTTTGATCCCGACTCAGGAAACGACGAGTGACACGTTCCTGTCACCCACTTCGCGCCCGTTGTCGTGTCGGGACGTTCGTCCGATCACAGAAACATTCTTAATACTCATATCCATTTACAGCTTTATTGAATTACTCTTGAAATGATTTCAAAGCATGCCAGGGAAACAGTCAGGAATGTCTAATACTAAAAAATCGCGGTTCGACTCTCTCGTGAGCGTGATCGTGTCGTTTCTTTGGAGAAAGTGCACTCTAGGAATGCAGTTTTGTGCGATTGAGAATATATTTCCCCGCAGGAGGAATTAAAGAGAGGTGACTGCGCCTCTATCGATAGTGATCACTAGCCACATGTCCCAGCCACACGACCCCAACACAGAAACTCCACCAGAAGTAGAAAATCAGCCAGATTTGATAGAGACCATGAAAACCATATCCCATTTAGTCAGACACCCCGTCGACAGGGCCGGAACAGTGATTACGTATACATTCTTTCCAAGTTCCAAATAAGACTTCGCAGTTCGGAGGTTCTTCTCCCCAGCGCGGTGGAACATCTGCCCTAAAACCCAACATCAGACTCCACACCTCCACAATCTCCACAATCTCTTGTAGACGACGACACGCGTCCATTATGTATCTCCCAAAACTCGAAAGGAAAAAAAAAAAGGATTAATTTGTTCGCCCGATCTCCACTATCATACTCTAGATCATCAACTCCCCAAGCAATTCTATCTTCCCAGGACTCATGTTCTTCATACGCATACGTAGTACTTCATCCAATCTTACAATCCCAGCATGGCCCCCCTCACCCACTACCTCCGAAAAGTCTCCTTTCGTCCCTCTGCTGATAAATACACTTCCAAAATCGCTTTGCAATCTTCTACCGACTATGTACGAGGCTTTCATAGACCTTTGAAACCGAATAACCCCAGAATCTCATCCGGGATCGGGACTCTAATTTGTGTATTGGTGTGAAATTTTGTGTATATAAACCCCCTCATCAGCCTCCCAATGATATAGAAAGACATTTTCTTATCACCAACAATCAATTATATATATACTTCAAAGATACATGGCCTGCGTATGCACAAACCCAAATTGTCCATCTCAATTCCTGCCTAGCAATATTCCAAACCTCTACGCCTACTTTTTAGATAATTGTAATTATCAATCGAATTATATCGTCCCACAGGTAGACTTTTGTCCAGCGATTACCACGACGACTCCAAACTGCAACATGCCTACTCCACTTTCCGAGCAGGGGAACGATGAGTTCTGGAAGTAAGTCTCATGAACAAATTTCAATAAAGAAAGGGAAAACTACTGATAAAAATCCTAGGACAGCGACTTCCTCGTACGACTCCCTCGACTGGCAGAAGAAACTAACGTCCCAGATCCGCACGTTCATCCAACGTCAAGCCGCCTGGCTCGCCCTCTCCACCCCTCCAACCACCGACATAAAACTCCTGGACTACGCTTGCGGTCCTGGCGCAGTCTCTCTCGTACGTACATATAACCCACTTCTCTTCAATTTCCTAACATAAACATCCAAATGTATTAACTATTCATGATAGTCCCTCCTCCCCTACACAACCAAAATACTAGCTCTCGACGTAAACCCTCACCAAGTGGCCGAATACAACCGTCGCTCTCTCGGTTCAAACTTCCCCACCACCTTGATCCGCGCCGAAGTAGCCGACCTCTTGCTCCCCGACAAAGCGGAAATCCCCGAAAAATTCAGCACTGAGGAGTACAACAACTTTGACTACGCATTTTGCTCAGCTGCGTTGCACCACGTCGATGATCCGGCGTTGGGGGTGCGACGGCTCGCGGAGCGGGTCAAGAACGACGGGGGTAGGGTTGTGATTATTGAGTTTTTACAAAGGGATCTTAGCGCGCTCGGGGAAGGCAGCGTCGCCAGTCCCGCTGAGAATGCGGGGAGTGAGGAGGAGAGGCTCAGGATGAATGCTGAGTATAGAGCTAAAAGCCACGATAACACTCATCTTGAGGATTTACAGAAGGACTTTTTGGAGGCGGGGAAGCAGCACGGGCATAGCCACTCACACGGTCACAAACATGGACATGGACACGGCGGTGAAGGAGAAGGAGGGGAGAAGAGGCATAGACACGGCCCACACGGGTTTAAAATCGAGCAGATGGAAGGGTGGTTTAGAGATGCAGGGTTGACGGAGGTGAAGAGTGTGATTATGGAAGAGAAGATTGAGATTATGGGCTACGGAGGCTTTGAAGGTTTTATGACCGTTGGTGTTAGGAGGGAGTGACTCGGTGCGCGGTTGTGAAGTTTATTCTTTTTGTTTGAGGGACCTCGATTTTGTCAGAACTGAGGTAGTGCGAGTTTGTTATTCTATTAATGGTTATAACGTTTATATCCTGGATTATTATATAATCGTGAAGTATTGATCATTTCCTTCTGATAGCTTCCTCAGCGAACCGCAGTATATTGGTATCACCAGAATTTAATACCACAAGCATCTGCATGTCGGGTCTAAAGTATTTGGAGTGGCATTTCTTGCGGAATTCGCACCCCGGAAACTCTATGCATGTAAATTTATGCACAGCTCTTCGAGGTTATCTACAACTTCGGGACGCATAATTATGTATCTATCTTAATATTTCCCAAGTCGCCGACCTCTTCAAGGCAAAAGTCAAAAGGCAGTTAACGATATAACGTTAGCGTATGACTAATCTCAAAATAGCTTCTTAGTATCACCTCGTCGTCTACTTCGTATATAGCTATCGTACCATAGGAACCTGAAAAATATACCAACGCCAGCTTTCCCGCCTTCTTGACGACGACTTCGTCTTAGTACTTCCGGACTTTGCCGCTTAGGTCAAAAGTCATACACTAGATGAGACGGATTTGACTTGGATCGGTCACAAGCTTCAACCTTCATATAAAACAATCCGCGGCTGCACTTTCCCAAGCTCGCCAATTCATACACCCGCAGATTTAAACCTCCATCCGTCTATATCTACCGAGTCCCACCCGACCGAAAAATGCAACAGCCCAACACAGGTTACAAAATCATCAACGCCACCTCTTCCCACATCCCCCAAATAACCGCCATAGTGAACCACTACATTGCCCACACCGCCACAAACTTCTCTTACCGTGATTTACCAGAATCTCACTACGGCGCCATCCTATCTGACAACCACTCCCGCCGAAGACTCCCCTTCCTCGTAGCCATCGAGAACCCGCCTTCTAACGACGATGACGATACAACAGAAAATTCGGATGATAAAGTTATAGGGTTTACCACCGTCACCCCTTGGGTCCCATCTAAACTCGGTTATGCCCACACACTGGAAGTATCCCTCTACATCTCCCCGACCCAACGCGGCGGCGGCATCGGCACCGTCCTCTTAACAACTTTGATAAACCACCTAGAATCAAACGAATACCTTACATTCTCAGAAGGCGGTGCCAAAACCACTTCTAACACCGTACCTGCAAACCCAATGATATCGGATGTATCAAGCGTTCCTGGAGTTCCGGTGAAGTGTACACAGCTACTAGCGTTGATGGCCGTTGACGAGGACGCGACGCTGGACGGACGGGTGTGGGCGTTTTACGAACGACAAGGGTTTGAGGTGATGGGGGTCCTGAAGCGGGTTGGGTGGAAGTTTGGAAAGAGGAGAGATGTCAGGATGTTGGCTAAGGAGCTGAATGTGGGGTATACCCCTGATGAGACGGAATAGTTTTTAGCTTTCCTTTTCTTTTTGATAGATTTATGGTTGGGTTTTATACATATATTGTAAGTTTTTATGAAGAGATACATACACAAATTCTTGATTATTGAAGATCTACAGTTTCAAGTCTGATTGTAAATACTTAATGCAATGGCTGGCAACCAAAGGCGACGAATATACATGGTTTGGTTGATTTTTGCGGTAGATAATAATACACTTAAAGCCGGCATGTTGCCATAGGTCACGTTCCAAGATAAACAGTTCTTTTTTCCCTCATCAAAACACCTCAGTCCAAATCCACCATATGTACCATATTTATTATTCAGGACTCGGTTGATGTCATCAAAGGAGACGATTGTTGATAGGTCATTTGTTCATACCTTATATCCTCTTTGCAGTCGCTATGGTTATGTCATACCAGCGGAATGATAGGTCTGTTCATCACAGTTGATCGAAACGAACTCCATATCTGCGCTGGTTGCAGCTGTTTATATATATATATATATGTTCTCCATGAGTCAAAAGATATTGCGTCCTGATTTATTATCGCCAGATTTTTAGAAATATATAGCAAGTATAGGTAATTTTTGACACTTCCATAGCTTGAAATTTTGCAGCAGGCGTGTCTGGCCTTCTATATTGTATCTGGTCTGTTAGCAGACACATAGTAGCCAAAGTTCGACGGTTCGACGACTTCACGCCAGATAGAGAGCTTCTGAAGGGCACCATTCTATACTTTCGGTGGCGTTTTCAACTGATATCGCGTTTTTCATGTGAATATGTCATGATAATCCATGAGTTTGAGACTTTTGCTGATGAAACGGAGAATTATTCACAAATCTAGTCAGGAGGTATATGACTGAGTAGTGGCTACTATATTGGGCGACCCTCTGACTAAGGTTTTACAAACCCAGCCTTTAAATGGTGTAAGCGCGGTAGAGTTTCTATATCCTGCCAGTCACCAGAGAAGGCTCTGTCTATGCGCGTCCGAGAGCGTGACGATCTCTCATAATTATTGGGTTCTCACTCTCGCATAAATGAGAGATTGGGTGAGTAATCGCATCCAGCAACCGGACCGTAATTGAAGGACTTCGCCCAATTCAGTCCCGCTTTGAACGTTCTCATAAATCAATGCTTTGGACTTGCTCCTGACGGTCTACACATAAATCGGCAACTTTATGCGTTTCAGCATGAAGGCTGGAAATGGAGAGAAAGTGACTTCGGGATGGTCTCCAGTATCCTATTCGTTCGTCCTATCGTGATTATATTTGTGTTTGATGAGTCCCATAGCGCGGATGCCCTGATACACGGTCCTCCTGGAACAGTCCGTTTTTCTTATCACTTCTGATTATTCAAAGTTGAAAATACCGTCTTGAGAGAAGGGATCGATTAAAGATAAGATTTTTTATTGTTGCGGATATAGCAAATCGTCAAGGAATGCTAACTTTCTGATGACTGCCGGCGTGCCGCTTTTGATCCGTATTGGTATATCTCGTGGAGGTCTGCGATCTGACCACACGATTAACTGTGGTATCACAGACAGCACCTCGTCTAATCAAGGCGGTATGTGCGTGTCCTGTAAATAGAGCAAGGTAGCCCTGTGTTTGATAAGATAACGTTGTAAAATTAGTGACATATTCACGTTGCCATAATAGGAAGTCAGTCGATGAATTAGAGAATTTGGCTTAGTGCTTCAACAGGAAGAAGAGATTATGCGCTTAGGACCTCTAAGAAAATTATTGGCATGAGGTTCTGCCTTCCTTTTAGCACCCCTTGCTCTTATATTATAGCAGATCGATTTATAGGTGCGGATTGCGGCTGATAGGTTGCGGATGGGCTTTGACCCAAATATATCTGATAGACCGCTGTCAGCTGTCCGAAATAAACGATTAGTTAACAGGATCTCCATGGCTCGAAAACCGCAGCCACAAAACCTATCGGTTAGGCCGTCATCTTGTGTTATTCAATAACAGCTAATTTACGCGACCAGCCGCCGAGGAAGGTAGTGCGCTCGCTTTGACTGCTTTTTGTCATTGAACTTACGTGGTGGGCTCCACCTGAGGATGGCGTGAGAGAATGGTGAGAACTGTGATATCATGTTGAAAATGTAGGGTAGCTGATATTAACCAAGGGCCTTTTAGCATGAGGTGCCTGATGATGAATATGGTCCTGGTGTAGTCTCGGTCCCAGTCCTGGTGTATATGGAGAAGGTTGTGGTTATGATGTTTTTGAGGTAGCCGCCATGATTTGCGCTCGAGCCGCGGTATCTGATAAATTGGATAAAGAGGCTCTGTCTCCTGCGCCATTACGGCAGTTCTTATGTAAGAGACGGCTCACGCCCGTGCTGCATAAATATCTCAATGTGATATATCACAAGCAGGGTCTTTTATGCTTAAGTTTCGTTAATAGTCTTGGAATTGTTATCAGGAATAAAAAAAATAAAGTGAATATCGATAATGCCATACAGAGTCTGATGACGTGTCCCTTAGTGATGTTTGAAAGATGTGAATGAGACAACCGATATTGGTAGAAGAGAGAAAAGAAGCAGTGAGATGATTTTTGTCGATGTTGAGCATATGAAAGAGGAGGAAATAGGTAGCACCGTGGGGGGAATGAAGTCTCGAGACTACGAGAGAATAACCTAGTTAGTTGAGAAAACGCCGAGAGACTAGTTAACGCGACTTCAACACCACAGGCCGTCTTGCTCTTGGCTTGAGACCAGTCTTCCAAATAATGTCTACATGTCCAATTGAATCAATTCTTCTTCGTCGCCAGACAACTAAGTCCCTCAAGATGCTATAGCCGCATGTACTATGAGTGCACGGGGCTGTATGCCCTTAGCAGTTTATCTAACTAACCAGGTCAAGATACCAACCTCGAAGCATTTCGGACGAGCGATCGCAAGCACAATCTGCAGGAACTTGCATCTACCCCTGCGAAGGTGGCATGATTAGTGCATTCCTTTGAGCTGCTTATTCGGATAATTCGGCAGCCTGGGGGGAACTCTATCCCATGAGACGGTAAAGAAGTAAGTCTGCCAGCTTGGAAGTCGACGTTGTCCTTGTGTAGCACCAACCATCACGGATAGCATTTAGAGCAAACGGCTGACGACGCATCGGCAGGATATCCAGCAAAATTCGCCATGGAACACAGGCATAACGTTCTCGTGAACCCCGCCCTGCTCAATCTCTCTGAGACCAACAGAGCGGTGGTCGTTTCGAGTTTCTATGGGTGCACGGGTGTTCCTGGGGTCGGTGCAATCGGTTCTCGAAGTGGAGAACTGACCCTTGCAGTTAGCCTTCCCTTGGCAGTACCACCAAAAGCTCGGGTGCCCAGCAGCCCTTCGGTCATAATGCATGATGCAAGCAATCTAAACACGTTTTTATCCCTTGGGCTGTTTGTGGGGTCTCGTCGACGAGCAAACGCTAGCCACGGATGGCTAGTACCTTCCAAATTCCGCCAGCCGTTTGTCACTCTGATCAAGGGTTCCTGGGAAGGGAGAGACAGCGGAAGCGACTAGACAGCTTCAGGAACCAAATTTGGCGATCTGGTCAGAGGTGTCTTTGGGTGTGAAAGGCCGTTTGCTTCATCCAAAGTGCCGGCCCATGCAATGCCCGTACCCGTCTGCTCAGACAGCGTTCCTTCGAACTAGTTCTCCCAATTTCGTTTGCGCCGCGTGAAGGATCTCTCCTCGCTAGCTAGCTCGCGGCAGACAATGCTGTAACCCGCAGCAGGATATAAAAAGCGTCAGTCAATGCCGTTTGGAAAGCTACACAGTTGCCTCCCAAGCCGATGATCAACATTTCACTCAAAAGAAAAGAAGAGGAAGAAGGAGAACCCTGCCAATCTATTGTCTGTACATCTCTGCGCTGTCCGAAGTTTTTTTAGGGGCTCCGGATCTGGTGATCTGGCAGAATATTTTCGTTTTCCAGGAAATACTTTTAAAGACGACATCGTTTGCGAAGATTTGGGGCATTTCCCCTCTTCACCATCAGCTTCACTGGTTGGGCTGCTACTTACCCCGTCTCTTGTGTAAATCTCTCATTAAATCACATCACCCGTTCAAGCTTTAATTTTGAGTTTTTAAGCTTTACAAGAACCGAATAAACAACACCTCCAAGCTCCACCAAGCTTCATCCAAGCGCAAGCTGCCGCAGCGACTCCACCCAGCTTCCTCTCGCACAAACCACCGACAAGATGCCATTCGAATCTACTACTCCGTTCATTCGGCGGGGTACGTTCAAGGAGCCGGTCTTCGAAGACTCAATGCTGGTCCGCGTTCAGGTCTTCGTCGAGGAACAAAACGTGCCCCTGGAAAATGAAAGGGACGAGTACGACGAAGACTCAATACACTGGGTCACCTACGCCTCGATTCCATCTGTATCAAGCAAAAGCAACCACGATAGGAACGCCGTCGATGGGATATCCTCCGATAAAGAGCTTAGCCAGAACCGAACACCGGTCGGCACAATCCGCCTGATTCCTCCCACTGTCTCCAAGAAATCCTACGTCCTCCTCGGTAGATTGGCCGTTTTGAAACCGTTTCGAGGATTAAGGTTGGCGAGGTTGCTGGTTGACGAAGCGCTTCGCTACGCTGCCACCGAAGGATCGGCGGGTGGTTTCGATTCACCCAGTGAAGGGTTAAAGTGGGATGGGAAGTGTTATGTTCATGCGCAGAGAAGCGTCCAGGGTTGGTGGGAAAACAATGGATTCTATTTGGATGACGATGCAGGTGAATGGGATGAGGAAGGGATCCCGCATGTTGGTATGTGGAAGGATGTGGTGTTGGAAAGACGGAGGAGCATCATAAACCTCTAAATTAGGTTTCCAATGGCCTGTTGGATGAGGTAGCTCTTGAAACTTCACCGCGGAAATACGGCAGACATCACACTAACTGGCCGAACTGTGGCCGGAAGACGGAATTTTATATGGACATCTTGGAAGATGGCGTTGGGGTTTTGGTGAAATGGGAAAAGCATTTGCAGTTATATTTAACACTTTTCTTACGACTTTAGCATGGCATCAGCGTCATGGGTGACGTCTCTGAAGACAAAAGCAAATGTAAAGGGGCAGGGATAAAATAATTAGTCTAAATTGTTAAGAAGCAGCAAGTTGATCTTGAATTGAATATTTCTTTAGCAAGCATGATTCGGCCAGGACTGAAGTTGGAGCCTTCTTTTGAACTTGGTCGCCGGTATAATCTCGTGGAATCCACACGGCAAAGTGCGGGTTTAGGCATAACTTAATCAACAAACCTCCCGCGACGCAGTATAGTATAACTGCCTGACCACTAATGAGGGATCCATTTGACAACTCTGGATACTTTATGATCTCTATTTCTAAAAAGAAACTAGTTAAGTCTTTATCTACACGATCGATCGCTCCTTAACATATTGAAGATTTCAATCTCTGCCGTGATATCGCGAATGCGTTAGCGTAACGCCGGCTCGAAGGGTTACCTAGTGTCTTAGGAAACTTACGCTAACGGCTCATCGAAAATCTTCGGATCACGGCGGAGGCTGTATGCCTGAACCAGACATTCTGTTCCTTCGGGAAAAAAATAAGGCCCAAGAAACCGCCCATTGCTTGGAACAACGCGAGGCAGCCCAACCTGTGCAGGTGCGTAAAGTCGTAATAATTCACGTAGTAGACACCTGAGGTAGGGTAGGTCTCAGCGGTAGTGTCAGTGCCCGCGATTATCAATATTGTCGATTCGTGCCTCAACTCCGTCATATTGAGGATATAATTAATGTTAGGATTGTCAAAGGCGTCGAAAACAGCAGAAAATAAGCTCGGTCGTGGGTTTCCGTCTATACAATTCTGGGTTTCGTCCCGAGGATCCACGAGAGCCTTTGTACCATAATCCACCAGCTGTTTTTCGCATCCAAAAAACGATTGAATTTTAGGATGTGGAATGAGAGACAAAAGCCAGGTCAGATATTTGAAGATGTAGAACTGAACTTTAACTCCAACTACGATAACTAGGTTCATACAATATTTGATGAATTGATTTCTTAGGGGCAAAGGTTATTGATCTAGCTCACTTTACTAAAGATCTAAGATGTCAATGGCAATAGAAATAGCATATATATATAGGATTTGGGGGTTGGGAAAGGTGGGGAGGGAGAATTTGAACGAATTGAAGTTTCTTATACTTACAGTCTCGAAATTCAGCATTGTAGTGTACCACGAGCCTTTCTTGAATATATCAATCGGGGGGTGTATTTTCTTTGCAGAGTCGAGGTCGGCGACCATAACGGCAGTGGGGGAGACGCGCAAGGCCCTGTATCAACCTATTAGATTTCTAATATTCGTCCCTACCAAAATCTTGGAAATGCTCTTACCGTACTGCTCGTGAAGGCGGTGAAATGTATAAAGTCCATTTCCCTTGAGGCCTATTACGACAAACCAAACCGGAGATATGGCTGCGTACCGTGGCCCTGATATCTTCGCGAGAGGCGAGAAGTAGAGCTAATAAATCGAGTTTACGAGGAAGTGAATAGCTGCGACTACTACAACAGCTGCGGCCAACTGTCCAACACCGATCTCCGAAGGGATGAACCTATCATGGTGGTAACGATGGGAGATGCGTGGCTCAGGAGAATATGTAAGTTAATGACGGGATTAATTAGTTGCTTGGTGAACTCTTCGTATCTCTTTTATACATGAACCTGTATACAGCTGTCCCGGCACGGCCCGGTGCTCTCGAGGATCGTCGGTATAGTTGCACAGGGATATATGTGTATCTATGTCATCTGACTGTACCAAACCATACAGCCTGCCTACTTAGGTACATAGTGTGCATATAGTTTACTTAAGTTATGCGACATAAAATGCACCATCGGGGGCAAGATATGATCAGGGTCTGAAACGCTCCAAGATGCGGCCAAGGCAACTAGAAGTGTTCCTGGCAGAAGTGCCGGCACTAAAATACCACTGTCGAGAGCGCTAAAATGCCAGTCTCGGCAGACCAGCTATTACAACAAAGGGCAACACTTCACTTAAGTGATCAGTAGGTTCCAGTTCTAACTAGCCTTATAAGATTAATCATAGCGAAAGGCTCCAAAGCCGTTTATAGGCCAGCTTGGAAATTTTATATAATTTTGATCTTTTTCCTCACTCCTTTTGCAAAAGGGTATACATTATTCCCCATGTTTAAAACCCAAATTTCGGGTTTCAAGCTGGAGCATGTTTTCTAGACTTCGAGGGAGATAATTCTTCCTTATCACTATATTCACGCACATGATCTTCTGTATAGCCACGAATATATGGCAGTGAAATGGCAAACACATGGAATTTGCGCATCCTATGTGATTTTGCCTTGTACGGTTGGATTTCAAGAATAAAAGTCATTGAAGCCCTTAGCCCCAAGTACCCAAGTCACCAGAACCGCTGTCGTCAATCGAACCATAGACGAATTTCTGGTATATGATACATACTCTCTAATAATCATGTTATCCTGGATTCTCCTATCATTTCAACTAGGCGCACTTTTTATATCTGTTGTATCAGCCCAAGATGCAGTTTTCATCGATGGGGTGTTCCCAGGAGTTCAAGGCGAAAACTATGGGAAATCGTTCAGACGTAAGCTAATTCGCAATCCCCCGGACTCCGATTTATGACGAATTTTACTATAATGATATTAATTCTTCTATATAGTATGCTACCCCACCGACACTCAAATGAACGAACTCTTCTTAGTAAACACGGCCGATAATACGAGCTGCGACGACTACAGTGGCAATGACCGTTGGAATTTCGTCCGTGAGGCTACTCCTGCCTCTGAGCGACTGATAAAAGGCGGCTCCACTACCTATGAATACCCGGCAGGGTTCGACTATTTTTCCATCGAGGCAGAGGATGGTCGGGCTGCCTACTTCGATACCGATCCTGAAGCAATGCAAACAATCGAAGCGATGCGATTAGGGGATCAAGGCCAGCCCAGAAGATATGCAAAAGCAATGTGAGACTATGGCCCATGCTTTGATATCCCATAAGGATTTTCTCCGCTAAAAGGATGATTCGGATAGCTTTACAACAGGGCACCGCAAGCGTTCTCCCCGGTATGGAAACGAGCGGGGACGCGTTTTTCCCGGCGATATCGTTCAGTTCATTGGCTCAAGTGCCAGAGCTGTTGGATCATATAGAATCTTTGGTATGCTACGAGATTTACTTCTTTTCATTCTTTTGCACCCAGTAGCCCCTGCGCATAGTAAGAGCATCCTAACTCTATTTCCCGTGTAGGTAATAGCAGGACAGAGAACGATGATGGCTCTTTGCCGCTCCTAATCGGTACCGTTGGCGGTGTTGACAACGACGATCAAATAATGCTAATTGCAGTTGGAGAAGATGAAGATGAAGGAGAACAGAAATCTTGGGCTGAGCTCCTGGCTGAAGATCCAAATACTGGTGGTGCAATCGGTGCTGGGAATACCCTCCCCGTAGCTAGCCCTAGGTATAAGGGGAAACGTCCGGATATGAGGGGGCAGCCCATTCCCGCTACACCTCGTATCCTGGAAACCAAAAAACCCAAGGCTGGCACAAATACACCATCGATGGAAATCGAACAAGGGAATAACATAATTACAACGGAGTTCGTGGAGGAATACCCTGAGGATGAATCCAGCGACTCGAATCTCTTTGCCGAGTCACCGCGGATACCTGTGGATAGCGAGGTGATGGCCACAGCGCAGGAAGACATGCAGCAAGTTGCAGTTGACAAAGCAGAGATCGTTCCAAGCGAATTACTCGACGCTGATGTATTCCTGAGCTTTGAAGATTCGCCTCAGAAACAAGTTACCGCGCAGGACGTAAACACAGCTCAGGAAGATATACAGACTGCCGACGAGGAAGAATATACTGCTCAAGATAGATATTCCGATTCGAACCTCTTTGCTGAGTCCCCACGACAGAGTGTGGATGAAGCGGGGACGACCACACTTCAAGGAGACACACAAAAACCTTTAATTGATGAAGAGGTAGTATCCTCGATGGGCTCTCTTCTTGAGGACGCAGAGCTGATCTCAGCAGAGGAGATTAAAAATCAATTAAAGGAAGGATTTGGAGAAATTGGAAGTATCCCGAACCCGCTTGCTAAAATCCCTGCTGATCCAGAAACTCCGATGGAAAGATTAGCCAAAGAGCTTGCGGAAGCTGATCAAGTAGAAGCCGACATCGGACAAGGATATAATAAGGATATCAGTGAAGAAGAACTCAGTTTGTGGTTTCCGAATTCGTTCCCAGGCAAAGTGCTTCAGAGCGAGAGCGTTCCTGTTGGCCTTGGAGCGCCGGACGAACAAGATAGACTTGTGTCCAACTCGCGTGATGATCTGAGGGCTAATACTGTTGGTGCTATCTACCTGAATGATCTTACAGATCCTATTGGAAGTGCTGGAGAGCGAACACCTATTATTAATCCTTTGGCCAGCTCGCAAATTTTGGCTGAGCGCAGAGACGAAACTCCGCTTCTTGCTGCTTGGGGTGAGGACGTAGATGCTATTGAGGAGGCTGATTCTTCTTTGAGACAGTCTCCAGCGGAAGGAAACCAGGCAGAAAGAGAGTCATTTGATGAAATTGTCCAGCAGATCGCTTCCACAATATCTGACGGTGTGGCCGAGAGAGAAGGGGAGGCCATCGACTTTGTTGAAGCTGATGAATCAAAAATCGAAGCGCCACTCAATGTTCCACTTTCGTCTGGAATTGAGGAGCCTTTGAGTTTGCTCGGAGGGCTGAATCTTGGTGACCAAGATGTTAATGCTAATACGAATGCACAGGCGGAATTTACATACTCGAGAGGAGGAACGATGCAAAATACTAATGCCATCCTTGAACAAGATGCAGTTCCCGCTAGCCTGAGGCCGACGAGGAGCGGTCAAGGAACACTCGGATTCAATATAGACACTATTCCTGTGCTTCTTCCACTGAGTAAGCGCTGTTCCAGAGACTTGACAAAATTGAATGCTCGTTATTAACATATAAATAGGGAACCAAGAACCCGACCAAACGTCTATCGATATTACACCTGGTTCAAGACTCGGCTTGAGCTCAAGCTCTCTTAGGAATCGAGGATCACGGTCAGCGACAAAACCGTTAAAATTGACAGCACCGGCATTTGACCCGACAGCGCCTTTCCTTGAAGGGCCAGTCCTTGAAACTCCGGTGCTTGAACCAGAAGAAGAGAAGATCCAAACTATCACTGACGTCACCCAACCAGCAGAAGAAAGGGCTCAAACTATCACCGTAACTACGGAGCCGGAAGAACAAAAAGTGCAATCCATCACTGAGATTAATGAGGATATCTTCGACGACGACGATGACGGTGATTGGAATACAGTAGGTCGTTCTACGAGGCAGAGACAAAATGCTCGTGCTCGTAGGGGCCAAGCTCGCCAGCCGCGAAACCGTCCGTCTCAGACCCGCCCAGGGCAGACTGAACGTGAGCCCGATTTTTGGGAGAGGAATGCTGTTCAAGCACCTAGTTTTCGCCGGAATCGTGGGGCTGGGCCTGGATTGAGTCGAGGTTCGGGCCCCAATTCTCAGAGCGCTTGGTGGACACAGTATGCAGCGGACGATGAGAGTCCTTACAATTAGTTATAGAAAACTTAGGGATTTATTTTTCTATAGTTATTTGAAACCGCAATACTAAAGTGGATATGTTCGGCTATAACACGAAACTAGTATTTTAGTTTTAACAATCAGAGACTTGATTCTGTCCTCGGTATTAATTTCATCAAGAGTGCACTTCCGATTTCAAGTCGATGACTCTATTGTTTCATGGCCTTAACCCTCTAACCTCTCGTCCACTAAGAATAAATGAAAGTGTAAAATATACTACACGAAGGGTAAAAAAAACAAAAACAACCATAAACGATACGGTGCCGCAAAGCAGAGAAAAGAAGAGCCGGAGCGATGATGGGGATAAAAAGGAGAGATGCAAGGAGAACACGAAAATAATAGTATAAACAATTATGCCACAAGAGCACACTGCTCAATGGCCACCTTCATTTTCGCCGTCTCATATCTTTTTTCAAGTGTACAGAATCTCAAAAATCCAATAGCCGCTACCACTTCACAAATTATTTTATTTATTCTTCGTCGGTATCGGTATCGGTATCAGTTGCACTACCGCCATCCTCCTCGCCATCAGTATCACTCTCATCATCCTCATCAGAGTCGTCATGGTCATGATGATGGTGGCCATGGTAGGCTGACGGCTTAACCTTTTGACCGCGAGCAGTTGCCATAACGCCAGCGATAGAATCTAGATACCCAATTAGCATATAAATCAAGTAAAGTATGTAAGGAAGAGGCTCAAATTGTACCTTCGTCAGGCTCACTAATTTCATCATCATCCCTACCGCTGAACATACCAGGCTCATCAACCTTCAGCACAATACTGGCCTTATAGTCCGTGCCAAGATAGGAGTCGCAGACTAAATGCATCTGGAAGTGAACCTCGCCTCCGTTTGGTGGAGCTCCGAATTGTAGCTTGAATGTCTGAACCTGGAAGTTGTCGGTCTTTTCTGGGAATTGCAAAATCGTCATTGGTGCAATGATCATGCGTCCCGCTCGGCGGTCGGCGAGGAAGACATGCCATTTCGGAAGCGCGGCAGCCGGGAAATATGGAGCGTGGGTTAGAGTTGGGAGTGGTGTTTCAATTTCTGTGACAACGGAGGACTTCTCGATTTCGTTGGTTGGAATAGGTGACTTCTCAGATGATTTTGTCTGGGCCTTGGACTGTGATGGTGTTCTACCGATCAAGGCATCGATGTCGTCCTCTGCTGGATCTTCGTCTTCAAGATCCTTAGGATCAACTGGTGGGGGCTTGACACCAGCTGGAACGACGCGAACCTTGAGAACAAGTTGGCAGATGGCATTGGGGGTAACAGCCTTTTCGCCTTGAACCTTGAAGAATGCCTTCTCAACATGCAAAATTGGGATCTTTTGGGCAACAGACATGGCTTCCTTATACTGCTCTTCCGTGAGACCATCTTTTCCAATGCAAAGCTGTCGTCGTTTTTCGTCAGAGAGGGACATGAAACGCTGGATTGTCCAATGATCCTTAGCGCCAAACTCTTCAATCTTTTCACAGAGTTCTTCGGTGAAGTAGGGGAGCTGGAGGAGTGGGGAACCGCCAGGTTGGATGGCCTGAACAAGATTTTGGTTGATGCGCATAGAGCTGAGGATAGGCTTGGTGACAGAGTACGCTAGAGCGATAGATAGAAGCGAGTTATTCCACGAGACAGCGTCTTGAGCTACATCGAGTTTTTCTGAACGTAGAAATTAGTAAAGCATTCTAGGATCGAGATTGCAGCAAACATACCGGCATCCAATTTCGCATCATCAAACCTTGTCCTTGTCATGTACGCCCAAAGCAAGCCGTAAGTCTTTCGTTTCCATCCTTCCATCTTTTCAAGGGTTTTCATGACACTGATTGGAACTTTGTTCTTGATGGCGGATTCGATAACGTGCTCTTGACCTTCGATATTCTTTTCGTCCTTCTTGAACTTTTCCAAGCCTCCAGCGCTGAGAATTTCGACAGCTTTCTTCTCGTCGCAGTCTTCCTCAAAGGCCTTGAATAATCGCCCAGCGGTTTCCATCAATACACCATCCTTGGTATACTTCTTGGTACCATACCACCACTTGCCGACGTAGTAAGGAAGTACGATCCCAAACATGACGCCATAGAATGCTAGAACGTAGTATTTGGATCCGTCTGCGATCGTCCACTGTGGCAGGGCGATACCGATGCTGTAAGACTGCTTTCCGTCGGGATGTCCATATTCCTGATAGTTCTTGCGAACTTCTTCGTCCGTGAGAGCCTTGTATGCCTTAGTGATCTCGACCCAGCGTTCGTTGGCGGCTTCCATGGTGTCATTGCCCTCGAGCTTGACCTTGTCAGGGTGGTGTTTGATGGATAGTCTACGGTAGTGCGATTTGATGGCTTTTTCAGAGGCAGACTGGCAGAAAAAAAGTGCCGGTTAGTTTTTATACTGCAAGGGAATAATGTCTGTGAAGCCTACCATAGAAATTCCCAAGATGGTATATGGATCCCATATCTTGGGTGTGAGTGCCGAAGTTGTGATTATGAGATAGATCATATATGAAAATAACGACCATCCTAACGACAGGAACACCATTCGTTTTATCCGTCTCGACTCATTTCTCTTCTTTCGTTTGTGCTGTTCGATATGGTCATAATCGGCAGGTTTAAAGGATGATTCAATCCGAGGGTTTTTTTGCAAGCCGAGCTCTGTACTACATGGTTAGCAGGAGACATGACATTTTCATCCATCGCCGCGCCTGCGGGACCGACATACGCTTGCTAGGGGCAAAGGTAGAGTATGTAACCGGGGTAAGGGTTAGGGCTAGCATTGTAGCGACGAAGTAAGGGAAGAATTGCCCCTATGCAGTGGACCAGTCCATCGTTAGCAGTATTCACCATAAGGGATGGGAGGGAGCGGCTTCTCACCTGCTCGTCATAGTTGTAATCTGTCGACATCTTGACGATGTTTCTAGGGGAGCGATGGCCTACGCAGCCAACTCTCCGGTGCGTCTATGAACGGTGTCCGATGGCCGTGTGGATATCGAAATGTATGGTGGGGTCGGGCGATGCCGTAGGTGGTCTCGAGAGCAGCTTGCGAAACTTGTTGATTGTTAGGAGTCGTTGCAGAAAGGTGGAGTGATAAGAAAGAAGGAGCAAAAGCTCAAACTCAAAAGCAACAACGAACGAATAAAGCGACGAAAAAGGATAGGGTATTGAATCCAAAACACCAGAAGCAGCGACTTACAAAGACAATTGCAGAGACTGATTTTGTAGATGAAATGTGGCGGGAGAAGAGGATGGAACGATTTCTTTGAGAACACCGTTTTAGTTTTTGATAAAAAGTAGCCTGCGGGCCCTGGTCAGTCGGGCCTTCCCCTGCTCTTGCTGGAAGAGGTCACTTTGTCCTTTCTCGAGGGCGCGGGCAAACCTGCCTCGTTCGGACAGTGTGTTGCAGATGTGGTCGGAATGTGTTGTGTAGTCGCTGCACCTCGACAGAACATTATTAATTATGAGACACAAACTGGTGAAACAAGAACGTGGGTGACTCGGCTCATGTTATAGACTACAAATATCCCGTAGACCGACGATACCCTAAAATTGATGTACTATTTGCCTCTGATTGGTGTAAGAGACCGCGATTTTCGCCATTATCCCTTCTAGACACGACTTTGTTCTTGTTCTCCTTTATTGAGTACTTGTTGTATTCGTAGTGACTACGGGGCCTCAGCCAGACAAGTTTAGCCACACCTGTGGCACAGCGCTCGTTCTCAGGTCCCTTTGTTCTAGATCATATAAACCATATACTAATAGCTAGTAGCTAATGACCAAGCCTTCCTAGACCTTCTATTCTCGTTTATACTTTCCGGTCGATGTTTTCCCTTCCTAGCTGACGTTACTTCTTCTCCACTATATTTCGTCCCATCCATTCACTACCAAATCCATTCCATGCAAGGGGACGTCATAAGCGATTGAATCCAGGAACAGGTTCCACCCTACCAAGCTAAGTCCCACTATTCATAGCCTGCGTGCCTGCGTGCCTGCCCAAATATGGGGCAAAAAGCAGGTACTCGCTTCAAGAAAATAGTATGACGAAGCCTCCTTCCATGTGTTAAGCCATGGCTAGTGATCCTCTATCAGGATGCGCCTGTATGTCATTATCAGGCCTCATCCTGGCACTGGGAATATCCTGCGAGAGTACTTTGGACCCTCTCCCGACGATGTCAGTATATAAGGTTCCGAGACTTCCAGAATCTCAACCTGTCCCTACTCGACTTAACAGATTCTGGATTTTCATCGGCGCCGGCATCGTTAGTGAAATTCCCTCGAATACTCGACCCTCATTTGATTTTCGGATAACTCCTCTCAGCGATTGAATCGATACAAAACACCCAAAACAACCAACCTCATTTGTACTTACTCGCCTCTAAACCAGGTTTTTACCGGGTTAGAAAAATCCACCAATTCGCAACCATCTGAAACCTTTCTTCAGAGAGTTCACGAGACTATTCTTTTTAGATCACCATTCCTAATCCAACTAGGCATGGCTCTGGCACGTCGAAAGAGTGCAGCAAAATCTACAACAGTAACAACACTTTTCCGACTCGTGATCCTCAACATCTGCAGCCTCATCCAGTATGCAGGTGCTCAGACCGCTACTACGCCCGATTTCAAGATCCCGTAAGCATTTATTATCCATGGGGTAGGGTCCCAATATTTTTTTGATCAGCGTTAACACGATTTTTAGCCCTATATCAGACAATCGGACGATATCAATTGTGAATAACTGTAGCTTTCCAGTCTACCCTGTAAGTGCCTCCCAAACCTGTGATTGAACGCAGCACCTATGCGGGCTGTGGCCATTGAGATTCAACCACTGATTTTCTATTAAAACACAAAGGGTATCTTAACCACCAATGGGACCGGTCCATACACTACAGGCTTCTATCTCCCAAGCAAACAGAGCCGTGATGTCTGGGTCGGCTGGGATTGGTCGGGTCGTCTGTGGGCCCGGACCAATTGCAGTTTCTACCTCGCAAATGCTACAACTTCCGTCAAGATTCGTGACGTAGTTGACAATTTCACCATACCAGATGGCCAGAAGCTTGCTGGGAGATGTCTAACCGGTGACTGCGGCTCGGCAATCGAGTGTCAACTTTCAGGGCTGGCCCCAACTACCCTTGCCGAGTTTACGATGACTGGGTGGATGCAGCAGACATTTTATGATATCTCGTTAGTTGATGGGTATGATCTTGATATGAAGATCACGCCTTTCCACGACAGCCCTGATAAACCTCGTGTTAACAATACACCAATTTGTGTGGCTTCCACCACCCTCTCTTCGCCCTTATCAGGTACAGACCTCTACCAAAACAGCCTTAACGAATCCTTTAGCTTCAACAACATACACCGTTGGTGTCCCCGCCAGAATCTATTGTTCGCCTCCCAAAAGGGGAAACAGTCCGTCTTTCCGTATCCTGACGATGACGACTCTACGATTGGGGGTGGATGGACACCTTGTCTATCGGCATGCGCATATACTCAAAGCGAATGGGATTGCTGTACAGGCAAGCATGACAAAGCCGAAACATGTGGGCCGAATCTGTACAGTAAGAGGGCGAAGCAGGTGTGCGGTGATGCATACAGTTACGCTTACGATGATTTTCTGAGCACATTTGCGGTGCCCAGTGTCAAAGGAGAGGGTTTCGAGGTTATGTTTTGTCCTGGCGGTGTTAGTACCAATATTTTGAAGACACTGCTGGGCAGCGGAGGCAGCGGAAAGCTTAACGAGTTGGGAAAAGGCTTATGGATTCCAGTCATCGTGATCTTTGGACTTTTAATCAATGGTTGGTAAGCTATTTAGTTGCCATGTGGCACGTCTCATATAACAGAATCCTGCAGACCTGATATGTTGAGCCGGTGGTATTGATATTTCGGATGGTTATCGCTGGCGATATTATGAACTTTTATAGCGTGTTACTTATTTACTGCATGCAGTCTTTTCCTATGCTTTCTGCCATTTCATTTGTTTGCAGCCTAGCTAAGATACCAAATACTATTCACGCAGTACATTTCCTTTGTGCAATTGTGTATTCTGCTTCAGGCCCGTCGTAACGGTGAGAGGAACTCCAGATAGGGATAAAGAAAATCGGACAGGGTCCGGGGCCGGGCGTGCCAGCGTTTGCAGATATATGTCGGAAAGATCATAACCAAATGTGCAGCACTATTCAGGGATCATGAAAGATGCATAATGGCAGTGCAAAATCCACGACTGCTCAGTTTGTAGACATTCGGGTCACAGAAAAAAAAATTAGAGCATGGATATACTGCCAAGCGCACTTTTCACACTATAATTTTCGATTCCCGCTCTTCTTTTTCTGTCGCCTGAGTGGTAGGTTGTCTGAGCATCGGTGGCTACATAGAATAAAGGTGGCGCAATGGCTTGAGATCCTTGAATTATGGGTCATACCAATCGATCAGAAATTTCTCGAACGGCCTGTTACCTTAAAAGCTGCCACAATCTACATAGTAGATATTGAGTCAAGCCTGACATCATGCTCTTTGTTATCGGCACTTGTTATTTGCCGCCAATCAAGTTACCGAAATGGGGCAAGGAATCCTCGTCCAGAGGCAGTATTGAAATCATAGACACGACGTCGCTCTACTCCGTCAGATATTAATATATTTGGCCCGAGCTGCAACCAGTGTTTACAGCTGACAGCCTCTCGGTAAACCTTGCAGACGCAAAGATCTCTTCTATGGCGGAAAGTTTCATGACTTTCGATTCACAGGCGTTCATCCTCCATCTCCGTTTGTTGTTCTGCATCCAAGTCTTGGCTCTCGTAACACATGTGCACAGCCCATCATCGCCAAGACGATAAAGACCGTCAACCGCCGACATGGCACATGGACGAGGTTAACTGTCACCTGGCGGAATAGCTTCGTAGTTAGCCTATTTGGATGAATTGAATTTGCCCGCGAACATGGCTTGGAGAAGAAGATCTGACGAACTTTTGAGATCATGTCGTTTTATTGCGGCTTGTCTGCGCAACCGCACGATCTTTCAAGGATATTCTGAGTGCCAAATCGTTCTCATGAGCTCATGGAGGGATGCGCGGGATAACTGCATGAACAAAATATCTCGTCATCATATGGTTAAAGCGAAGATATCAAAATTGTATAAAGCCCAGACCCCGTCGGCGTAATCAATGAAATTTAATTCCGCCAAACTATCACACCTGTAATCTCACTGCCGCAATCTGACCTGTTCGCTTGAAGCAGTGTCGCCAACCCTTCAATCTTAGAGGATAGATAACGTTACAGAATCAAATTATTGTGGTTAGTAAGACCCAGCCAAGACCAGGGCCCAACCAGCCGCACCGATCTCCCCGACCGGCCTCACAGCCCTGCTACCAATCCGCAAGAGCCGAAAGCATCGGGCTTGAGTGACGATTAAGCTTTTGCCAGGGAACTCCAAAAATTCTATTGTGTCATTACGAGCTCTTACAAACTAGAGCCCTTCATCTCAGCCTTATTGACTTGGCATCCGTGTCATGAGTCCAAGGCCAAAGATGTAGTGATAATGGAATTAAATTCCAGGAGTTCATCCATTAAATGAAACTTGAAATTATAAAAGGGAGCGACTAACATGATTTCGGTGAAGTCAAATTTACCGAGCAGATTATATCCTACTCCCAGGCTTCGCTTGTATAAGGACTTGTCACCACGCAGTTTTTCAATAACTCTCTATACCTCAAATTTTCAATAAAATACAACCGTCAAAATGCAATTTTCACAATTATCCCTAATCACTCTCCTGCTCGCCAGTTTCTCCACGGCCATAAGTCCGGAGGACGCGATTGCTGCTCGCGATATTGTTCTCGCGAAAGCCGCTGGCGAGGCCATCCAGAAGCGAAATCTCGAGGTAGGTAAAACAATCCGCAAATTTAAGCTTAAACGCGGGCGAGACACGTCGGTAACACAAATCTAACTCATCGAATTAAATTGTCCAGGTCCGAACACCAAAATCAAAAGTCAAGTCAGGTAGCGGTGGAGCTGAGGAGGAAGAAGCACAAGACAATAATGGTGGCAACGCAGCGTATGTCACACGCGTTCAGTTTATAGATTTAATTCGTAATGAGTTTTTATATTGACCAAGTGAATAATAGTATATCCGTCCACGTCAATATGGCACTCATAACCGGCGCTGGTGCAATCGCCGTCGCCGCAATGATGCTCTAGATTGGCCCGCAACACAGACCATAACCCTGCCACAGGTTACAACCTCTTTCCACAATATCGAGACACTTTACAATCAATTTTTTATGACGAATGATATTTCGGGATGGAGTTCAGGCTGTTCTTTCTTCTATTTTTGATTTGGATTCTACCCTTCGGAGCGACATTTTGGACATCATGCTTCAATTTAGAATGATTCTTGTTCTTGCATATTATGCTGGCCAGCTTACGCTCTCAGTTCTCGGCTTGGCGGGATTATAACAATCTTCATCCCATGGCCGTTAGAGCGTCAACGACCTTGAAGTCGGCCTTTTTGATATAAAATGGATTATTATTTAAATATAACTATATAATAGTAATAATATTATAGCATTACTACAAAATAGAAATACTATCGCATTACCTCACTTTTAGTCTGAGAACAATAGAAGATGCTATTAACGATCGAATAATAAGTCATCTGCAAATGTGTCAAGAGTCCTCTTATATGTCCTCTTCTTCTATTTTGGCATTTATATCGTCTTCGCCTTCGTCTTTCTCTTCGTCTTCTACGCTTCTCATACCCTGTTGTCCTATCTGTTCTGTCCTGGCATTCATACCCGCATTCATACCCGCATTCATTTGTGCCAATGTAGCGCCCCCATCGATGATCCGTGATCGACGCCGATGTCCCGCTATCGCGAGTAACTCATTTATTTCATTTAGTTGTTCCGTAGTAAGGCCTTCGACACCTCCAAGCTCCCCAGAGCCCTGGAAACCTGGAAGTTGCGCTATTATGTCTGGCATCGTTCGAAGGAGCGTTAGAACATCGTTTGTTCCGGCGTTGAATAGTTTGGGGTCAAAGGGTGTGTTAGGCGGTGCTCCGAGATAGCCTTGCAGTTTGTCTATGGGCATGTGATTCATACGGGGGCTTTGGTTAATCGGGGTTGGTATCTCTATGTTGGAGAAAGGGGGTGGTGTGTTAATGCGATCTCCCTCGTCGGGTAGGGGGTTCGGCACGGCCAGCGGGGATTGATTGATCTGAGAATTCCTTTGTTGCGCCCATCCCCCGGTCCCTGAAGTCCGTGGTTGACCCCCAAGGTTTCCGAATAGTTGCTGTAGGTTTTCAGACGTTTGCTGTTGGTTTTCAAACGATGACTGAGGGTTTATCAACATCTGCGGCTGATTCCCAAACATATTCTGACTGCCAGTGCCACCGAATAGACTCTGACTTCCAGGGTTACTAAAAATATTGTGGCCACTAGGGTTGCCAAACATGCTTTGGACTCCAGGGTTACCGTACATCATACTCATTCCTCCAATGTTCGGGTTGAAGTTCACATTCTCACCCATATATGGATTCGTAAAACTTTTGGTAAGTGAATTAGCAACAGCTTGGGTTAGCGCCAGCCGCTGCAGGAGCTCGAATTGTTCCAAAGTTTGTGCCTGTCCTTGTACCAGTCTCTGGAGAAACTCTTGATTGTTTTGCACTTCCAGTCTTTCTCGTTCTTCAGCTTCTTGAATATCCCTATAAAGCCTCATTATATATTCTGTAATATACTTGATATCGCCTCGGCCCTCAAGTACCAACTGGAATAGGCCATAAAAAATTGGGTCTTCAAGCCTTTTTAAAATCTCGAATAAAGCCTTTCCTGGCAAGCGTTTCTTTACCCAATATCCCAGTAACTGTTCCAATAACTTCTTTTCTACGGCCGTTAGAGGTCGTTCCTTTTCTAGGTCCAGTGCCTTCCTCTGTAGGCTCTTCCATACGGGGTCCTCCTGCAATGTCATTTTGTTTTTGCGTCGACCTCTTTGCGCATCTCTTAGGGGCTCTTCAAGTTGATCGCGATGCACTCGTGGATCTAATATAGGTGGTTTTCGCTGTACTGGGACCGGAACTGCATTCGTATATTTCCCTCTTCTCCGGCTAGGGGCGTTTTGCTTGAACATTTTCCTACTAATCATCTGTAATTCCTCATCGCTGTCTTCGTCGTCATTTTCATCAATCGTAATCGATTCTTCGTTCTGTGCTTGATATGGGGGTGGCCGACGCCGATTAGTTGCTCTTCGATTGTTCGGGTTCCCACCTCCGCTAGCTATCGACTTCTCTTTGATTTTCGTCAGCCGTATAATCTCTGGTTCTCCCATTTTTCCACTGCCATAATCGTCCCATTTAATATCGGTCCGCTGCGGTACCCCTCTCCTCTCCGAAACTAACTCATTCAGCGAAATAGCATTCTTCAGAAGCAAATACTGATCTTCCCACTCCTCGGGAGGTGCTGCATTGACTGCCATTACTACGACACCACCCTGTGGGACCTGTTCTGACAGCAGCTCATCTCCCTGTTCTATCTCTCCCCAACTATTAAACCCCATTCTTATAGTATCAGGGTCTTCCCATTCTGAGCTCCTTCGCAGTACTGTATCAAAGAGCAAAGTTTGTACTGTATCAACCATGTCGTACCAATGTACAATATACCGGGGCATTCCCCTACACCTTTCATCCCCCCAAAGCCCGATATACTTCACAGGGCGAGCCCATTGCCTCGATGGGGTCTGTGGGGAGTACTGGTAGATCTGTAGTCCGATAACAGGGTCGACTTCACCGTTGTCACCCACGTCTATAAATGAAGTGCAAGGCTGAGATTCGCTGAGGACTTTAATGCCTTGGAAGTCTGCTTGTGCTGAGGGCGGGTTACCCTTGCGGAGAATATTGTATGACCATGCATAAGTCAGAGAAGCCTGGAGGGTTGTGAGGAGGACAAAGGTACGGATCATCTTTACCCTTTTTGGTACTTCTTTAGCCGTTGGACGAAGAATTCGGCGCCTTGTTGGGTGACGGGACGAATCGTGGAATGCGAAAATGTCGTTTATTCCGTGGCGCCCACATGGGAGGTATGTAAGGCGGTTACATTGCGCGGATATGAACGACATTGCGTTTGTTGGAGGTATATATATTCATTTTACAAGTCAATAGCCCTTGAGACTAATAGTAAAATTCATGAGCAGATTACCGAGACATATCCTTCAGGTTCGAATTCGTGTTACTAAGTCATCGCCGCTGACGGCGTAAGATTTAGAAGATGTGTATTATTCTTAACCTCATAGATGTAGCACATGATATATCACACTTTCTTGCACCAATTCCGACGAAGGCAAGGGAAATAGAAAGAAAAGACCAAAAACTCCATAAGTTTCCAAAATATCATAAAGAGGTATAGGGGATATAAGTATGTACAAGAAGTTATCGAAGTGCTGAAACAGCCGTATCCCAAAGAATATCGTAGGCACGCCATAGAAACCCCCGTAAAATCAGAGACAATAATAGAAACTTGAGCCGTTTGCGTATCCAGAGTGGATAATCGAGCCAAATGCCAATATTCGCCAATAGAAGAAGTACAATAACGGGTCCTGGGAATCATAAAAATCAAGAGGGAAAAAGAGGGGGGGGAAATATACACCTTAAAAGAACATTGAGCCACCATTCTCTGCTAGCTCAAACTCGCAACCTAATCCTGCTTTCTCCCCCAGCTTTTTCAGATTTGCAAGAATACTTTGCCGAACATCTTTGTCGTCATCGAAATCGTCCTTAATATGAATGATGACAATCTTCAGACCCTTAAGTGGCAGCGACGCATCAATCTGGTACCGTGCAGGGTCCCCATTCGAAATGGGTGATGCGTTCTGTGTAGGGACAGAAGTGTATTCTGACAAATCGTCCTCTTCCCTTCTCCTCTTTCCCCCAGATGACCGCCGTCTGCCACCGGACGCCGTACCAAGGCCTTCAACATCAGTGGGCGACCTTGGGACATCGCTTTCACAGTCCGAGTTGTACTGGCTCAAAGACTGCAAGTATTCCGCATCAAAGGGATCGACTTGCAGTAGTGACTGCGGGCGTTCGGCATGGCCAGTATTGGTCCGTCGCCTCTTAGGCGTTGAGTACTGTCTTGCCTCTCGCTCTCGCTGCAGCAGCACCTTGCTCGCCAAGACCTGTAACTCCTCAACGATGTGTCGAGGTGTCAAATGTCCGTATAGAAACTCGTCTTTTTGGTGAACATCGTAGCTGGATTCGATAAATATCGCCTCTAGTATGCCGCGATGCACTTTCTCTGCTGCGTAATTCCAGATGTATACATTCCTCCTAGGCTCTGATATCGAGACACTATCAGGCTCCACATCGCCAAATATCATGATCTCTTTGGATGTATAATCGTCTCTTATGAAGAAACAAGATGAATCATACACGCATTTCTTTTGCCAAGTCTGTCGCGGTACCAAGCCACCAGCGAAGGTGGATGGGTTGAACACGCATTTCTGCGGTCCGCCCTCCTCCACTGTTACCATCGCCGCGTCACTACCGCGGTGGGTGTGGTTATGCATACAATGCCCATGAGACACGGGCCATGCTTGCACGGACAGACCATCGACAATCTTGCGGTACTCAATCTTGCCGTCAACAACTGAGGCGTCTACGAGACGTTGATATGTGAGGAAGCCTACGCCGCCGTTTTCATCGGATAAGTTGGGCCAGATGATGTCGTTGAAAATATGCAGCTTTAGGGCTTCGATCGTGGGTGATAGTGCGGCAATTGTCTTTTTTGCGTTGTGCGGAAGCATGCCCGCCGTGTTGATCACAAGACCTGATATGTGGTCGAGATGTGGATGGGTGATGCAATAACCCCCGACAAGCTCGCGAAAGATGTGAGCGGCATTGGCGCGTGGGGTTTTGAAGGGCAGGTTGCAGCCTTGGAAATGTGACGGAGGATTGGACCCATTGGTATTGACAGTGAGATCGCGGTGTTGGATCGAGGGAGCCCGGCGTTTGGTGGAATTGGGAGTTGTTGGGGTTGTAGGATGCTGCGGAGAAGACGTAGACTCGAGTATACGAATGATGGATGCGAGATGACTACCGGCGTCGACGGCGAGGATAGAACCGGGCGACCAGTCGGTGGCGGTGGATCTGACGAGGAAGCCGGTGACACCTTCCTCGCTGGGTCCTCCTCCAGCTCCCTATAAGACCAATAAGTTTAGCAGGAGAAATTCAGGAGCAGCGTTGCTCGTGCAACAGTGGCGACGACGATCTGAGGTTGACACATACCAGAGTGATGACCTGGAAAGCTGGAGGACTGGTAAGGTTCGCCAGTTTGACGGGAATTTGGGGCTATCGGGGATCCACTTTGATAAGATGGCGTCCTAATGTGTCGACAGATGCACGACTTGGGTATGTTCAGGCTGAAAGACCGATTGGGGATTAGAAATGTGGCCTGGACTTTTCGAACGCTTCGGCCTCCTTTTCCGGCTACCAACAAAAAACACTCCGGTGATGCAAGATCGTCCGTAGGTATGCAGCAGTGAATGAAGTTTGGGTAGCGACTGTCTCCTATTCAGTCTGGAATAAGGGATATCGATACGAGTTAAATAGGTCCAGCCACTTCTAGGAATAATGAAATACAGGTAAAATCGGCGGAAAATTCTTCATCGGGTGGCAGCGGTGAGGGGCGTCATAAGCCAGGGTTTTGCTCTCAATCTTGCAGCAGAACCAGCGCCTCCCAGCAGCAACTGCAGCAAGTTAGACAACGGTTTGGACAGCGGTTGAGCAGGGTGCAGAAGTGGCAGCGAGTGGCAGCAAGCACCCGCAGTACAGAGTTTGGTAGCGGCGGTGGTGGCCTCCTAGCACCTGCGTGATCCCGTTCTGCCCAGACCTCCGGCACTCGTCCAGATGCGCTTTGTCTTGACCCACGTGAGCCTCTTCCTGTCTTCTAGAATCTCGATCCTGCGTTCGAGAAGTTGTCGAAGTCGTTCGATTTGGAAGTGGTTTCCTGACGGTGACACAGATCTAACAGATGAGTCGTCTATGCACCACCCGACAGGCGAGGCAGCAAGCCCTTGCTAGCGATCTGGTGAGCAATCGGATCCTTGGGAAAGTGGTAGAGGAGGCGAAGCAGCTGGCTGCCAGGACCGGGGCGTGGAGTAGAGTTTACGTACCAGGATTCTGTGCTTGATGGCTTCTTTACTAGCGTTGTGGTTGGTTGGTTGTTGGCGTTTTCATGCAACAGGGAAGAATGGAGCGCTTAGCCAGATTGGGCGAACCCTTTCCGTTTTCGACTGCGTTTTGGGGTTTCTCAAAATGCAACAGTATCAACGCTCTAGATTTTTTCTCTCTCTTTCTCTGTCTCTTTCATCCATTGTTCTTTGATTCCAAAAGCAAAAAGTAAGGACGGCGAGGGTTCGCTGTATCCGCCTACGATTAATGCGAAAAGACGAAACGAGAGAAACAATACGACTAGAAATCAGGAAACCTTCGGTGTCGGGCTTGGCTATCACTCTCTGGATGTTCCCGCTCGACAGTCTGCAGAACTTCTATCCTGGTCCCAGGCAGCCTAACGACCCGGTTCTCAAACTTCCATAAGTTCGCACACCCAACATCCCTCCACGTCACTTTCTGCAGCAGGGGCAGATATGTGGCGGCAACCCTAGTCGCCTTTTCATAAAATTCTTCTTCCTCTTCTATATTTTCCGGGTACGTGTATGCAACTGGATCGAGGGAGGAATATATGTCCTTATAAGGGGAAGTAGACGAAGCCAAGGAATCGACCTCAAGGATGGTGCTCTTTGTGACATCCAGGTCTCGGATGTTTCCTAAAAAGGATATATTTTCCGCCAGCTATTGTTGAATCACATATGGTCAACCGGCGTCGTGTAAAGGGGAACCAAAAGCTCAGTCTCACCTGCCGCATGTCATTCAAGGTCATATCACTCTTCACTCTGATGATAAGTCTTTGGACGCTCTGCAGGCTCCTTTCGTCTATATGCATCGCTCGAAGAGGAACTTCGCTCATGCCTGTGACGCCGAGTTCCAGGATTCTTACCCTTGGCAAACTCCAAAGCACCATTCGACTTGTATCTACCTCAAACCCGGCCAACCTGTTTTCTTGTTTGAGTTGCCATAACTGTCTCTCTCCTATAGAAAATTCTTCAAGGTATTCTGTAGCTCCACGCAGTACAGTTGCCCAGCTCTCCATACAGACCCTGAGGACTGTAAGTTCACCCAGCCTATCTTCTGGTTGTGATTCTCTCATATTTCGCCTGAATAATATCTGGAGCTTCCTTAATCTCGCCACAGCCCTTTGGACGTCAATAGTTTGTCCTTGGGCCTCGTTCAAAGATCTGACGCCCAAGACTCCACCAAAATTTGAGTGCGAAACCACCAATTCTTTGAGATTGGGGTTTCTAGCGAGAGTTGCAGTAACGATATCGAGGACGGTAGAGAAATTGAGATCACCCGCATCATCTACAAGAGTCAACTTGCGAAGGCCGGTGAAGATCGACATCAGTGGTTCTATATTTCCAAGCTCTAAAGGAACTTTAAACTGCTTCCAAAGTCCATCGTCAATAGGTTTCTGCGGATGCGTCCCCGAGGGAAAACCAAATGGCAGGCCATCGCAAGGGTCGAAACATATATTGTTCTCGCGACGTGTCGTTATACTCGCTTCACTACGTAGAAAATGTGTCTGACGTCAGTTTGGTAATGATCTCACAATGCCGGAGAACTTTGTCTCCGAAAGACTGCCAAGCAGATACCGAACAACCGCAAAGTGTTTTAAAAATCCCCTTTTAAGGCTTTTATATTGATCACTATCCATCGGGAACTCCATGAGGAGTCGGCGGTACATGAATTGAACCCCAATCGCGTACATTCGTCGGCTGACAAGTGCAAAGTTAAAGTAATCTCTCCTCTGCATATCTGGAGATTCGAGAATATGAGCGATGATTTCATTTGGAAGCCTTTCAATATGCGCTCTCACTCTTCTATCAGTGGGAGGGAGTGCATTGATGGCCGGTGAGATCAACGATATACGGATGCACATTTCCGAGTTGTGAATGCTAGACGTCAATGCCGTCTAGGTCGCGATATCAAATCCCCAAGTGTTTAAACAGTCAGACTTAATGTTTTCTGGTTTTCCGTTCTGTGAACAAATATAAAGCGGAGCTGGAAGATCCAGAAGATCCGCAAAAAGACTTCGTGCCGGTGGAAATCAATCGAATTAGAATCAGAGTTGCCGGGTATCTCCGCATCTGACGAGCGCGTGTGCACTATGATTAAGATAAAGTAACCTTTTCGATATCCCCGTAAATGAATGCTTACGGATTTTTCAGAACTCATGAAGCCACGTGCGCAAATCTAAGGATCGACTGTTCGGTTACGTATTCACTAGACTCAACTGGAATCACGCTAGGCCCGAATCCAGTGCGATTTCCGACAACATGCAACAAACTGCTGCGACGTTAACGATCAGCAGCTGATTTCACCTGAAACTTTAACGCATGATATCATACAATAGTTCCTGGAGTATGGTCCTCTCCGATATTTTTAGACCACAGCTCTTTGAATCCTTTGATGCGTGTATCCAGATAGATGTGTCGGTTGCCGTCTGCAGTCTGGCGGCCTTTAAACCGTACACAAAGCGTACCCTTCATACATGGATTCACTACGGTGCTATATGGTTGGAATGCAGTTGATGCGGTCAGAATGACACCGAAATAAGTCTAATTCTAAATATTTGTACCGACGCTATTCTAGTTTTTCTATGTCTGCTAAATGGACCCTGCAATGAAACTCCCGGGGAGTATAATTCAATAAAATCATTAACCCGCTAAATTCAAATAAACTGCCATTATATGGTCGAAGTATACCTATGCTTGATTTAAGCCATTTCAAACTCCGATACCTAGTATATCGACGGATCCAGATTGGTATCTAGTCCGCAACCTTCTCAAAATCTTGATGAGATATATCCTTCCTTAATATACCTTAGTGTTTGCGGCAAAGTTGATTTGATATGCTCGCGAGCCGCCGGCCCATTTGATCGAAGAATCGATATATCCGGTCTCTTGTTTTTGACTGCATACTTCAAGGTGCAAAGTGTGGTGAATCTATGATAACCAAGGACCCAGTTTATACTATCGAGTCTGCCAAGATCTTCTCTCAACCGGCCCAGTTTTTCACATATTGGTAAAAGTTCCTCGGTGGTGTACTCTCGGGTTTCCGGCCACTGTGGGTCCCATATGTCGATTTCTTGAACGCCTCGAAAAGAAAATAGATTCTCAGAAAGCTAATAAGCTCCCCTGTTAGTTTGACAAAGCATGGGAACTCAATAGTGTGTAGACTTATACGCACGCTATCTAAGTCTAACTCCATAATCTCACAGGAGAATTTTAATTTTGTAACACCAGCTAAATTATCCTTGACTATAGAGCGGATCGCACCCGCTTTTGGGAAATTGTGGGCTTGAATTTCAATTTCTCGAAGCTTGGGAAAAGACCAAAGTCTGGCTGGGGAAACAATCCCTCCTTCGCCTCGAATGCCATCTACCAGTAACGGGTCCGTCTCGTCCAACTTTGAGTAATTCGCAAAGAGCCTGAACGTTGTGACTTCCTCCGTCGCCCCATCAAAGACTTCCATTAATTGATGAAAGTATTCGTATCCCATCTCTGTCGGCTCAAACTTCCTTCCCAATATCACTACCAGATTCTTAGGCTTCGCGATAACCCCTTTCGATAGGATCTTGCGTATGGGTGCCATATCTGCTGATGCCTCACATTTTCCAATATTTTGCGCCCCAAGCCGGTGTCTTAGCACTAGTTTTTCAAGAGACGGTTTAGAAACTAAGATGCTTGCTACGACCCGAAGATATCCAGTCCATGCCAGGCTCGCTCGTTCATCGAGCTCTATGCTGCGTAGATTTTGGAAATGTCCGAAAAGGGTTACAAATTGATCTCCATGATCCAAAGTTCCGTAATAGCGGGTTATGACACCCATCTCCTTATAGTATTGATAGCCTCCTAGGACGGACATCTCTCTATGAGAGAAATCTCGTTAGCTTTTTTATACGAGGATGCTCTATCGGCTGAAACCAACGCACCTTACATATTCTGCTCTTTTTTTAAACGAATCTTTGTGAATATCAGGCGGTGGTGCAAATCCGAATACCGTCGAAAGACTGCTAACAACGGGTTCCAGTAGAATTTCCATCAACAGCCCAAACCCACTAGCTAGTCCTAAGGTACCGTTCGCGTTGAACGGTGTAATCCAGTCAAATCGTCGATACAAGCACGGATATGTTATATGTTGAAACCGTCTGCAACTTGCAGCAAAACACGCCCGATCCCAGGATGTAAGAACATCATCTTCAATGATCTGTAAGGTGATCTCGGTCGGTAAAGAAGTGAAAAGACCTTCTTTGATAATGAGGGTTCGCGAAGATCTAGCCGGATTCGGTATCAATTCCATTCTAGTCGAAGCCGACGTTAACCCTGGTCGAAGTGTTGTCTGAAGGTCGGTAGACCCAAATCCATGGAACATGAACATGGAGAAATAAAAGAATAGAAAGACAAGGAGAGCTGAGGAGATTAATTATTAAGGAGATAGAAAATCTACAGGTAAAGAACTAAGGAGAAAACGGGCATAGGCGCTTTGACTTATCGCATTGAGGTACTTATATTGGAGGTTTGATATCAAATACTTCTCTGGGGAAGAGCCTCAGCTCCGGGTCGAGGTCAAACGTGAAATGTTGAAAGGTCCTATGCCAAGACGGTATCACGAACCCGATACATCACGGATAATGGTGCTATCAATTAACTGACCGAACGGCTGGACGAAGTTTAGTAATCTCCTAAAACGTCTGCCTAAAAGTACGGAAAATTCTGTTGTTGACTGCTTATTCGCAGCACAGTAAGCTAGAAACTAGGAGTATTCGGACTTGGATTTCAGTGGTTGCTGATATTGGTGCATCGTAGGGCTGATGGCTGCATTCGAGCCGCATAGCCACAGGCTTCTTAAACAAGTAACGAAGAGCTGGCACGAGCGCAGCTTAGATGTCAGAAAAACATACATCGGTGCTACCGTCTGATATTATTGGATATTCTAAATACAGGGTAGTATTAATGTGGACCCTGAACACGTTGCAGCAAGGTTTGTGATGCGTAAGACGGAGCATTGGCAGGTAGGGGTTTCGGTACAACGTCAAAACTGATTCGTGAGGAATAGGGTGAATAGTGATGTGTATGGCATCATGGTATATAAAAATCTACCGGCTGTCTAGACGAATAGTTACAATACTAAAAGGTATCGTATGATCTGCCACACTTGAGTCTGGCAGAATCACAGTTACCGATCTATGTTACAATGTATATATACGTGAGGGCCTCAGAAGGCTAAAATTCAAGTTCGAACTCTAGTGCGCGAATAAACTGATGTCTACGTAGAAGGTTCGAACCAAGCGAGGTCCTGCCAATTAATCCTGGGTAGCGCACCGCCGTCATCAGAAGGTAGAATCTCTAGGTCCGGATATTGTCCCTGATAGTCCTCACAAATCAACCCTTCTTCGGATTCAACCTTCTCAAATTTAGACCGCTTCAGAGTTAGGTTCGGACTACCGTCACTGCTTCGGGTAATACTATACCAGAGTAGGAGCGGCGGAGCGTATGCGCTGTACCATTCCACGACTTCAAGACGGGGAAGATGTTGAGCGAGTAGCTTAGAATCTTCGTATGCTGCTGTTATGCTAACGTGAAATATACGATGTGAATCCTTGCAGGTGGAGCAGAAGGAAGAGTTATGAGAATGATATAGATGGACTTCCTCGAGCCTAGAGAACGGCAGAAACCAGTCCAAGATCTGAAACCCTCTGAGTCAGCAATTGAAAATAATAAAAAAAGATTTGGCTTACGATGGGTTGGGGGCTTACCTCAGTTTCTGTTCTCCAATTCTCAGGCCGTGGGCATGAGTGGACACGAATATTACGAAGTGTCTCTGGAGCTACAATTTTAGAAACGGTAGCGCCGGAAAGCCTTAGATCGCGGGCCAAAAGCGTCTCAAGTTGCGGAAATGATAAAGGTTTACAGCCCAACGGCGTAGGCCGCGACGTGGTGTCGAGGGCACCGTCCAAGATCAATTTACGGACGCTATCTGTCGCTTGCCTGAGCCGAGCCACTGTATCGATGAATCGTGCCACTCTTTCAAGTTCTATATCGTGGACTGTCCTATGCACGGCAAGGAACGAAAGTCGTAGGCTTTGGAGACTGGGGACTGATCCTTTCAACCATGGCTCATTCTTTTCACCAGGATTAGATCTCGGTTCCTTCGCGCGCTCGATGAAGTTTGGTTGTAGGCCAAGATATCTAAGATTGGGTTTTGTTTCCAATTGCCCCTTCACAACCGAGAAGAAGTCGGCCCATGACGTTTCGCTGTATTCAAAAATCCCCAGCCTCTCTGCCTGACCGAATGGCATTAAAGCTTCCTGTATAATGGCTCCATGAGATCCTTGCACATTATAATGATAAAAAGACTTGGATTCCATCAGCAGGTGTATATCACTGTTAAGGAAGAATTAAGATTAATCAGATACTGTATATCCCGGATTGACGGGCGCATGGATTGTTCTTACCGAACATGTTGAGCTCTTTGAACATAACAGGAATAGCATGCATCTGACTCCTGAATCGCTTCATCCGATAAGCCATAGGTCAATCTAATCCTCCGAAAGAGGTGACGAAGGGAAACATCTCGAATCCGGTGGCATGAGAGGCTAAAGTTTCCGAGGTTTTGGAGTGACAGGAAGAAGGCAATTCTGTCGAGAAGCTCGTTAGGAAGGCTCTCCATACCCGGCTACAGACAACCAATTACTGTCTCTTTGATTCTTACTCCTCCAGATAGGTATATTGTCGAAGCACTCTGATAACCGTCAGGGCCCTCGAGCTCGAGCTTTTCGCGGCCAACAACAACTTTGACCAGATGGCCGAAGAAAATCCAACATCAACAACGCGAAAGAAGTAACTGTATATATTCACGAGGTCCAATTACGAGGCCGTTGTGGTATTGGAAGCAACCTAATGTAGCTCATCTCGAAGATTGCAAATTACCCTAGAATATCCCTTGTAAGAATTTTTTGTGCCATAAAACAATGGAATCAAGGCTCGCCAGCCTGGAATGAACTTTATCCCCTCATCATGCGAGACTCCTCGCAGTTCTGTCTACACCCCGGTTTATTATCTGAAAGGAGCGAGGAGTGATATTATAATAGAAGCACCATATGGATAGAATCAGTGCTACATGTGGAAATTTTTACAAAAGAGAGGGGAAAGGTATCAAGGAGTCGCTCTGGAGGGTTGAGCCAAGCTCATAGAACCCTAGGTGCCTCGTCGAGATATGTATTGTTGCTCTTTGGGGGATCTGTTCATCTCTGCAGTATACTATTGGAAGGCTTCACCCGGCCTTTTAAAGCCGTGTAGTCTCATTACTAGCGCATTCTACAGTCGCTGTTATATTTTCAGGAGTACATTCTTCGAGCTATAGGCTTTTGTACAGAATACCGTCCGACAGCAACATTTTCGTTGATGGTACTGATATCGAACGCACCGGCTGAGAAACGTGGAGTAATAAGTAAATTGATACTTACCAGGACGTCTGAACTATGGTAACATTCTTTGTTTTTGCAAACGTTAGCGTGAGGCTGATAGTCTCTGGAGGTGCAGATCGACCGACCTTGAATTTTAACAAAAAAGAATGAATAGACGTACGCCACCACTGACCACCCACACTTCTCACGTACACGACTTTGGCACGCCCGGTGAATAAATCCAGCCCACAATCGCATCTAATCGATACAAATCAAGTTCACCTTCCAGTATTCCCAATTCTTGTCGTGGTCGACGACATCCTCGCTCCTTGGTTCTGCAATCCGAGATACAAGTATCCCGGCTCCGGTCCTCAGGACGACAAATTCCACAGTGCGGGCACCGATCCGTCCGAGCACGCGATACAACTTTGGTACGACCGGACAGAACAACGCTACCTCCTGGGCCCAGAGATCCCAATACTCGTTTGGAACATGCTCGCTGCCAACATTCTCGTCCATGCTGATCAATAAAGTATGGAGGTGGTGGAAGTGCTGAAGCGTATCGCAGACCTATTCAAAGTTTGATAACGAGGTTAGCTATCTACCCTGATCTCTTACACACAGTGAAATTTTATGTCAGTTAATGATAGCTAGGTAGACTCACATCTTCGGTATCCAGCTTCGGCGGACCAAAAATAAACACATCATCATACGGAATGTTGAAATCGGCCAATACAGATAGATACGTCACGTTGGCAAAACTCTCGAGTGTCATGAACCTTGATAGGTTCTCGAAATACAACAAAGCACCCATATCGAGGGTTTTCAGCCCTGGCATCGACAGCGGAGATATCTGACCAAATTGCTCAAGATCCTCTTCCTCCGACTCGAGCGTCTCAGCAGTCATATTGGGGATTGGGTTTGCCAGTATATTGAAGGAGAAATCTTCGATTGAGGCAGCCAATCCACTGAAGAGTTGGAGGAAAGGGGTGAAAATATATTCACCCCTCTCTTCAGACTCACGAGCGAACTCGTGAAAACAGACACTCAATGATTTTAGACGGCTTAGTCTCGGGACGGCAAGAGAATGTCGAAGAGAAACCGGAAGGGCAATGCTTGAGGGACAAGCTACGAGCTCTGCAAACCACAGGTTCAGATGCTCAAGCCGACGTTTGTGTGTCAAAAGATATGCCACGAAGTTGCATCTAAAAGCCCATGGAAGTGGGTTTAATTCGGTGAGATGAAGTTCCACTATTCCAGCAAAGAAGCTCAAGAATATAAAGAGTGCCCTGTCGGCCACAATTTCCGTCACTTCGTGGAATGTAATCGACATGCAACTGCTCATATTATCAATACCAATTTAGCGATGCGAAAATGATCAAAGAATACATACCGAACGTGAGAGGCGTTCTTTCGAAACAATTCATTCCTAGCTTCATCAACCGGCTCGGGCGGATAGTCAAGAGAGAATCGAAACCACAATGCGGGAGTTGCTGAAGCATTGCAATATCGAGAAGTAAGAGAGAATGCAACGAGCGACTTTCGATCCAGCTGTTTTGCAACTTTCGTTACAAGTTCCTGAGGAAGTCTTCGAAAATAGTCCACCCCTGGCGCTTCTGGGGGCGTAGGAAGCATGGAAGTCACCCTCATGGGAATTTGGCGAATTGAAGACAATATTTCGGGCTTGAGGGAGGAGGCAAAGGCTGTCGAGGGTTGAGAGGAAGTCAAAATTGAAAGCAACGGAACTTTGTCGAGATTCTGATGACCGAAAGACCGAGTGATGCACGATGCGAAATAGTTGATACAGTCTCCAACTATCTTGGCCAAGTGCATGACAATTGAGAAGCTCGATGCTTGGTGGGGGAGGTTACTTCGAGACTAGGAAGATAGATGTAGAAAAGGAATGGGAGAGTGGGATTTTTTTCTTTTCGAGATCTGAGGTCTCAAGATATTTTGTGTGCGACTGCTTTTTTCAGCGTCTAAAGTATTGCGTCCCATCGTGAATACGATTGGGGAGCGCAACGGTCATTTTTGAGCCATGTATGGCGTCCTACGGCTGGGGGATGCTTTACAGTTAGTATCATGGCTCAGGACTACGTTAATCTATCTTGCGCTACGAAATGAATTCTGAGATCAGATCAAAGCATCTTCGACCTATCGCCGCTAATGCCTCTGTATTGGGATCCGAATACTATCTGCTGTCAATGGCGGCTTCCATCTATGGTGGCAGTAAGAAGACTCGCGTTCGAAAACTTCATTCGCAAAGTGCATATGACCTATACTATCACGGATTTTGGATCTTGGCTTATGACGGAATTCATCTTACTCCTATGTCATATATATATTGCTAGAATTGGGGTTGCGACGTTGCATATCGGATCATTGGACGAGTTAATCCCTAAAGTGCTATCTAATGATGCTACTAGCGGTTACACGATGTGTAAATACGACTTATACGTGAAACACCTTAATCATGGTCATATACATGGCTATCCAGGCTATTTTATTTCCGGGTACATATATTTGAAAACGGAGGAGAAAAAAGGACCATCGCGGCTCGTTATCCTGATATTAATATTGGCTTCATGGCTATGGATTGCAAAGGGTAGTAGCGAGGTGCTTCTAGGTCTCCTGACTGGTTCGAGACTGAGACCGTCAGAGCGCAAATTTACGAAGACTAGGCAATGCGGTGGTATAAATATATGCTCTGGGCATGCTATGCAAGGATATCTATATTCAGGAAATCGGCTAACCTCATCACACATATATATTAGACATTAAAACAATTCTATCTACAAGACAAGTGTGTCTAAAACTCAGGGACGAACTACCGCCAACACTACCACTCTTTGATTAAAATAATTGAAAGCTGCCCAGGCTTCTACGGTAAAGGAGGATGCGTGTGGCGGCAGTTCACCCCACTGAACGCACCAAAGCAGAGATCCCTATGCACAAACATTCCAACCCGCCTGCCATAAATCATCAATATTCACAAACGAAAACGGTGTTATGGATATTTTTTTACTACCAGAGATTATCAAGCAGGATATATCGAAGAACCCAAGAGCAGCATATTTAGGCGATCTTCTGCGGCAGAGGCGGGAGTTCGGTTCCGAATACCCGGTCCCAGAATCTGCTTGTGACTCCAAAGCCGTTCTCGTAGTCAGCGAAATGGTGTTGAAGGTGATATTTTTTGAGTTCCTGATAGTAGGATGGTAGCCTGATATAATGTAATTAGTAATCGTTTTTAAGGGCTGAAGGGGAGAACCTTTCTTACTTTTTATGGTGCAGGAAGTAATGTGTCAAGTCGTAGCAGACATAACCAAAGATACCCCCGCAGAAGACGGCCGTGCCGATGTACCAGTTCGAATAGAAGAGAGTGTGGGCTAATTTCCAGAAGGGAGTGGCTAGGACGATAAACAAGGTTGGCGGCATGACAAGACGATACCTGTCCATCGGAAGATAGTGGTGGATTCCGTGAAGCAGGAAATGTAAAGTGATAAACCAGTTGTTATCCGGAAGATATCTATAGCACTTATGTTAGTATCAAATATTTAGAAAACACGGCGAAAAGGAACATACTCGTCCAAGTGGAATAAAAACCTGTGCAGGAGGTACTCTACCAAGGTCCACATCGCGAGGCCGCTGGCAAAGCAGATGGCTATTTTCTCCCTACTCAAACCTTCACTGGCCATCCACACACCATAGCTGATACATGGGAGCCAGATGATAGGTATAGCCCACCAAGGCGTCTTGCTCAACGGTTCCAGAAAGTTTCCGAACAATGGAGCGGACTCTCCACCTTTATAATGCCTTGGTCGATGGACTTGCTTAAGGTAGAACTCCTTGGTGAATCTCCCACGCCAGACCTGCATTAACATTGGCTTGTTAAGGTCAATGAACTTGTGGGTTTTGTAGTCGATGCTGATATCTGTTTCGATTGAGAGGTCATCGGCTGAGGACAAGCCTGTGGCTTCGTACGCGGCACTTCCGTTTGCATTCTTAGCGGAACCGTTAGCGGTACCATTCGTAGTCCCGGGCTTGACTTCATCCGGACTCAGAAACCCGACAAGAGACTCGTCAAGAATCTCATACGCAGCGTCAGAGTGCACGTGCGACGCAGGGTCCACAATGATATCGGAGATATCCTTGCCGCCGTAATCGAGAATAAGGTCGTCGCCACCCGGATGGTCCGGCAGGAATTCGGTTAAGTCGTAGACTTTGGTGCCCAGTGTAACATAGCAGGACTTCTTCGACGAATGGTTTTTGGCAAGCTCGGCCAACGTAAAGGTCGGCAGGTCGGCAGACGGCATCGTGGTGATCATAGCAGCGATATTAAGATGGGGCTTTGTATCGTTCGTGGTGGTGATGGTGCCGTGAAAGTCGTCAGCTTGTCGCCAGCTGGATCGAGATTATCAAAGGGAAACGGACAGTCGGACAACACGGATACCGAGGATCCGGTTCGAGTCGTAAACAAACAAGCCTTGGAAGAAAGTCCTGAAGAGCAGCCAAAAAAAAGTCTTCCCGCCAAAATCCGAAATAACCAAGCACTCTGGAGTGAAAGAAAGTAGAGTATCTTGTCAAACGAAAATGCAGGAAGAGGGCGGATATTAAGGGGAAGCAGTCTGGTAGCTTGAGCTGTTAAACGAAGAACGATCTGGCAAGTCTCGGCTAGTTCACCAAAACCTGCAAAGTTCTTGCGGTGCCCTTGCTTGGAAGAACCAATCGCATCTATCGAACTTACGGCCACCATGCTTTATCTGATCGTGGTGGATTGCTTATGGTGTGACCATGGCGAGCCCACGTTAGATATTGCGTACGGGTTTTCATGGGCATGTGCACTCTGAGGATTGTTTACTTCGATTGCGGCAAATTCGCCGCAGTACTGATGCCGGGTGCCGGGTCTAGCAGCTCGGAAGGGAAAGTTCCGAAGCAAAAAGCTCTGGTATCGACAATGTCTACGTTCGAGATTTCAATGGTTTAGATCCGGATCTTTCATATAAAGTTTTCCAGAACGATAGTTAGATCCGGGTGTACGTATACGCACATACCAAACGTAATCCCATGTGTGTGGGGGAACAGTCGCATCATGCATGCGCTCGACATCTGGGTGCATTCCGATGTTCATGATTTATCCATAAGGTTAGCTTTGGATCCAGGCCAGTCTGAGAAGCTTCGTTGCATTGTCGGGCTTGCGCAATCACGATTTCCTTCAGCAACTTAGACACCGTATCCGAGCGCAAGGCCAGACCAAACATCATCCGGTATCGGGCTCATTGATATATGCCCATATGTCAAGAATATACCGCTGTTTACTCCAGTCGAAACCGTCATCTCAAGACGACACATCTTTCCTCCCCCACACACCGGCCACAGTCTCCACGACATCCCTCACTACTCCCATTTCCTCCTCCACGCTTCCACCGCCTCCCATCGCCGCAAAGTTCATCGAACTCCCTAGGTAAACCGGCACCTGTAGCCGCCTCGCCAGGATCCTTGCGATCCGTTCCGTCGTCTCCAGCGTTGCCATATCCGGTATCAAGGGCGTGCAAATAGTTTCTTTACTATTTGTCTAAGATGATCCATATTAGCGTCGTGTATGGCGTTTCTTCAGCGTGGAAGGCATACTAAAGATGGCATGGCGTAAACAAGGCTACCAATCCCAACTCTACCTCTCGGGACTGCCGCATCGCCTCCTCTCATAGGATTCAGCACATCTTCGCTCGTTGCTGCTGTCGAGGAAGTATTTACACCAGGTATAGATAACAGCGAGAGATCGAATGCCGGGTTTGCTGACGTAGTTGTGAGGAAGAGGAGGATGTGACGGGACTCCACCGTGAGATGAAGATGCAGCGAGGTGTCTGCCGTGCGGGATAAAGGTAGCGACAGCTGGTAGATCTTTTTCGCCAGGCTCGATGAGGCCGGCGGTGTAGCGGTCATCCTGAGATCTGTGTATCTAACGAGAGTTGGTGCTGACCGGCAGCTTTAAGTTGGTGAGAGCGGTTCCGTAGACTATAATTTAGCGGACTGTTTTCTACACCAACGCAATCGGCTACAATATATCACCAAACGACATATTTGAGAACCCCGCCCATTGCAAGATTCAAATGGTATGAAGTCGGGAATTAAAATTTTGGTTTCGCCATTATATTTTCGATACAACCCACAAAACACCCAGATAAATGTGAAAAAGTAAAAAGAACTTGTGTATATTGGCCCCAATCATCCACAGGCGTCCAGTATGATAGCTACAGAAAGCAGAATTCGAAATCCAATTCTCAGGCTTGCAAGGGAGTCCAAAGAACTAAAGAAGAGAAGAAAAACAAACTTGACACCCGCTACCCTTCCGTGCGATATTTAACAAAAGAAACGAAGACCAAGAGAAGAAACTGATAACAACCCAATCCCACCGAGAAACCCAAGATAGATAGATAGCGAGTGACCTGTGCTAAAAGCATGACAAAGGAACGAAGACTGATGATTTCGATACAAAGAAAACGCCGTGAATGATGAAAACCAGTAGGGTAAACCAAATGGCCATGACTTTGGTTTGGAGAGGTGTGCAGAAAAACTCAGTGTTCTAGGAGAGTGGAATAGGTCTATACAGAGTGGTGGTTTGATGCGCGGCAGTGTGGCTATGATATTAACAGCCTCAACGAATCGGCGTGATGATGAATTTAAAGATAAGCCTCTTTTGGGAAGATTAGGAATGCGAGAAAATCCTTTGTCGCCAAACATTCGAGAATTCGAAGGGTGGGATATTTGGCCAAATTTAACGGCCGGCACTCGGACCCTCGCCGCCGTTGCTGTTCCGGGACGACATGACTTCACCATAACTCGGGATTGGTGGGGAAACCCGTCGGATCACTGCTTCACTTTGGCTTCTCGTTCGCGTTTGAACTCGATGCCCACTGGTGGATGGACCGAGTAGTCTTCTTCGTTCATCGGTGTAGCCGCCATCTGTATCATCGCTGCTGTCCTCCTCGCCACCGCTAGTGTACTCAGGAGGGGGCTGCGATGGATTGATCGGTGCTAAGCTAATTTCCGTTGGACTCCGAACGGGGCCGGGGCTCGTGGGAGGCAGATTTCGCGGTTGGGACTGCGTGTATTTATGCGATTTCTTGCTCTTCCGTTTACCAGACGCAGACCCTGGAGATGGTGGATGAACGTTCGTGCTCAACTGTGGGAGATTCTGCGATGCGATAACCTGGTGGTGTTGTGCGAAAGTTCGGGCATCCATCAAGCTCTCACCCTCGCGGACACCAGCCCTACCGCTCTCTAAGAGGATGCTTCCGGCTTCATTCCCGTATGGGGGTGGTGGTGCAAGGCTTCCGGTCATCGGAGCCAAACCCCATTTCTTAACATTTGCCTCAATGAAAACGAATCCGAGCTGACCAAAATTGATATGCAGTTTTGCGGGTCCTTTGGCGCCGACGGTCGGGAAAAAGTTGTGCGATTTCAAACCATGGCACACGTCGTCCAATTTCTTACCATTGCGTGTGAAGAAAATCGTACCGGTCCTCGGTCGGTAGCCGACGCCGATGACGTCGCCTTGTCGGAAAAGGTTGGCGTAAGGGGTAGGGTTGAAGGGTTGATTATATCGTCTGGAACCGTCGGAAAGATATGCAACGGAGTGTCTGTGATAACCGGGGAGTCTGAACATTGGATAAGGCTTTGTAGTCATTCCGATGGCCACAAGCGTCGTCTCCGGCTTCTCGAAGATTTTACATTCCCAATAGTAGACCTCGTTCTGCTTGGGGACAGGAAGGTTACTTTGGACAGAGCATTCGGTGTCATAAAACTCGACTTCGGTGCGAGCCTCAACGAAACAGTTGGCGATTTCCAGCTCTGCCTCGAATTCCCAGGCGGAGACGCCCTTTTCTTGAATTGCCAGGAACTGAGAAAGCGAGATGTCGGTAGGTATTGAGTCGGGCGGGTTGGCTTCGATGAAAGCTATAAATTTTGCATAGAAAGGTTAGAGAGGCCGATTGAAAGGTAATAATAGTCTGGTTTTGTACCTCTTGCTCTCCAATATTCCTGTCGGTCCATTTCGTCCATAACTTCTAACGCTTCCGCTTCCTCCCTGAGGAATGCCTGTTCGTCATCGAACTCACCCGGCCGACCCAGTCTATCCAATAATATTCTCCCTCGGTTGGTAAATCTTAGGAAATATATTACGGCGATTACAAGGAGAACGAAGGCAGCAGATCCGAAGGCTGACAGCAGCGCAATCAGAACTCCCCGACCGGGAGAGTTATCGGAATAAGCCATAATGGCTAGAAAGACAGACGACGACGCCGACGCGACGGCTGTGGACCCTGAATATGATGATTCTGATGGTTCTGTTGAAGAGGCCCTGATAGACGCTGGCGGTCCGGAAATTTGGAGTGAGGGAGTTGTCGGGGGCTGTCCCAGTGATTGCTGGTCGGCGAGCGATGCGGGGACGCGAGTTCTACCGGTGGCTCCTACCATACATACAAAGGACGTCACAAAAGGGGCGGTTTCGGAAAGTGTTAAATCTACGGTACGGATGCTGGCGGAAACGTGGTATTGGGAGCGGTGAGCACGGCCGAAGAGATGAAGGCTGCGATGGCTGGCGATAGGTGGTCGAAATGGAGGAAGGATGAACGATGAGGAGGGAGAGCGAGGGAGGGAGGCAAACCAAGGCGGTGGAACTTTGGAGATGGATCAGGTGTGTGTTGGCAGGCGACGAAGAACGAACGGAACTCCACACGCCCAAAAGACCAGGTCGGGGAACTCGGATAGTGGAAAGATATCAAGGACAGAAAAACAGTCCGCTCTGAACAAAACTGGTAGACGCTTCCGATGTTCAGGCACGCCAGGCGACGGGAACAGGATATCTCTCAGCTGGCATCGATCTGTTCTTATTCTGTTCGTCAAGGAAGGGTCGGCCTCAGCAGCCAGGGTCGTCCTTCTTTTTTTTTTTTTTTTCTAGTCTGTCGGTATTTGCTATCAGGGTGGCGGAGGCGTCGAGGAGGAAGGAAAAAAAAATCAAATAGCTTGCCCACCCCAAATCCAGCAGGGAGTCTGTAACGTTTCTAGAAGAAAAGGCCACGAAGATACACGGCGGTTTGTGTCTAATGACGATTGTTGGTGAGGAAGGAGAACAGGATTCGGTGATAAAACGGGGCCTTGCTTTGGTTAGCTCCTCCGCGAGAACCGAACCCGGCTGACTTGCCTTCTTTAATGAGACTTTCTGACGGGTAGGCGCCGCTACATTGATCATGAAACTACTCTCTCCCAATACGTATCAACGCCGGCCCTCAAGGATGCAGCGGAGCTGAAATGTTTTTCAGAAATTTGAAGGTTGTGCGCGCAAACCTTCGGATTGAGTCGTGGCCGTCTAGTACATGTGCAACCTACGCCATGGGAAAGTGTGCAATTCAGGTTGGTACCACTTTCAACATGTGCGGATACGTTTCGTTTCACGGCAGTCAGTCTTTCCAACCGTTTGAGAGCCGAGATGGAGAGAGGCTTGCTTCTAATTTTGTCACGAGAACTTGAGGACTTAGTTGGCTGGAAGCAGTCGGCACGATTCTGAGGGGCTGTCGCGGGGATGCTGTGCGCTTGCTTACATGTGCCCTTGCAAATCAGTTATCCCGTTGCAGCTGCTATATTCAGACCCTGCTGTCAGGCCGCACCTTCTCAGCTTTGTCGCTAGTATAATACTCCGTCGATGTCCGTTATCTTCTTTATCGCCGGAAAGGTTTTGGGAAAGGTTTTTGGAAGTTCTTAAGATCAGAAATGATTTGAGACATTTTAGGGAAATATTGCTTTGCTTTCTTCTTTGCGTGCCCTTTCGATAGAGTGCAATCTCCCAATTAATCTGGAGAATTCTTGATGCTGCATCAGATATTTATCCTCAGCCTGAGACGGCGTCTTGAAACACTAGCGAACAACCGCAGTCAGAGGAATGCCAAAAACACACTGCAGTACTGCCTCAACGGCCCAGAATTGGGACAAACACCTCTGCACACCTGCATGTTCTCCTTAATGATACCGCGATAACAAATACTCGCTACGTTGTATTGTGCATACGAATATCAATGGCCCGGGTAATCCCCTCGCAACATGTAAAGTGTCGGTGTGGCTACTTGACCTGGCTTGTTTGGCAGCGAAAGCAGTCACGATGTATATCAAACAGATACAATGATGGATCGAAATCAACCGCGACGGACACAGAACCGAATAGGGAGTTTCCGCCTGCGAGCCCGGCGTCATATGTCGTTTGTTGATATGCAATATCCCCTATTAATATTTTAAATCTGATCTCGAAATGATCCGGAGAGAGTGCGAGGTTGCAATCTGCATCGCAAAACCTTCAGCTGAATCAGGGTATTTGGCGCGCAGAAAATTTGCCTCATCACATACCACGATAATCAATATATATATATTACAGCCACCCCAGTTGATCATGATTTTGAAAGACCAAAGAATCATAGAGAACCAAAAGAACAGTTTGATATAAATCTACCCTACAGCTCGGACTAAAATTTCTCGAAATGCAAAAGACAACATCACGCAATCATCCTTTAGAAATCGACATTTAATTCTGTCCCTTACCTGCATTGATACAACCCAAGTAGCAAGACAAGGCATTCTCAGCCAGACACACGGGGCTGCCCAGCTGGCCAGAAATCCTGTTTGACCATATTCGAACCCGAGGTACACGGGTAACCAAAATACGTGAGCAGGTTCTCATACAAGTTAACCCATGTAATTTTGTCACTCGCGTACGTACCGGTTCAAAGGCTTCGAAGACAGAGCCAGTCAATCGGATCATTACAACATGAAAAACATCCACCTTTCAATTTCAATCCTTGTTAGACTGCGGGTTCTCAGAGATATATATATATATATATAGTAAGATGCTTCCGGCATCAACAGTATGAGGATATGTACTTCGTAGTGGTGTTTGTATCTGAATTGTATCTGCATTATGTGATTTCCGAACATAAATCAGCCCTTTCAGCTCAGAGTGTGGTGGGACCTTTACCGGACTTAATCACTTACCTATTAGGTTAGGTTAGCTTTAGGCAATGAGATATCTTTGCCCTCTCATAGTATTTGCTGTAACGCTCATATAGCCACTATTGAATCATTACTCCAAGAAGCCCCCTTAGCTTAATCGGAAGAGCGCCAGACTTTTAGGAAGATTCCTCAGAGTCAACTGCAATCTGGAGGTCGCCAGTTCGAGCCTGGCAGGGGGCGTTCTCTCTTTCCTTTTTGCATTTTGACTCACAATAATCATACATTCTTTCAGAAAGATCGATAGCGGTTTTTTTTTAGGCCACACCAAGACAGACGACCGATTGCTTGGCGTTGGTACATGATCCGTTCAATACTCGTACCAGAGCGGAGAGAACTCAGTGAGGTTTCGAGAACAGGCCTCGTCGCAAACTCTCGTCCACAGTTTATTAAGCCCGCGCCCGGCGCATCTGTCATTACACTTTGAAACGTTCAATTTCAATTAAGCCCCTTGTTTTTACATGATAAAACCATTCTCTCACCTCATCGCCATGATAATGCGTACTGTTTAGACCTTCTAATTTATTGAAAAGAATCTCGATGAGAACTTGGCCATTTTCTTGGCGCAACACACACACACAAAAAAAAAAGAAGAAGAAGAAGAAGCCTGTAAAGGTTACATAGAGCCAATCAACTTGTGGACCGATCTGAAGGGCCTGTGCACTCGCACGTTCGAAGGCGAGAGCACGCTATTAAGCAGTAATTATTAGCATTTAAACCAAAAACTTTAGATAAAAGTGAGGCCCAAAGTAGAGGGACTCGTCTTGCCAATGTCAATGTCGAGTTTATCTTTAGTCCAGATCTAGAGTTTTGTCCGTTCCACATTCGAGGCTAATGTGTCGGCAATACAAAGTGTATAAACGAGACCACTATCTTCATATCTTCCATACTAGACCAAAAATCGACGATTACACTGTGTGCCGTAAGGTCCGACCTTTTGGATTCCGGACCCGGTACCTATGTTGATATCGGGCGCCTCAGAGATGCTACCTAACTATTGAACGAATGCTAATGGTGACCCTGAACATCAATCCCCGAATTTTCAGATATATCTGGCGATACGCTGCCGACTTGACCTTGAGGTGGTGAAGCATCCACAAGACCCGATATTTCGAGCCCGTGGCCGACACCAGGCGGCGTATCTGGTAATACGAGAATCAATCTTTGTTTGTCCTTGTCTATTTCATTCTCCATATCCGAAGAAAGATTAAGCTCCCGATCCTCTGGATCAGTTGGTATCGACGGCACCTCTTCGTATCTGTATCTTCCCTCGATTTCTGCGAGCTGTGTAGCAGATCCTATATCTTTCATCCATGCTTCTATTCTCTCCTCTTTCGTAGGTCGATTCTCGACTCGATCTATGTCTTGATTATGAGTCGTATCTCCAAGGAACGGGTTCTTGTCCCATTCGAAAAATTCCAGAGGAGATTCTTTCCGTCTCCAGTTTAGTCCTATAGGATCTTGTACGAGGACCTCTCCATCTTTGAGGCCGAACTTTGAAATTAAACTGGACTCTTCATTCCGGTCAGGATGTTGCTCATCATAATTTATATCTTTCCAATACCAAACATTCATCGTCCATACTTTATTCATCTGCTGTAGATCGAATATAGCGGGATCGAAAGCTAAGATTGATATCAGGCTCTGCGAGTTGCACCTCTTAAGTTGCGGAGAGGAATTGTCATAAAGAGCTATAAAATTTGGGACCGGCGTGTCTCCCAATTTTGCCCGCACGAAAACTTCACTAGGACCGACTTGGGGATCGATGTGTAGGGGTAATCTATGGCAAGTCTCTCCCATGATGCGAGAGAGGAAGGCGAGATTATACTCGTAGCCATCTTCGGCGGCGTCATCCTCGGTAAAAGCAATATCGAAGGCAGCGGACTGTGCACAGCAAATAGCTATAGCAAAAGTCGTAGCAATTGACACTAACTGCCACATATTGGCTGGACTCTGGCAAAGACTAATATTGATTTATAAACAATATTGTCTTTTTGAGTGCTTAGATATCCCCGATCAAAGAATGTTCTCTAAACACCTCATGACTACTGAATTGAATGACTCAAACCAATAAGATTGAGATAATTTTATCAGCAGGTTCTTTTGGTAAGATTTCTAAATGGTTATCCCGAAACTGGGCTCTTGTTATCAGCGAAATGATATTATGATGCATCAGGGTTAGAGTTAATCAATTGGATCATTACACGTGAAAATCGCAGACCGTCCGATTTCAACCACTCGATAGGCTTTGGGGTCCCACTTTAAGACGAGAAATATTTTGGGAACAACTTCTATTCCTTGACCACTGAGAATTTATTAAAGTGCCTAGCTCTTGTAGTCAACCCCTAGAGCGGCCGTTTTAAATTTATGTAATGTAATATACATAACAGCTGCGGTTTATAAATAAACACATATTAAAACGATTATTTACCATATGTCTGTAATCTGTTATATTTATCAGAAAATGTTGCAACCTTCGTTGAAAGTCCCAAAAATAATCACCATCCTGCACCAACCTGGATTAATTGAAGTACTGCGAGTCTGGGTCCAGAATCATATCAAACACTCTAGCATTAACTCTATGGTTGGAATCATCACCAATGAAAGAGTTGTCAGCTTCATTGTTCGGCGGAATGATCGGCGAAATTGATCCACGCCGTAGACGATTCATTAAGGGTGTTAGCCCTGCAAGAAGAGGTTCGAACAATACGTTACCCGCATCCAATTGAACCGTCTCTCTGGGCGCGAGCTCATCTGGTATGTCACTGGCGGAGTCGCCTCTTTCAGCGCTTTCTCTGAGCTGTTGCCCAAGGCGATTTGGGCTATCTTGCTGACTGCGATCTGACATTTGGGGTCGAAGTAAGTCCCAGTCAAAGTCATCTAGAGCTTGTGGCTCTGATTGTGAGTTTGAGAATCCAGAAGGGTTCCGAACTTTAGGAAGAGCCGGGTCTGGGACTCTTGCTTTGTTTGGGCTAGTATTGAAGGATGGAGTCTGACGTGGTGGACGAAATCGATTGTGTCGGAGCAATCCGGGCGATACCATATCATTGACTCCTCCGGATATTTCTGTCAACGAGTCCTTATACCTGAGCGGATCCTCACATCTCCACGGCTCGTCTCTTTCCCCCGCCGGCGGATTGACCTGTGTTCCATGCGTCTCGCTTCCATCTCCAAGTTGAGGTCTCAATATCACAGGGTCCGGGCTATCGGGAAATTGGTTCTCCAAAGTTCCTAACCTCATGTTCGGATTCTCAGTTTTTGGTGGCCGGGCCCCCACCAATTTCTGATACAGCTCAAGCGGCTTACGTTGTGGTTTTTCGCCCAGACGTGGAGGATATAGCCTCAGCTTGTCTAGTAGTCCGCCCCAAGTACTACCAATTTTGTATAAAACGTTCCCAGGATCTGTGGGTAGAAATGGTCTATCCACTCTTCCAAATAATCTTCTCCATTCCTGACTGCCCTCATTTAGCACTTTGTATTTCGCGAATTCCGGATAGTCAATGTACTCCTCATCAGACTCGAAGATGCGGAACTCTTGATCCATAAACTCGAGTTTGTAGGGGAAGATGACGAATACTATGTTGGCGTCTATGCAATCGCCATCGTATATCGCAATTGCATCGGGTATGTCTTCAGGATGGGAATACTCTGTTCGGAGCCGGATGGTATCCACGAGATCGGTCGGATGGCGGTTAGAAACAGCAGAATGGCATCCAACTGGTTCTACTTTTTGATAATCCCAAAGTAGAAGTCGGCATTCCATGTTGGGAATAAAGGCAATCTGAGCACCAGATCCCCCTAGAACCGAAGTAGAGAACCCTAGGAAGAGTGCGACGATCAAGACCGCAACCCGCGGCGCCATTTTGTGACAAGCTGTTGCAAGATCCGAACAGTCGGTCCCACGTGCCTCGTGTTCCGTTTAATCGATTTGACGAGATGTATGCGGTGGCTCACAGTTTTTTTTGATGTTGTATAGACAAAAGCTCTCCTTGATAAATATAATAACTCAAAATACTCAAAATATCTTATAACGTTTATCAAATCAGAACTATACTAGGCTTTGCTCATCGAAGGAGTATAATTGGTAACTTTTTAAATTATATGGATGATAGTATACACACACATGTGTGTATAAAGGCTAGGTAAGATTATATATATGTGCGAACCAACGTATTAAGCTGCAAGGCTCACAGCTGGACGCATTGATAGCTGGGATACAAAGTACTGCCCTGTCGTAAGCAGCTGCTACAATATTAATTGTTGGAACTGCCAAGGCATATCGGTACAGATAACAGCTAGCACGCAGTCCTATTCTAGCTCATCAAGCGGATTGCCTTGACTCCAATCCGCCACAGTAGGGTCGCTCAAATCCCGCAATGCCCATAGCGCAGCCGTCTCCGCATCAACTTCAGGACTGTCCGGAACCCCAGAATCTATTATATCGCCGATTGAAGGGAGTACTCCTAAACCTGCCGCATCATTTGCTTCCACTGGTATTATCTCTTCAGGTACCACTGCCTGACGTAGCTGTGGATAGTTGTCTAGAATAAATCGCGGCCATGGTATTCTCTCCGCCCATGCATTCGGATCGTCTAGTCGTGGCGACCCCTCAGTGCTGCTTCGCAGAACGCTGGGCGTATCACCGTCACCATCACCATCACCATCATCTCCCTCTCCACCTGCATTAGCCGCCGGAAAATAGTTGAACTCATCTTCATTATCTGAATCTATCAGATTAAAGCGAGGAAGTGGAAGGTCTTCAAAGGGATCCCCGGCGAGATCGAAGACGCTGTTGTGATCTTGATCGATCTCCCACGAGCCAGACGGACGCCAGGCAACGTGACCATCCGCATAGTTTTCCTCAAGAGATGCAAGAAGATTCTCTATTCTTTCCGTTCGATCGCCATGGGGCACAAGCACCGCCCACCTCGTGAGATCACGATTGAGTGTGTTTGCCATCTGGAGATGGTTCGTAAGTTCGGGCTGCCATTTGATAATAAGCTTTAAATTTCCAGGGAGGCATCCGTGTTGGCCCTGTGGACGTCCAGAATCGCTATAAAGTCCCATGAACTGTGGCACTGGCTCTTCATCAGGCCTCGTTCGTACGAAGGCAAATTCTAAGTTGTCCGCCCATTCTGTCGTAATATGGTGGCATGCGTTGGAGTTGGGCGGAACTGCCTCCCAGACGACATCACCAATCTTGAAGTCTACATCGGGGTCATCGCTATATCCTAAGAAACCAACTTCATAGGCGCTGATGAAGGATGGAAATGCGATAAGCCGCAAAAAGAAAAGAGAACCAATGGACACCAGACTTGGAGACATGTTCTTTTTTTCGATATTTCCCCAATGGTTGCTCCGATGGTCCCTAGATATCGATATATAGATATATTCCTGTAAGAGTTGAAGATCATGAGTGGAGGCTATCGTTTCTGGCGATGATTACCTAGGTATTTGCATGGGTTTTCTCAGTTTCAGAACATCGGCTATCGATATATCGGGAAACTGCTCTAATTCCCTTCCTATAAGTCTCTCATATACTAGGCCGGGGATGGACGAATAAGGGTTTAACTATTGGCCAGAGAATACTAAACCACATACTTTAGACTACAATCAGCACACCGCTTCTTTATAGCCAGGGCTGCGTGTGAAGCCTTTTAAGTCTAATGTAGTACCGATCCAAATAGAGATCGGGATGGTAGATTGGAAGGCGTGCTCGGGTTAAGCTTCGTCTAGAGAGTTGTGACCTTGTCATGGAGGTATTTGATATGTGCTTATTATTATTTTAAGCCGAATACGGCATCTTAATGATGACCCAGCGCCAACATGAACTGAGTATACGTGAATACAATGCGATAACTATGTAGAAACGAAACCATAACAGCGGTGCTTAAAAAAATAATAGCCCGCAGACTCGAGAATGATCTAGGGCTTGCACTATATTCCTCATGACCACGACTTATGAAATTATGATCCGTATTTTTTTTCTTGAGTAGCGTTCCAGATAATCTAGACCCTCTCAGGTCCTGCAGCCATGGGATAAGTGCCATTCCCGACACTCCTGCTTCGACTCCGTCTATGTCCATGGCGTCCGTGGTGGTGGTGTCTCCGGTCATCTTGGTAAAAGCTTCCTTCGACAAAAGTCCCCCACCCAGCTTTCCTCGTGAATACTGCGTTCTCAAAACCACCATACCCGGTTCCTTCGCCAAAGTTAATACCGTGATTCCCTCTCGGTAGGGGAATGTGATTGTATCTCCAATCCCAAATAGCAGCGTATACCATCCTGTAAGCACCGAATGCAAAGATGGTACCGATGGTTGCACCGCCGAGGACATCGTACCAGTGGTGGAATTCATCGATTGTCAAGGAACCCGCGATCAGGACTGCACCGAGGAGTGGAGAGTAGACGCAGATCATCTTCCACATTGCAGGGTGGTAATTTGACCAAAGCTATCCGAACAAATAAACGTCATTAGAAAAACATTCAGAAACTTTGCTGATATAGTGGTGGAATTACCTTGAGTTTGGCATTCAACCATAAGAAAAGGAACACGAAACCAGCGAATGCCGCGGTTGAGTGACCAGATGGAAAACTTTCCAATGAATCATTGATGTCATCTTCATTGCCAGTGCAGATAGCCTTCGTAAACATAATATATCCGAATCCGCTACCGCCACCAGGTCCGACGCCGTCAGCACTACCAGCCGCTGATCCTGCAGCAGGCGGTAGGGTTACACGGGGCTGGCAAACAGCTAGGAAATGGGGACGTAAGCCACCAATGAGCCATTTGATGAAGACCTGGAAGACAGCAGCGTTGATAAGAGAGTAGAGAAGACCGAGAATAGCGTTATTAGCATCCCAAAAGGATTTGATGCGAACTTGTAGAATCACAATAAAGGCGATTGGAATCATTGCGGCGAGGAAGGCGGCGAGCCAGATTGGGATGATGTTTTTACGGAGAGGGCTAGAGACTCAAAGTTAGAAATAGATATAACAATCGTACGATCTTATAAACTTACTATGCCATCTCGGGGTATACAATTTCGCCATTCGCAAAGTAGATAGGGAAGTTGCGAGTCGGAGCTGGAGGTGCCATATAAACCTAATAATAGATGTTAGTTAACAACTCTTTGCAAAAGTATCGATAGGTGGGAAGAGACAGTACCCCTAGTCCAACAGCTCCCATTGCAGCCATGGTAAGAGCGTCTAGCCATATCGTCTTAAACCATCCCCCAAATGTAGGTCTGCGATTGACGAATGCATACGGAGATGCGGGCGATACGCCAGTGTTGTTCGCAGTGCCTGCAGTAGAAACGGATGGCTTCTCCCGACGGCTGAACAAACTACCCCGGGGAGCTGCTAGGTCCGCTTGAGGATGAGACGGATCCTGAGTGCGAGAGAAGAGACCCATTTTGGTAATATGGCCCGGCCGCTATACAATACTATTGGATGGCGGTGAAATGCGCAGCTTATAGGGTGGAATCGATTACCCCGGTTGTGTTGTCGACGTTGTTTTGCAACAACAACTGCGTTCGCGTTATACGAATATCTTGCGAATTTCGCGACTACAGAATCTCAAAAGAATTCAAGATTCACATTCAATTAGTGTTCAAAGTCCTCCCTTTATATCTTCGCCCCATCTGCAGCCAGACGTGGTGACCGGGCATACCACTGTCACCAAGCCGGTATGTTTCTGCCCAGCAAAGCTTGTTCTCGTCAATCGTATGACGTCGGTAAGCTCTGCCGCCTTGGCAGCGTTCCCTGAAAATGACATAATCTGCACCGCGACCAAAGCGCTATTAGCTGGCGACGATCGAGAATTGTGGCTCCCATCGCAAAACATTAAGTGAGTTGCCCGATGGAGCTTGCCGAAACTATAGGGCTTGATGTCATGGCAGAGCTTGGAGTGGCAGGTCGGACTGTTTATAGATTTTGGCTAATAAAAGCAAGGGGCTATCCTTTTGGTGCATGACGCGGCAGTTATTACATTAGATACATTGAGATAAACATTGAAACGTATGGTAAGAGAAATCTGCAATTCTAAAATTATGATGTAGGTTTTGGATAATATCTACTTGAGAAAAGAACTACTAAGAATGATCCTCCGCATTAAACAGGGTTGCTGTCCAAACCTCCTGCGTATACCTGCCGATTAACCGATTATACTACTTATAATTACGTACTCAACCACCGGTCTATAAACCGATACGATGCTAAATTATATATCCCATTCATGCCGAATTTAATACTTCTTCAAAAGCAACTGCTGAAATCCAAATTCAGCATATCCACGATTGGTCCTGAACTCCCCATCCAATTTCCGAAGAAAGTACTCATCGCCTCGACATCTCCTTCGCTCCATCCGGCAGCATCTCCCTCAAAATCTTGCATAAAAATGTCTGGGAGCTGCTCGGTTCCTCTTCCTTCTGATATATTTGCAATATTATGATCTTGTGGGAGCAGAAGCGTGTTCGATTGATGCGAATACGTGCCCAGCGGATTATGGTGTTGTGAATCTACTAATACCTTGGCGACACGGCAGAAAACCTTTGTTACCTCGAAAAGGCGAGCTGAGTCTTTTGTAACGTCGGCTATGGGCTCGATGGATTCGAGGAAGTCGTGAAGCAGTTTCACGTCGGATGGATCGTTTGATGCGATAGAATGCAAGAAAACGACGATAAGAGGCGTAAATGAGGTGTATAGTAAAATCCTATACTCAAAAACTGTTAACTATAAGAGTACAAGTTGGCGGCACCGATTGTTATCCAAGGAGGGAAACAAAGGGGGGATAAACTTGCGAGATATAGTGGGTAACAAACCAGGAGACGTAAGAGTCCATATTGTTGGACCCAATCTTTTTCTTGAAGATAGGGAGGAACTTGAGATGGCAATGAAGACCCATGGTAGCAGCTTCGAAACAAGCGGCTGTAATCTCCGTGGTGTGTACACCCTCACCCATCGACGCGGCACGATGAAGGGTTGTTTGAACAGAGTAGTATATGATATCCGTGGGACCGAAGAACAGGTCAAAGTATTCAGAGTAGTAGGCGGCTTCAAGCGTACCCATAACCTAATTTTTGGATACCAGTTAGATTTCAAGGGCTTAAAACCAATGTGGTGAGGAACAATAATACAACATCTGCTGACAGACGGGACTGTACTTCTCGCCATTGCTCAAGCCACGGTCTTAATTGCGCATCGAGGTTGTTGATCAGGGCATGCCGTTCGGCTTGAGATTTCTTCAGAGCGGTCGCAGAGTATAGTTGGTCGTAAACCATGCCTTGGAGTCGGCCGAGTGAAATGAAGGTTATGGAAGCATGATCCCAAGGCGCAATTCCCTCGGTTTCAGACACACTGAAATACTCCGTGTCAATATCGAAATCTTGAAAGTTGGAAGCACGGCCAAGGGTCAGTGAAAGATTCTTGTCGACACCGTACAAGGACCAAAATAGGTGGCGCTTTTCGTCTGCTATCTTTGGCGGGTCGCTTTTCAAAGATCGCTCGCGATGATATCCAAGTGTAAATACATGGCGGGCGGCAGCGGAGCACAATGTCCATGCCAAGAGGGGCTTCGACGATAGTTGAGCGAATATGACCTGAGTGTGAACATTGTGTCAGGGGACCGAGACTAATGCGCAACAAGGCTAAAGGATTTATTTAAAATATAACGGTTCGACTTACGCCGAGTGTCAAAGCTTTCACATTGTCGACGTGAGGGACGGCCAGAATCTCATAGCTCTGGCAACCAATGTGTAGGTTCTTTTGGCATAGACTCAGGAATAATGATGCGTCCCAACCGTTCAATATAGGGTCGTTTAGGGCTATATATTCTTCAAGCAAGAAGAGTAGCAAGCCATGCATCGTTGTCAATTGCCCGAGAGAGACCGGCTCAGTCGGGAAGTAGACAGCTTGGCATATTTTCTCAAGGGCCATTTGATCACGCATAGCGTATGCCAAATAATGGACGGAAGGGTATTCTGTTAGAAATAAAGGTTAGCTTAGTCTCTGGGGATACTTCAGCATGAGGACAAACCTTTCAACTTCCTCAGCAGTGATATCACAAACGGCGCTGGAAGTAATTCCATCTCAGGCAAGCTCTTCGGCCTTTCGGAAAGGTCAAAGTACAGATCGTCAAACCCAGTAGAAACCCCATCTATGGACGAGGTATTCATCAAGTCTTTAAGAGAGCTTAGGGCATCTAGAATTTCATTCGACTTTTGCCCTTGTTTGGCAATGAGTTCGCCAGCCATGACGGTTTGAGTCGCGAATGACGAGTCGCCCTCAAACGATGGTGGTGGCACAGGCGTCGACACTGAGCCGCTTGTCATGCCATCGGAAGAAGAAGCACTGTATCCTGCTGAGCGAAAACCTGGTGTGTCTCCTGGTTTACTTTCACTCAGAGGTTTGCGATAATCCACCATATGTGTAGGCTCGGGATCATTCAAGGTGATATTTTTGACCATCTGTTCGATGGAAATAAGCCTGTTATTGATCTCATCGATGGATTTTTGGCTATACGGTGTTAGTATAGTTTTTGGAACCATCCTGGAAGTTGAAAGATAACAAGACGGATCAAGCGCATACTAATTGGAAGAAAGAACGACTCGAGGACGATGTTCGACAACGCGCTTCGCAGGTCGGCACTCGAGGTTGGAAGTTACACAATTGGAACATGGGTCTTGTCGGTTGCATTTAACCTGTTCACACAATATGATTAGGATTCTGGGTTCCGCGGACAGTGCGCCAGAATGGCGGGGTATATCTCTCATCGAGAGTGGGGTGCCCTGGTAGAGGTGCTTGCTCTGGAACTCAGGTGTGATATTTTGGGAGAGACAACGCACTTTTCGACGCCTGCAGTTCTCGCACTATTGAATAAAAGGTAAGTGTGTGAATAAGACCAAGCATATGTATTTAATTCCTTATTAATTTTTTTCGAGTCAAACAATGCAGGATATTTTATAAAGATATTCATGTTTGAAGGCATTACTTACAGCTTGTGTCAATACAGAGGACGGTGTCATTGCCCCGCCGCCCATACTTGGCCCACCAATCACACTTTGAAAATCCATTTTGGGGAAGCTACAAAAATTGAATACGAGAGAAGGACAGCTTGATTGCCTCGGACTCCGTGGAATTTTAGTCCATCGCTCTTGTCCGCGGAAAACTCAGTGACATTCCACTAGAGGAACCAGAGAGGTTATAACCTTAGCAGTGAACAACGGACCCCGCGGCGCCCGAAACGATGATTCACCGGATTGGATGTAACTAAGCTAAACTAGATGTCGCCCGAGGGTTAAGGTGCCGCGTTGCTTGGCATGCAGGTTCCACGCGGCAGGCAGGCAGCGGTAAAGCAGGGTCGCATTTACATTTGATAAGGTATTATGTCAGCTGGGAGCGGGAAAAGATTGGACGACGTAATGCCAGATACGAAACATCGGATGGGCTCATCAGGTGGGAGACATTCTGTCCTCTACGGATCATTAGAAGTGAAACCAGAACGCCTTGTGGACGCTGGATTCAACTGAGTGCTTCGCCTGTTCCGACTGAAAGTAATTTCGGGAAGGTTCGAAAGCCGTGGAGATGAGGATATCGTCAGCAAGACCTCGTAGACATTACGTTGACTTAATAGAGCCGTTATTTGAAGCGACTCTGGGGATTCGAATCCGAATTCCCGTTGATAGAAGGCTTTATTCAGCATTCGTGGACTTGCTCCCGCGTCTTCGTATCGCGAGGTTACCATGTACCATGGTCTCGTTGTAACCAGACAACACAAAGTCAAAGGTTACCATGACATCGTTCATGTTTGACAATGTGTTGTAGCCTTGTCACACCTTGGCTATTACAACACATTCTAAAGTCAACAACACCTGACAAGTCAAGTCTGGTATGTTTTCCAACCTAGGGCTCAAGCCCTCTCGCCAAATAATTCCACCATCCAATGAGTGCGACCAACAGCTCGAGCCCTCCACCACGACACAAGGAAGGGTTTAGAGCTTCCATCCTCCGCTTTCGACGACGACTTAATCGCCAATATCATCGACAAATTCGAGAACTTGCACCTCATCTTTCTCTCAAGAACATCAGCAGTAGCGTCGTACCATCAGAAGCAATCACAATGTCTGACATTGAAGAAGTCGAAGTCGAGGCTCCAGCCACCTACACCAACGTTCTCCCCAAGGACGTCACCGATGAGATCGGTACCATCAAGCTCTTCAACAAGTGGTCTTACGACGTCACCGTCAGCGACCTTTCTCTTGTGTAAGATGCCAATGTATTCGGAATTCAATATTCTTATACTGATTGCGCAAAACTAGTGACTACGTCTACCTTCAGGCCCCAGTCTACACCCCTCACTCTGCTGGTCGCTATGCTACCAAGCGATTCCGAAAGGCCAAGTGCCCAATCATTGAGCGTCTCACCAACTCGCTCATGATGAACGGTCGCAATAACGGCAAGAAGCTCATGGCAGTTCGCATCGTCAAGCATTCTTTCGAGATCATCCACCTCCTTACGGACACCAACCCAATCCAGATTGCCGTCGATGCCATTGTCAACTGTGGTCCCCGTGAAGACTCGACCAGAATCGGTTCGGCCGGTACTGTCAGGCGTCAGGCCGTCGATGTGTCCCCCCTCCGTCGTATCAACCAGGCCATTCACCTCTTGACTATCGGCGCCCGTGAGGCTTCGTTCAGGAACGTCAAGTCCATCGCTGAGTGCTTGGCTGAAGAGTTGATCAACGCTGCCAAGGGTTCTTCCAACTCCTATGCCATCAAGAAGAAGGACGAACTTGAGCGGTATGTATTATCCATATATTTCGCAATGTGCTTGTTTAGACCACTAATGTTGTCTTACAGTGTCGCCAAGTCCAATCGGTAAACGCTCAATATTTCGACTATATCATCGCCAAAAGCATCATATTCCTTTTCATGTCATATATTTACTACACCTTCCATTAATGGGATATTTCCTTTCACACTCACACTCAAGCTTTTCTGGTTCACCGGAGTTCCAAGGCGTTCTGATGCATTGGACAGATGAAACGAATTAAATGATATCAATACAGACAATCACTCAGGTTTTCTCCCCTTCCGATTGCCATCTCAAACTTGCAGAGAAGTAGCAAGGTTTCGCCCTGCCCACGTGAAATATTGAAAATCGCAAGGTTCCGCCCTGCAAAGCAGGTTCTTCGATTACATATACCAATGGCTCGACAGCGCTTTTGTCTGTCTTGGCAGAAGTATTCGATCTAAGTTAGCAGTTGGAGACGACGGTATGCTTTGCCGTTGATATCCGTCCTTATTCGTGTAATCTCTAGAATAGACCATGCTCCTCTCATAGGGGGTAGGTATATAAATAAGAGCGCAATAAAAAATACTTCTTAGACTCTACGATCGCCATCGTGTATCCTCATAAAATATCATGTCTAAATTTGGCTATGACGATGTAAGACTGTGCAAGGACTATTTGATGCATCCCGTGGGTTTCTGTCAGCCTATGGTGTAACCTTATGTTATTGGTTGCACCACATGGTTCAACGGGCTTCATTTGAGTCCCGGGACAGTGATACAGTGTATATGATACGAACTGATGGGTGGTTTCCGGGCGGAATGCAGAAAAAGTGTCTGCTCTCCGGGACGCGTCAATGCCTGCATCCGTTCCACCACGATCATGATACTAGTTTTTGGGCAACGTAATACTGTCTATAGGCCTGAAAAAAAAAACTTCTTTGGGAGCCTTCCAGGCCGGCCCACCATAGTATCGTCATTACAGTCAGCACACCTCCAAGACGGGCTCGGACAAATCTCATAGCAAACCCAAGAAATTGAATCATTTCTTCGCTGAGACGGCGTCCGCATCTCGCCAAGCGGCAGCCAAGCGACTTGCCGCGCACCTTTTCATTTCCATGTTTCGCTGGCCCGATCGGGTTCCTCGGACCCCGCGCAGAAGACGACACCCTCCTCATAACGTTGCCGGTGAATTAAATGGTGTCCGGTTGGTCAGGAGATAGCACGCATCTCACATGTTTTCTTGAAAAGACCTCGATCCTCCTTCTTTCCCTTGAATCCACCCTTCGATATTCAGTCAGGGTGAAGTTGCTTAAAATCGATGGATAGTCGACTTTGGTCTTGATACTGTAATTCCCGCCCAAGTCCTCATCCTAGTTTTTTCCCCCTCTCTCTATAACGTTATATATATCCCGGCGCACTTGGAAATACTGCTTGTTGACTCTACCCTTTCATCCTGGAAAGCCGATCGTTGACGTTTAGATTATGCAGGTCGTTAGCCGTTAGCTAAGCCTCCAACGTGCCAACACAAAAGTCGGGCTAACTTTGACCGAATCCTTAGAACAACGAGGAGTGTTTATAAATATTTCATCTTGCACTTAAGGTATCCTGTCAGAAGAGTATCGCGACCATTTTCAAGTTTGACGGGTTGAGAGTTCACTTTTGCTATTAAATATATATATTTTTAACGCAACAGTACTCAGAGATAGCGGCTTGCAAGGGGATTGCCCCGATAGCTAGGCCTGTCCGGTTAACAGCCTACCAAGATGCCAACGGCTCTAATGGACGAGCCTTCGATTCCTATCTCTGAAAAAGTGGCGGATGAGATCATAAGACCTAAAACCTCACTCAGCACGAGCAGTGGTGAAACCGCTGTAGTGATTCCAGATGAAGCCGACGAAGAGAGGAAGAAGAAGGAGAAGGAGAAGGAAGAAGGAGGGTTTGGTTCTTACTGGGTATTTCAGACCTTGCTAACTCGTTCAAAAAAGAAAACCCAAAAGCAATCAGAGATTTGTGAATACTAATCGTCTTATGATCTTTAGAGAATATTCACCTATACCAGTACTGCCGACCGTTTCTTGTATGCCATTGCCCTGTTTATGGGTGTTGCTAGTGGTGCCGCTCTCCCCCTTATGACTATCGTCTTCGGCCGGTTTACTGCGAAATTCACGAATTTTGCAGCAGACCCTAGTCAGAGTGGCCAGTTCGTCCGCGATATCAATTCCTTCCTTCTCTATTTTGTTTATCTCTTCATCGGTCGGTTTGTTGCTACATACATCGCAGTCACAGCTATCTCTGTCGCTGCTACCCGTACTGTCAGGAATATCCGCCAAAGGTTTTTAGAGCATCTGCTCCGCATGGAAATCTCTTACTTCGACAAGGCCGACAGCGGAGCGACGGCGACGCAAGTCACAACTAACGGCAACAGAATCAATTCTGGTATCGCCGAAAAGCTTATATTGGTTGTTCAATCTATTTCCTTATTTTTCTCTGCTTTTATTGTTGCTCTCGCCGCACAATGGAAACTTGCCCTTATCACCATGTCTATCATTCCAGTCATTGTTATCGTCACGGGTGCTTGTATCGCTTTGGATGCCACCAATGAGGCCGCAGTCATCAAACTATACTCCCGCGCGTCAGCACTCGCCCAGGAAACCTTCTCATCTATCAAAGCCGTCCACGCCTTTTTCGCGCATGATAAGATGTTGAAGAAGTATGACGAGTATCTGGACAAGGCTCACAAGACTGGGGATAAGAAGAGTCCTATCTATGCAATTCTATTCTCAACAGAATATTTTTGTACCTATGCCGGGACAGCATTGGCATTTTGGCAAGGCCACCGTATGTATGTGAGTGGGGAGATCAAAGATGTGGGAACAGTATTTACGTAAGTAGTCACGAAGCCGCTCTAGGGGTGATCGTTTGCAGACTAATTCACTAACACATATATAGCGTTGAACTAGCCATGATGTTGGCAGCCACCGCTATGTCAACCATGGCTCCACAGACAATTGCTATCTCTGCAGCTGCAGCGGCGGCGCACGAACTCTTCGCAATCTTGGATACCCCTTCTCAACTTGATCCCCTCGACAAGTCTGGCGATGCTCCCGATAAATGTATCGGAGATATTGAAGTCTCTGGTGTCGACTTTGCCTATCCCTCTCGTCCCACAGCACAAGTTCTCAAAAACTTTACTATCACATTTCCAGCCGGTAAGACGACAGCCTTGGTTGGCGCTAGTGGGTCAGGTAAAAGTACATGCATTGGTCTCATCGAACGTTGGTACGAACCTTTGGCTGGATCTATTAAACTCGATGGGAAAGAGTTGAAGGAATACAATGTTAAGTGGCTTCGTTCTCAAATACGCCTCGTTCAACAAGAGCCAGTTCTTTTTGCGGGCACCGTCTATGAAAATGTCTGCCGTGGTTTGCTTGATGAGCAACGTGGCCTCCCAGAACAGGAAAAGAGAAACCTTGTCAAGGAAGCTTGTATTCTCAGCAATGCCCACGACTTTATTATGCAGCTTCCAGACGGTTATGATACCCAAGTTGGCGAACGTGCCGGAAAACTAAGCGGAGGCCAGAAACAGCGTGTCGCAATCGCCCGCAGTATCATCTCCAACCCCAAGATTCTTCTTCTCGACGAAGCTACCAGCGCCCTTGACCCTAAAGCCGAAAAAGTCGTTCAAGACGCCCTAAACCGCGTTTCAGAAGGAAGAACCACAATCACAATCGCCCATCGGCTTTCTACTATCAAGAAAGCCGAGAACATCGCTGTCATGTCAAATGGCGAAATCGTTGAACAAGGAACTCACGAAGAACTTGTCGCTCTCGACCGCCACTACGCCGCTCTCGTTCGTGCACAAGATCTCGGAGACAAGGGCGAGAAATCTGCTGGGTGGAACTCAGACCAGGAAGATGGCGATGAAGAAGGTGAAGACCAGCTCGCGCTCGCTCGTACCAAGACAGTTGCATCCAAGGCGGAAGCTTCTGCTGTGGCAAAGAAGGCAATGACTGAAGGCACCCTTCACTACGGTATTACCAAATGTATATGGATCCTTCTCGCCGAACAGAAAGAAATCTACGGGAAAATGATCTTTGTTTCCTTTCTTTGTGCCGCTGGTGCAGCCATTTACCCCGTTCAAGCCATTCTCTTTTCCCGCGTTTTCGAAGTATTCACGCCACCAGACAGCGAAATCTATCAAAATGCATCTCACAGCGCAGACTTCTGGGCGCTTATGTTCTTCGTCGTCGCCATCGGTGCGGTTGCTTGTTACGCTCCCCTCGGTTATGTAGTCAATCTCGAGGCTCAAATTATCGGTCACAAATATCGTAAAGAGATTATGGATATCGTCTTGCGCCAGGATATGACTTTCTATGATCACGAAGAAAACTCCTCTGGTGCACTAACGGCAAAATTGTCTGCTCTCCCACAACAACTGATGGAGCTTCTATCCATGAACCTTCCCTTGATGTTAATGGTGGTCTGTAACATCATCGGTAGTTCAATCATGGCTCTTGCCTCCGGTTGGAAGCTCGCTCTTGTTGTGCTTGCCGGTGGTATGGTCCCTCTTATCGCTGCTGGGTACTACCGTATCCGACTCGAACTCAAGCTCGACGAAGAAAACGGTGACCGTTTCGCTCAGAGCGCCAGCATTGCTAGCGAATCTATCGCAGCTATCCGTACCGTCGCATCTCTGACACTGGAAGAAGAAATATTGAAGGCCTTCAAAGCTAAGCTCGGAGAAGTTGTCAATAATTCCTTCCGCACTATTTTGGTCAGGATGTTGTTTTACTCTATTTCCCAATCCCTTGATTTTCTCGTTATGGCTCTCGGGTTTTGGTATGGCGCCAAGCTTTTGGCATCGGGTGAATATAATATGCAGCAGTTCTTTATGATATTTATCGGTGTAATCTTTGCAGGTCAGGCGGCAGGACAGTTCTTCGGATATACGACGAGTTTAACAAAGGCAGCCGAGGGTGCTAATTACATCCTCTGGGCGCGAACCTTGAGACCAACCATCGCCATAAACGATGAGAACAAAGATCAGGGTCCCGATGGCGATAACGACGTTGCTTTGGAATCCGTGGACTTTGCGTACCCTCAACGACAGCAGAATCGCGTCTTGAAGGGTATCGACATTCAGGTAAGATTGTGCATATCCATATTATGCCGTAAAGCGTATTATTCTGACAATAAATTCAAGATCAAACCATCTCAATTCATTGCTCTTGTCGGTGCCTCTGGCTGCGGCAAAACCACTGTTATCTCTCTCCTCGAACGTTACTACGACCCAACGTATGGCCAAATCAGCCTGGGCGCTCACGACATCAAATCCCTCTCCCCAAAACTCTATAGACGGCATCTGTCTCTAGTACAGCAAGAGCCAACTCTTTACCAAGGTTCTGTCAAAGAGAACATTGCACTCGGATTAGAGCACGAGCCTAGTCGCGAAGAATTGGAAAAGGCTTGTAGGATGGCAAATGCATATGACTTCGTCATGGGTCTCCCAGAAGGATTCGATACACCCTGTGGCTCTTATGGTGCACAGTTCAGTGGTGGACAAAGACAACGTATCGCGATTGCCAGAGCATTGATCAGGAACCCGAGAATATTGTTGTTGGACGAGGCTACTAGCGCTTTGGATACGCAGAGTGAAAGATTGGTACAAAGTGCGATTGACGAAGCCAAGGAAGAGAATGGAAGAATAACAATCGCGGTTGCTCATCGGTTGAGCACAGTCGTGAAGGCGGATGTTATCTATGTGTTTGCGAACGGAAGAATTGCGGAACAAGGTACACATCCGGAGCTGTTGAAGAAGAAAGGGAGGTACTTTGAGATGTGCTTGGCACAGAGCTTGGATCGGAGTGTGAGTTAACGGCGGGGTATGAGGTCTGTGTGCATATTGAAAAGGTGTCATGTCGCTCTCGCCTCTTCGCGAGACTGTCCTTTTTTTGGTTCCGAGACTTGAGGGGTGAAGCTTTCAGTTGTAAAGATCTCCACACCTGCTCTAACCCTTTACACAAGTATAGCATTTTTTAATTTTTCTAAATATCTGTCTTTTTCCTTCGGATTGGTATTGAGGTGTTTTATGTTTGGGAGAGCGATTGGTAGTAGGCACATGTTATATAGAAATGAACACAGATATGTATAATATGTAATTCATACTAATAATTAAAGGGAAAGCTCCCCGGGAGTGAAGTCCAGCCTGATTGCAAGATAATGTGCCCGCATTGGGCGGATACAGGCGCCGGCTTGATAACAAGCCCTATCGTTTCTCGGTATGCAATGGATCTATTTTCATAGCATCATTCGCCATTTCGCCACCATACATGGCGCAATTGTAGTTTTCGCGACACTAAATCTATATATATCACTGAGGTCGGTAATTGGAGTGCATTAATGGTACCTAACAAGTAATAAACCTCCTAAAGATTCGATATTGAGTTATCTCTAAGCAAATATAGTCTTCAACACTTAAATCTTCTTCACTGAGCCTGGCGAATCTGGTAAATACAAATCCCAATCTCTATCATTAAGGAGGTCGTTGACGGTCGGCTCTTTCTGTCTTTCCAAATCCCCTAAGGCGGATTGTTCCGGATAAATCACCATTGGATTCAGCTCAATCATATTTGGATTGTATTTCCTTGCCGTTGTAGGACCATAGCCGTTTTTAGCTCGGGCGATTTTCCCAATCTTGATCTTCCTCTCTTCCCCTCGAACGAAATCATCTCTCCAATTAAAATCTGTGTCATGTTCATCCAGCAGCACTTTTTCTTCCGCTGGGAAATGCTCTGAAAGCGTCTGGAAATGGCTTTGAATGACATCTCTTTCGTTATCTGGCACCGCAGGGAGGTGCTTGCTCAGCGGTAGATCATACGGATTTAAAATCGTTAAGTCTTGCTCCAAAGACTTGGGGCCCTCTTCGATAGCTATCACACCTTTTGCAGTCCGCCATTCACTCAAACCCCCGTTTGGCGATGTATACCTGAAAGCTGTATCTCCAGGCTGCAGGTCTAATCCCAAAACTATAGCCCACAGTGGACTTGAATACCCGATGTTCTTAATAAGGCTGAACTTGTCTGGCGTTTCGAAAGTAGTATCTTTCCCAAGATCCTGATCCGTGATTGTTGAGCGCACAATAAAAGGTGCAATTGATTGTTCTACATCTCCAGAAAGTTGATAGAATCGAACCACCATTGCAATCGTGGAGTCGTCGCAAGTATCGCCATTGAAGAGTGCGATAGCATGGGGCGGACTGCCGACGGACTTACCACTTCGCAGGCGGATGGATTGAATTTGGTAATCATTATCTCCCTGAATGACAGTACAGGTCTGATCGGTGGGGTTACTTGTGAAGTACTGTTTGTCGTCAGATATGAGGTGGTGTTGGTACCGTTGGAAGTTTATCAGATAGCCAAAGCTTGAGCATATCGAAATAGAGAAGACGAGAATCAAGGAAGTAGAAGAATGGGGCATCTCGAACCTTACTATAATGAAGTACCTGTATATTGACGAAACATAGATATTTTGCAATTACGAGTCGACCTGAAAATAGTGAAAAGAGGGTACCAGTTATAGTTTACGAAACCATTGTAAACCCTCTACTATGAGAGGAGTTTGAGTTAAATAGCGCTTGTTATTGTGTTTGCCAGATACTGACGGCACTTTTATGCGAGTTTGGGCGCACCACTGAGCAGCGGGAAGGCTCTGCACATATATCACAATATATATAATGTACACTGTTAGCATAATTATGCTTCGACGGCATAAGCTTATCAGAGTTGAGGGATACATTATTGAATGCTTTCCTGCCGTAATTTATAAAGTATGCATATAAATTAGTATCGATACCTATAAATACAGAGCATATTCCGCAAAACCGGCACTGATACATTAACTGGGTTAAATATCGTTACTGATGACAACCTGATAGCTACATCTTTTCTGCTTTTAGCTTCTTGTTCTTCCTTTTATTCTTCTTCCCGGAATCTGGATCACGGTTATTCGCTGTTGCCCTCGCAAGCGCGAGAATATCAGCGAGGTCATCGTCGAATTCCTGGTCCTTCCTTGCGTTTGAAACATACTCAAGGGCATCGAAGACTTCATCCTGGACAGCTCCGTGTTTTACCGTATTTCCAGGAAACTGAAATGATCGATTTTGTCCCTGCCGAACTGCTCTTTCATACATTCTTGAGCCGAAAAAGTCCTTACGTTTCTCAGCTACATGCTCTCTTAGCTCTCGTGGATACGACAGCTCTTGCGCTATGCTTTGCATCTCAACTGGATTTCCCCAGTCCCACCCCCCACTTCGAACTTCTTCTATCCCCATTTTTGCGACAGCATATTGTCGCTGAAGGCTTTCCGATAATCCTTTAAAATTGAGCTATCGATATTTCCTAAATCTGGAATCGGCAGTAAAGAGAGCGGTTCGAATTTCAGTCTTGGGAAGGTGTTCTCGATACCGTTTGGAAAATTATTTTCAGTCTTAACGAGAAATTGAGGTGCTTCTTCTTCGATCTTGGTCCTAAAGCCACTCTCTTGTTCTGCCTCCGTCTTCAGATCATTCTTTACAGTATATCCCGCGTTGTTCCCGTTCATCTCTAATTTCACGCTTGAGGGCTCTCCACTCCTACTGATTCTCTGTAGCCAGCTATTTTCAATATCGGCTCCAACCAAGGCCTCGGACTTTGTGTCATATTCGCTCTTGAGGCTTTCATCATGTGATACCCTTCCATCATTGCCGAATTCATAATCATAATCTCCAAGTTCCGTATCCGAGTCGGGCAAATCTGCCGGGTCGATGTCCTCGACTCCAAATATGGACGCTCATTTTTCCACGGCAGGCTGAGTTCCGATATAGCCAGCACCCCCCAGACCTCTACCAAAGGGATCCATGCCCAACTTAGGCCCAAGTTGTTGTTGCATCAACAAGTCATTCCTCAGGACTGAGAGAGACTCGTCGAAAATATCGGATGGGATGTACCAAGTCTTCACTCTCGTCAGTTCTGGATTAATAGGAACCAGGTGACCCCCCGTCTTGCTTGAGTTGTTGAATGCTATCTGACTCGGGACGTCCGGACCAAACCCAGTTTCTCAATATAAGTTTCCCAATCCTCCGTACCAGGCTGTATTTCCTTCCAAGAAGTGTATTTCCACATCGAATCGAGGTATATCCGCCTCAAAGGCTCAAAGTCTACAAGTTGGAAAGTGTTAGGGTACCTCTCGGCGTAGGATGAATAATTGCTGAAGTATACCACCAGAACCGGTTTATTACCGGTAAAATCACAGACTTGCGATTTGGCGAAAAACAGGAAGGCCCATGGCGGTCTGCTCCTGCCGGATCTCGTCCATATTTTTAGCCCTGTTACGGCACCGGATCTGTTATGTTCGAGTCTTAGGCATGGCTTGGGTGCAAGCTCGTCATATGTGGTTCGTGCCAAAAATGACGGCCGGCCGGCACTCTTATCACGAATGTACAGATAGCTGTACGCATGCGCAAGCGGAAGCGTGAGCGCGGTGGCGAGATGTTTGAGAACTACTAGTCGCATTTTTTGATTCGTGCAATATACAGTTTGGTGATATAAATATTTGAACATCGATTGGAACACAACGCTAGTAAATAGTCACAAGATTCTAACTAGAAGGCTGCAGGCGCAGCACTTAAACCCGACAGAACTTAACTGAACCATAATCACGGTTATCGAACCGCAACTCAAGCTTTCTCCCTTTCTTTTTTCTAAGCGACGAATCTGCTCAACAACCTTCGCAGTCTCGTAACTTTTTTAAAAATACAGCGCTTATATGTATTTTTTCTTTTTTCAAAAAATTTTTTTTTTCCGTACCCTACAAACAACACATTTTGTCCAGGCCTCCGGGATTTTGGTGTGGTATTGGTCTCGTTTGTGGTATTTTGTGTGCGCACCTCGCACGCAACGCACCTACACTACTACACGGGGTTCAAGGAAATCCCTCCTTTTCAGTCGGGCATAAATATAGCAACCCGAATTTATAACTAATTTTGCAACAACAGATACGTGCGAGAATATCGTAACTCGCTTTGCTGCAGCGCCGAAAAATTTGGCTATCCAGAACTATTGTCATGGAATCCGTCATTGGGGAGCAACTGTGCAGGATTGACTCGCGGCTACTACGTCTGTGTCAGAAAATAGCGTCGGTTCTGGAGATCTTTCAGCCCTATCAGTTCCTAGCCTCGAAGAACCAGATCAGTTCCAAGCCATTCACTGACGCCTGTTTCGCCTAAAATATCAAACAACTACTATGTAAACTTTGAAGTTAGTATTTCATCCCGTGATTATAATGTAAGATACGACTATTGTGAATCCTAGTCTACGTCATTGACGCCCATTGCATTGCTGCTGGAAACTCTGCGTTGCACGGTGTAGTCATCCACCAAATCTGTGCCGCTCAGGTGCAGACTGATGAAATGCATACGCAGCAAGACCAATCTTGCATTACCCAGGCCTGTGCACGGCTGTAGGAGCGCACCGGAGAAGAGAAAAATAAAACGAGAGACCGGGCTATAAAAACCCACAGGCACGTCCATCCGGATCCCAGGAATGGCACCTCCTATCCTAGTCTTATCTCCTATCCATCAACATCCTGATGCTAACGTTCGTACTTCTTCGAACAAGTTATTGTCATCCATCACGTCATCTACTCTTTTAAGTCCTAGATATCTCAGCTATGGCCTCAGTCCATGCCTTACCACTAGAAATACGTGTCCTAATAATCGCCTACCTTCCCTCTGCCTCAGTCAAGAATCTCTCTCTTTGCTCTCGCCACTTTCGCGACATAACACTACCCTATGTCTTCAGCAACCTACACTTCTCTTTCAAAGGCTACTTATTTGATGAATTCAGAAGTCTGTTTCAGCGCATACGAACATATATTAAACATATCACCATCAGTGTTCCCAGTCCAATCGGATTGGATGTTCAAATGTTTTTTCGCTATTTACAGGCGGTCGGCTTATCACTACATATTTTCAATGAGCTACAGAGCTTGAAGATTTTATATACATGCTCAAACGCTGTATCTGATGCGTTTAGTCATTTCGACGAATATACTTTTAGCCTTTTATTTTGTCCACGAGACGACGAAAGTAGAACGGAGGGAGCAGAGAAGGAACAAAGTGAAGCGGGCCGCGGGAGACTATCTCACTACAAAACATTAAAAACTCTCGAGATCCGTATCAACATGATTTATGAAAGATGGTCAGCAGATATGGAAAAGTTTCTCAACCATGAAAGTACGCTCCAGCAGCTACCATCAGAGATAACTTCAAGCCGCGATTGGATATTCCGCCCACCAACAATCTTGCCAGCCCTCCAAGAATTCTCCGTCATGGTAGATCCGCAATACGTGAGTTACCCTGAGTACGGAGAATCAAGCTCGACACATGATTTAGTCACACGTTATGGCGACAGTAGCCTTCTATCCCTCCTAAAAGCATCGACGGAAAGCTTAGAAAGCTTAAGCATTTGGACGAGAATCGATTCTATAGACACTAGACCGTCGATAATGTTTCCCAATGGTTTGGTATTTCCAAATGTTAAAAAGTTAAGATATCACTCGTGGTATCTGTGGTGTGATGATCCACAGACACTGGAGATATACGACGATGGAGTGCATCTTGAGATTCTCGTCCAGGTGGCGCCCAATGTTGAGGATATAGCGCTTTATATTGAACGTCAATTGCTATTCGATCTCACGATAGAAAGCCTGGATAAAGCATTTCAGGAATTCAGAGCAAAAGGGATGTCAAGCTTAAAAAAGGCGAGGATGGGTTGGCCTAGAGGGGTGGAGGTAGAGGAGCTTGGTGAGAAGATTCTAGAGTGGAAGTACGACGGGTTCGAAAAATTAGAGAAAGTGGTATTTGTTAGGGTGACCGAAGGTGAAGATGATATTAAAGATGACAGTTTTGAAGCTATCTCTGGAGTGGTGCTCCGTAACAAAGATGACATTTGGGTAGTGGAGTGGAGTGAGATTTATATGGAAAAGCTGTTGAACTTCGAGCTCGAAGACTGGCTGTACGGCCCAGGGCGGTCGTTCTAGTCACTGTTGCGTCCTTTAGTTACACTCTTAGAGGTCCCTTATACTCTATCTTATCTATGTCTCTAGTCTCTCTTCCCGATACTATACTCTTTTGTGTCAGCGATTGTAGAACGTTCGAATACCTGCCTTGATTTCTCACTTATTGTACAACCCGTCTATTTCTATATCGCTACACGAAATCGACTGGCCTTTCTCAGCGCAAGTATCGTAAACAAGCTATCGAGGATCCCAACAGATTGTAGTTTATTTATGGATTCAGTAATCTTTCCCTCACACATCTCCCACATCAACACCCACATCCTAAACTTTCCATTAACTATTTCTTTTTCTTCCTTAGTATTTGATTTTTAGATCTAACGTATTTCACCGGGAGGCTGGAAACCAAAGTCCAGCGCCGCGCCGACGTTTAATTTGCCCACCCCTACCCCCCCAACTTCGCATATCTAGCAGTCTACATAGCTGCCGTCCTCTGAACCACCCTCTGAACCGTCTTCTGAACCGTCTTCTGAACCGTCTTCCGAATCAGTCTCCGAACCAGCCTCTAAACTAGCCACTAAACAACTCACACTAGCATTCTTTCGAGGCTGATCTTAAGGGCGCCTAGTTCTACTATGATCTATACCACTACCACTACTACTACCACTACCACAAGGACGACTGCAACCTCTTTTTGATTACACCTCACTAACTACCTCTTTAGCTCTTAGCCTTACCCTACTACAGCCCACTAAACTCCTACTTGTTTGAGGTGTGGTCAGCGATCGGCCTAAATTTACCATATCTATTTTATAAAACCTTCTTATTTATAACTCAAAGCCAAATTCATCACACGCGCATAATGTAATAATGGTACCTTTGTAAAGTGGGTTAAGTGTTTTATAGTAAGTTGGCTAAATACCTAGCAGGATTAATGCCAATGATTTTAGGGTTCTAGTTTATAATATTGTAATGGCAGTAGTGATAGTAGTGATACTACGAGACTAATAGTAGTGGTAGTGGTAGTGGTGGTGGTGTGATGGTGTATGTGTAAATTAAAACTGCGCGTTGTTCAAATATTTTTATCTTACTACTGTTACCAATTAATACCAGCCTTCAGATGTCGTATTGCAACAAGTCCTATTATAAATTAGGCCAAACCACATAAAAATGTGTATTGAATGTTTGAGAGAGTTAAATCGAGGACATTTGATACTCCGTGATAGGATTCGAATTCAAAATTAGTTTTCGGGAACATCGACAGGTTACACAAGTATAGATGATGCCGAAATACCACAGACTTTCTGAGTTGTGGAAGACTGATGGTTGGACAACTAAATTGCCCTACTCGGCGTCTCAAGCCAGTTGCCCGGGCATCCAAGTATCGAAGGGGCTAATAAAGGATATAACTTCATATCGTTTGAAGTTGTTAATTTTATTCGCCCTCGATACAAAAACATATATGCACGCATATCGATGTGTCTTGCAAGTGCGTAATCGATCAATGCCGATTCCCAATCCACCAGACCCAAATCCTTCGAGCGAAAAGAATGTCGCAAGAACCGACAGCTAGCCAGCAAAGCCACTCTCCAGGTTCCAAGGATCACTATCGATATAGCATATATATGATATCGTCGAACTCACGAAGCCTCACAAATGGCGCAAGATGCCGTTGGTACATCGAGCGTTCCCTGCATCACCTCATCTTCACTCTCTCAACCTCCAACTACAATCCACTCTCTTTCAGTCGAGCTCCTCAACAAATTATTCTCCTACCTCCCAATCGAAGCCCAACTCTCCGCAGCAGCCGCATACCGACCGTGGAGGATACTAATCTTCACGAACATGAAACTACGGAAAGGAAGGTATATCACGGTGTGGGAGCCTCAGAGAGGATGCCCATGCGTTCACCGCCTCTTCCAGGATGGTCACAGTATCGTCTGCATCGTCAAAATCGAGCCTTTTCGCCCAGAGACTGGCATGGCAGGGAAAGCTACGCTTGAGAGCATACGTTTCGTCAGTCCGATCGCTGACATTCATGGGGAAACTGGGTGTCTGTTTCTTGACCTAGATATCACCAATTCTCCGGTGCTTAGAGAGCCTATTTTCTCACCCTTCCGTCCTGAAGGGGTTTCGGAACTTGGGTATATTGAATGGCGGCGACGGACTCTCGACTACCGGCTTATGAAGAGATTCCTTGCCCTGAGAATCTGTACCCCCCGGATACACCATGGCGTTAGAAGAGGCGTGTATATCCATACTAGAGTTCGTTTTGTCGGACGGCTAAGATTCACAATCCGACAGTTGATCCAGAGAACCGTGAAAGTAGTCCAAAGACGTGTACGAAGTCGAAGGGATCGGATTTACATTATTGCGTTGTACCGTGAAAGTGCATTTGCGAACGGCTTCAGCTGCCTCGTTGAAAAATTCAATACGGAAAATGCCATTCCTTGATAGGATAGAAACTGCCTCTCGGCGGGAGTACGCAAAGGCCAGAGCAAGAAAGAAGTAAGGGCAATTGGTTTCAAGTTTTGTTATTATTTCTATTATCAAACATCACCGACTTTATTCATAAAAAGATAGCAGACCTATCATCCTGCGGTCACGCCAAACTAAAACGAAACACTAAGTTAGGCACGGATGACCAAGCAGGGTCACTGTCATCCGTTCGCATCGTTCCCCTAGACATGATAACGCATGTATGGTAAGTGTAAACGAGAAACAGCAGAGCGATTAAAGAAGAACAAAAACGAAAGGGAACAAAATAAAACAAAAGACGGGTACAATAATTACAGTCGAGGGCTTCGTGAGGGACCTATAAGACAGAAATTGTGAGGCGAAGGCTAAAATATGACCCCAGTTCTATGGGATCTAGAATTTAAGATAGTCTTGGAGTATATTATCAAACCTCATCCCCAAGGAAAGCTGTCTGCCGTACGTAATATTCGTCGGATGGTTAATTTTATGCGGATTGAGGGTAGGAATGCCAGTCGAAGAGTCCTAGAAAAGAATATTGCAGTTTCTTTCCTCCGATATTGAAGGGTGGAAGGTGCATACGATGGTAGATATATAGTGTATGATACGGTGGCATTAAGCCATCAGACTTCGAGAGTAGATGGGTCTTCTGCTCCAATGTGAGTGTTCTGATGCCTTTCGATCCGATAAAGGATACTATTGTCGCCATACCATCGATCCTCCGCCAACATCCTTACATGGCCTTGACTCGGGAGAACAAACTGCTGTAAACGGCATCGACCACTGGAAGCGCAGAGATCTGGCGACCTCCAAAGAATCTGCCGTTCAGACCTTTGATGGCGTTCTCACCACCAGCGATCTTTTCGAACTTGATATAAACGTCGCCGGCGGAATTGGGGTCGACGGAGATGTGCACTACGTGACCGTATTTAGTTTCACACTCTGCTTTAACATCATCTTCTAGATCTTTAACCCAGGAATCGCCTTCTTCTCTAAAACGAACGAAACGCTGTTAGCATCTTGACCTGGTAAATATTGGATTTGGAAACGTACTGTGTAGGATCAAACATGTTCTTAACGACAACACATCTGCTCGCAACAGTTGAATTTGTCGCTACTGGTGGTTTCGGGGGTGGAGCAATCGGCCGTCGTTGTTTGGGTTCGGCAGCATCGCCGTTGGGTTCAGGAGCAGGCTCCTCAACGCGGGCAAGCTTCTTCATCAAGGCCTCTCGGCTAAAGTTGTTGAAGTTGACACCTTGAACGTCAGTATCGTCAAGGGCACTGGCCGCTCCGCTGGTGTTGATATTTTGATTTTGGTTGTGTCGTTGACGGCCTTCGTAGGCCTGCTGTCCGTTACTGAAACGTTGAAGCATCTGTGCAGTAGACTCAGGGGTGAATTTGTCATTTCCAAGTCCGACACGGATAAGGCGACCTCCGAGATCAAACCCATTCATCCTCTCTAAAGCTTCTTTTGCATTGTTTGGATCACGGTACCTAGTTTTCGTGTTAGTTGGGTATTGCTCGGCACCGGAGATAGTATAATACGTACTGGACAAAGCCATAACCTCTACTGCGGCCGGATTCCTCCTTCTGCAATTGAACGAATTCCAAATCGCCAAAAGGCGCAAACACCTGTTGGAGCTCGTTTTCGGTTATACTAAAGTGAATATTGCCGACGTAGAGCCTATGGAAAGGAATGGTACGGCGATGGTCCTCGTCTCTATTATGTTGACCGCCTTCGGCACGAGCCTGCCGGTTCTTCTCTGCCTCTGTAAGTTGAACGATTATGGGAATTCCTAGCAATCGTTGACCTGTAAGCGCGATAGCTTTAGGGACTGACTCTGCCTCTTTGAATTCAACGTAGCCAACTCTATTGGTCAATGGGTTAGTATTAAATCTTAATTCTGGTGGTAGATCATACGGACCCTTTGGATCTTCCGCTGACACGATCCTTCACAATCTGTGCTTCTTTTACCCCACCGACTTTTTCGAAAAATGCAATTAGTTCCTTGCTGCGTAGTCTAGCTGCGAGCTGTTGAACAAATACGGTGCGTCTATCTCGTTCGTCTTCGGTAAGTTTAGGGGATCCGGACTTGGATCTATTGTGAGGAGATCTGGTCCGACGGCGGGTACGGAATTCTTCAACGTCGTCACGTTCCCGTCGGCGGGAGTTGTAACGCTCTTCGCGTTCACGCTCACGATCACGCTCACGATCTCGGTCTCGGTCGCGGTATTCTCGATCTCTGTCTCTATCCCGATATTCACGATCGCGATCACGATCACGGTCACGTTCCCGGTCCCTATCACGGTCTCGGCCGGAGGAATACCTGTCAGAGTATCTATCATCATCATGACGTCTCGAGCGATGTCTAATGAAGATAAAGTGTTAATTCCGAATCGATGATTCCAAGTATAAAACCATATAAGGTAAGCGGATTACCTATCACTTTCGCGGCTCCTGCTACGACGTCTCCTGTTCCTGGACCTAGTACTACCAGCGTCACTGCGTCTGCTATCGTCGTCGTCGTGATTAGAAGATCGGTCGGCTCGGTTTTTTGATTCAGCCGCCTCTGCACGGAAAGGCTCCTCGACGAGGGCTTCAATATCGAGAGCAGACATTTTTGAAGATCGTTTTTGATCAGTTTACCAAGATATTGGGGGTCTATTTTTTCTATTTTCGGTGTGGGGTGTCTCGAAGGAGATTGTTGATGGAATATCGTGTGACGAACTGCCGGAAACGTAAGGTTTCTGTTCTACTGATCTTTCACCTATGATGGTGGATAACAGGGAGGTTCAAACCCTCTTTAAAGCCTTCCAAATGGCTCTGATATCTGCCTTTGACGGCTTATAGTGTGACCTTTGAATGTCGTGTCGGTTGAGATTCGGTTGTGGATTGGTGATCAGTTATGGAGATGGGTGTTCTGAAGGATGAGAGTGAGAAACGCTGCCATTAAATTTGGGGGCAAGATTAAAAATATTTTCTGAAGGCAGCAAACGCAACAACACGGAAAAAAGCAACGCCCCACAAGGCAAACCTCAAAAGTTTACCGCCCTTGCAGAGCCGCACTGCCAAACTGCTTATACCCCTGATCGAGTGATATAACTACTAGTTTGCGAATGCGCAGATAAAATAATCTGCGGGTAGCATATATTGAGATAACTTTAGCTTTATTCCAAGTTCCTTTTCTAGAGAACTATCGGAGAATATATATAGTGTTTTCTGATCAGAATTCGAATTTAGCGGCCTCTAGAAATGTATCCTCACGATAGCCTCACAAATTGGTCGAACGTGCTATTGCAAAATGGTATCTATAATTTATAAAATGATATGCGAATGACAGGTATATACAAAACGAACTCGAGAAAATTTGATCAAAAAGGCCGAGATACGTCGCTATCGTGGTACTTACAACATTATATTAAAAAAAAACACTAGTACTCCGCTTTCAGCAACCCCCATCTTTCCTGCTCGAAATCCCACTACCGGTACTGCGTCGGCAGCTCATGCGCAAAAGTCTGGCTTCCAGGTGCCTCGCTGGCATAGCCGGTATTCGTTTGATATGCTGTCCCGAACTGTGTATTTGGCGGTACAGGCTGTTGGGCGCCCCAAGTGTAATCACCTCCACCAAGCTCACTAAGTGGTCTGTTGTTTGTATAACCCTTATTTACATCGTAGAAGGGCACATGGCTATACCCTGCCTGCCCGATTTGCCCACCCTGCGGTGGAGGCATAGGGTTATGCATCATCGGGGGTGGAGGAGCGGGAAGATTATCGTCCGCTGCGGGCTTTCGCTTTCGTTTCATCATGAAGAAGGCAAGGATTCCAACACCCGCTATCGCTGCTATACCGCCAACCGTACCGCCAGCAATAGCACCAGCGTTTGTTTTGGTTCCACCGCCTCCACTGGGCGTGGGGCTTGGTGGGTCGGTATTAGCTGGGGTTGTTGGGGCTGGCTCTGTCGGTGAAGGCTCGACAAACAAGGGTGCTACACCTCTAGAATCCACCTCGACGACGTTGGTCTGCGTAACGTTGAATTTCGCAGCTGCGAAGCTGATTTGTCGGTTTGTGTAATCATGAACGAGGTAGGTATGTCTTGCGAACGGGGTTCCAAGCACCGCTTCATAACCAAGGTCTGTTGCGATAGAATAGCTGCTCATGGGGTTCAGTTGCAAAGCACATGCGTCCTGATTTTTGAACTGATATCGATATCCTAAAACACCATACGCGGGCAGAATAAAATGATTTGCGTTCACGGTAATGTTGATATTTTCGAATCGGAACTCAAAGACCAAGTCCGAGTATCTCATGTCGCAGTCAACGAGGTATCCACCCCAGTTGTCGTCATATTCGGCACCGGTTGTGACCAAGATTCCGGGGATAACAGAGTCCGGGAGAGACATACGACTCGTGCTAAACTCGATGTTGGCTTTGAGGTTTCGAACGGGATTAAGTTCTTGCATATTTCCTGGAGATCCAAAGGCGGCGCTGAGAAGCTGCACAACGGTGATTTCGCCGGAGTCCGAAGCATTGAAGGTAACCAGGTTTCCATCATACTTGGCAGTGTCGACTGAGCCGAAGGTGAGGTAACTCTCATTTCGCTCTATAGGGTCTTGGTCAGCATCAGACCATCTTCGAATCCGATATTTATATGACTTACCGAGCCAGTTAAAGTAGAGGCCATGCGTCAACGACTTGATCTCTCTCTCTTGAAGAAGAGACTCCATGAAGCTTGGGAAAGTTTGTCTGTCGTTGTCGTATATGCCGATTCCCATCTCAGGCGCCTGGGTAAAGTTGTCCGCAACGCCGATATAGACATTATCCAAAGTTGAAGCTCCGAACTTGACAGTGTCGGTGCCGTAATAACCTTTAGTATACCTTGAGTCGTCGGACTGTGTCAAACTGAGCTCAGCATCCGATACGTTTCGAAATGATGTAGAACGGCGAGGATCGTCTGAACATGCACCAGATATCGCATTAGTCTGTTGATCGCGATCGCACGGATTCGCCGAAGCATTAAGTAGGATGTGAAATATTCTTACAGAGACCGGACCAATCTACATAGACGCATTGCAGATAGTTACGTCGGCTCGCCTCCCGACTACAATTTGTCGGTTTCTTTGAACCGACCCACAACCATGGCTGATCGGTTAACCTGACATTGACGGAGTCCTCTCGTGATCCGACTTCGAGGTTAACATAGAAAGAGTATCGGAGAAACTATGATAGCATTGTTAGCACTAGACTGATGACAGATTCAACCCCCCGAACAAAACATCGCCAAAATTTCACAAAAAAAAAAAAAAGAGTCAACCAGATAAAACATACACTGTACTTAAATAATATCGGATCCGTCGCTACTCTTTTAACCAGTTTTACGCTCTCGCCTAGATAATCCGCTGCCCGATCGTATAGCGAAACGGCTCCAACACCTGTCGACAGCATGCTCGCCGCCGCGAGCATAACTGTGCCGCTCCGGCACAGCGACGGTATTGCAACCATCCTGGGAGGAAAAAAAAAAAACCTTGAAGAAACCACACGAAAAAAAACCTAAGCCTATCCGCTTGCTTTCCAAGTACTGATAAAAGCTGAAAGACGTATTTGCAGATAGCGATAACAGACACTGGGCGTATCTAGCAGCCCGACGCCGAGTACCTGGGTTATGTTCCGTCGGAACAAGGTGGTCCACCACGAGGTTGGCAGTTGGATTGGTCGGCTACTGTTTCTCAGGGGTTTGCACTGTTCTGGAACTCGTTGGAGGGCGTTAGGTTAAGAAAATGTTACCAACGGTATGCAAATTCCGTCGAAACACTCTGTCTCTTTCTCAAGTTCTTTGAAAATATTTTGATTTCATGATCCAAAGAAAAAAATCCTCCTTCCTGAATGATATCTGTCGCAGCATCAGCCGAGAGAAAAAAAACAAGACTGTAAAAAGGTTGCCCAGGCCGAAGAGGGGGAATGGGGCTGATGATTATAAAGGAATACCAAGAACCGTAATAAAACTGAAGGGCGGTCGTGCTGCCACGCCCAGGTTCATTGTGCAGCCTGGTTAGCAGGGTTCGGGATTCGACATGGAATTGGCCGACCTAATTCTACATGGCACACACTGCCTGTAATCAGATTGCGAAAAAGACGAATAACTAGGGCATATCGTATTCCTTTCCTGTAATAACGCCGGAATCCTGACAGAAATTTAATGTACCGAATCGTCACACCATCATCTTATCACACAGGCGAGAGTTATGCGAAAGCAAAAAACGTACAAACACCCCGGTTAGCAAAACAGCTCTATCTTGGTATAAAAAAATAAATAAAAATAAGAATAATTTTTTATGTATGGATGAATCTTTGGCGAACCGTTCGTAAATCTCGCAGCCTCGAGCGAGAATCGCGTGTTTCGAGTTCATCATTCATTGAAATTTCGAAAAAGGAAAGGTTCTGGGGGCTAACAAGATTACCCGACTACCAGGCTTAACCAAAAACTCATGGTGAGCCTCATCCTGGCCACGAGTGCCCGTTTGGGCTGGTAATCCGGCCCAACCAAATCTCCCTGGCCCCGTAGCAATGACTATGCCAAGACTCAATAGTTGCATATTTAGCAGCAACGGGTCACGAAGTGGATCTGCAACACAAAATTTTAGATCTATGGATTTGTCACTGTGTGGTTCATGGACAAGGGTCCTTCGGCCTTGATTGATTAGAAATGGGGTTTGCAAGTTGTAACGATAGGCGCGATGGGGGGCAAAGGATTGTGGGGAGTTGTATAAGCCACGTTGAAGAGAGGCCAAGCTGCAAAAATAACGTTGTGCGCCGATTTAGGTAGAAACGGGTGCAAAATGTAACACAAAGCTGCGTTGTGCGATAACGATTCAATTGCCGTGTTCAGTCTTGTACCTAGACAGGGTCATTCCCTCATCCACTAAGATACCAGACAGGAGGGAATAAAAAGACTATCTGTAACATTAGCCTAAACTTGAGGCTACTGTAACGTACAAAGGTGGTTCCTATTCAATGCTTTTAAGATATGTCCATTCCAACAGCTCTGAGTAGCAGCACATGATGCAGCTTTGACCCTACGGATACAGTTGGGACTCTATAGTCCGGAAACTTTCATGACAAGTTAGCTAGGGACCACAACAACAAACACATTATTGGTCATCATAAATAGAAGCTAAATACCTGCTGGCTTCGTAGAAAGAGGTAGTATCGATGTCATTGCGTGCTTCCTGGAGCTTCTGGTCCATGAACTTGTACCAAAAGATCACAAACATTGGTCGGCAGATGAATTTCAGCGCGGCGACTCTATGCATCGGTTCCTCCGAAGGATACTACCCAAGCGAATGACCTAGAATCGGCGGTGCTTCAAACATGCAATACCTGCACAAACCCTCCATTTGAACCGTAGTCAACGGCTTCCCGTCCTGGCGCACGACTGCGATACTCCCGACATTGTTTTGCCATTTCTCAGCTGGCCAGCCAAATCCTCGGGACTCGATGATTCCATGAGGGTTGTCCGTTGGGTCGCAGGACAGGTGAAGAAAGGTAGCTTCATGGTTCTGAGACGGGCGCGTCCCTCTGACCGATGGTAGCTTGGCCCATGCCGGGGATGGACGGTATTTCCGTGTGAATATATGAATCCCGAGACGCTCTGCGATATCTGAGGTATCGTATTCTGTGAAAATCGAGTCCGTGAGGCTAATCTCAACGACTTCGTAATGGGGCCTCTCAAGGATCTCCCGATCCCCGATGCAGTTGATCCTGATGCCTTGAACCATCATACACTTCTGATGGCAGTAGTAACTAGAGTCGAGTAGCAAATAAATGCTCAATGGGGGGAATTTTGCGGTACTGGAAGAAGCAGGTATACGGTAGGCACCTTAGTGAGACCCTGCAGAACGTTTTAGAGATAGATTCGAAGAAATGGCTAGAGTGGAGATAGTTCAGTAGAGACTCTTGGACAAGATATGAGGCATTTGATAGCAAGTTAGACGATTTTGATATTACTAGTTATTTTTGTTACTCACAGAAAGTTACCTTGGAGCCCGCCCAAAGCCCACGTAACCCGGAAACCAGTCTCGGCACCCCGGAAACAATCGAATTCGCCTTTCATCAAAATGCTACAAGGCCCTGCGTTGAAACCAGCAATACATATACTTTGTATTGCCTTCGTCTTCATACGATATACAGTCATATACCACAATGATACAAACAAATAACGAAATAAATATGGTGTTTTCAGTGGCTTAGATCCCCGGCGTCGTTCGCAGCGGGTGATATTTAGTTAGCGCCGAGACTAAAGAAAGACAGTGACGTTCACTTTCGAAAAGGAAACGAGTTTGAACGAACCATATATATTCGCACGAAATCTCAAGCCTGGCAAAAGCTAGATGCTTAATTACAGCCTTGCAACACTGTTTAGGCATTCTTTGTTTGAGGTTGAATATTTTGTATCCTTCCACTCATACCCATTGCGTGAAAATACATTAGGAAATCTAGAAAGGTATAGATGCATAGCTTCTATTCTCGCCGTACTAGCCGGTGGTTTGGAGATGGCCCACAGGGAGATTTCGTTCGGAATATCACCAAAAATTCCTTGAACTGGCACTATAAAGTAGAAAACTCTGACCAAGCTAAGCTAAGCGACTGCCGCAGATGTTACATCATATGCTACACGAAAAACAGGTGAAAATAATATCCATTAGAAATTATAATTCTATTTCAAGTCGACTATAAAATATTGTACTGTAAATAATTTAAATTTGATAAAAAATTCGCCTCATACATCTAGAGATGGCTAGAGCTGTTTGATCGAACCTGCGCTTCTATGAAACAAGACAGAATCCCCCCGATCTTGCATTTATTAATAAATTAATAGCCTCGCTGGTTATATAGCAAAAGCTTCGGTTTTAATAACGCTTGCATCACCGCATTTCCGCCACGTTTCCGACCCAAACGATCAACTTCAGAGATTTATGGTGAAAAAAAAGCACGGTGTTTCCGCACCTCGTCGTATAAATCTAAGTTAAGTCCCGTTTCACAAAGAACATTGTAATCCACACAACATATACCCTACTATCGATCATAACTAATATTATCACCATAATTCAAGGTATAGGCGGCTGCTGGTGAATCTACTCGAGCGCTAAGAACGCTAAAGAGGACATCGAAGAGCTCTAAAGGGAGGTTACCAGTGTCAACGAACTAATTGAGCGCACTAAAGGGCTCATTCACTATCTAAACGGCCATCAACTTTTGGCATCCGAGTAACTAGAGAATGCACTCAAGGGCTGCAATTCCAAACTGCAGAGACTCGAGGAGAAGCTAAGTCCACAAAAGAAGCGAAAGTTTCGGTTGATGATAAAGTTAAATTTTGTCTGTAGGTTGTCGCTGTGAAAATGGCCGCTTCACGGACGTGGGTGCGACGAGGACTATATGGTGTTTCGGTTGGCGAAGAAACTGAGCTGGTAACTTGAAGGGTTTCCGTACACAGAAAATCAGGCTTATAATTTTTGTTTGAATTTTAGAAAGCGAAATCCATCGGTCAAGTATTTAATGTAAGATTTTGGTGGTCTTCAATGTATTTATTTATTTTGGAGGATGGCCGGGTATGGTTTTCCGGCCGCTCTACTCTTGCAAAGCATTTAATGAGGCCATGTTAAACGGCACATTCTCGTTGGACGAACAAAATGCACTTCAACTCCAGAACCCGACCTTACAAGGGCAGCAAGAAATGACGGAATAGATTATTGACGAGGTCTTTCAAACCCGGTCCGGGGGCTCTCTGGTGTATTTGCGCACGACAGGATCCCGCCTAGAATACTAACACAATGCCTTTTGCCCCAGCCAAGTGCAGTGTTGCATTTTTAACCAGAAAACCAAAGGCTTTTCGTTGGTGGCGGCTCGGTCCGAAGCTCGGCAAGGACGTAATATCGCATGGCTATTATTAATTACTGTATCCTTGCGGGGATACTGCTCGCTTCGACGGGATGGCATGATTGTGGTATAAATCCAAAGATGCAGTCATATATCATGCCGTCTTGCATGAGGCGACCAACACGTTCCCCACCACGCGCAACATGTGGAACTTACGAGATGGACTATGGCCTAGTCCCCGGATTTTGGCCATGAGGGCAAAGCTTAAACCTTTTATCGAAGTATCGGTTGAGAAACAACGTAATCTCTTTTGTGACCGGCTGAGGCTCATCTGAGCTTGAGATTCTACGGCATCCTAGTTTATACCTATTTTATATCATGATCTTTTTCTCGATAATACCAAATATATATAAACCTTCGAAATTTTAGCTAAAATAATTCGTCTATCTATCATTTTTTTGTGGGCCTAGCCCCCCATAAGCACCATGGAACTCGCAGGATTCATCGTAGGAACCTCGGGCCTCACCGCCATCGTGGACAAGGCCTTCGCTATCGCGCAGACGATCGAAGAAGTCCGCCACTTTCCGGAAGATATGCAACAAAGTCTCGCGCAACTCGCGAACGAGAGCCATAAAATCTACATTTGGTCGCTCGAGGCATTGGTCGCTAAAAAGGTCTCCACACCGGATTCTAGCAGGCCCCGAAAGGCCAGCGAGCTTCGAAGCGCCGTCGAAAAACAGATGGCACGTTGTATCGTGCAAATCGAGTCCGAGCTTGAGGGTTCGAGCGCTATTTTGAAGAAAATTGGAATGGGCGAAATTCAAACTCCTCCGACCGCAGAATATAACGTTTCCTCGGGGATTGCTCTTATTCTCAGCGAGATGAAGATCCACCCCGATCCTATTCTCGTCAAGCAGCGCTTGGAAAAGAGACAAACCGAGATGTTCTTGAAACGAAGCATACCCGGGACTAAGAAGCTTCTAAGCGTCGCGAAGCCGTGGGGAGTACCCACGAAACAAGAATTAGACGCTGCACTGAAGAATCTAAAATATTGGAACGGAGAGATATGGTCACTGATATCTGACCAGCGTCAGTTAGCTATGCAGCAAGAGAGCGCCGCAAACATACTCGCCTTCTCAACGGACGAAATCTCTCTTCAGATCATCGAAACCTCAACTGATAATGTCGATATCTCCAAGTCGGCAGCTTTAGCGCTTGAAAAACTCAAAGCTGACAAGGACGAGGCTGTCGCCCCAAGTGATACTCTCGCTGTAGCCTTTTCTCTCCTCCGTTTTGAACCACCCCATACGAATCTAGGAACACTATCTCGGCCTGATTTTGACTCGCCCGGAGTCCCAGTATACGTAGAATGGCTAGATTACTCGGGACTCCAAGGAGAATACCTCGATATCGCCAAGTCTCGCATCAGGAACCTCTGTAATCTCTTAGCCACCCAGAAGCCTGAAAAACTACCCACACTCAAAGCTCTCGGCTACACAATCGACCGCTCCACTAAACAATTCGGCCTGCTCTTCGATGCTACAACTCACAATGGTACTGAGCCGCTGCTTATCACTCTCCGACAACTCATGTCTCCGAAGCGAGACGAAAGAGTATTCAGCCGTCCCACCTTGAAGGACCGTTTCACCGTCGCTCGTCAGCTCTCGGCCGCCTTTTTGGAACTACACAAAGCCCGGTGGCTCCACAAGGGATTCAATCCTGAGAGCGTTGTTTTCCATAAATCGCATATCAAGGGCGTAGGACGGAGTCAGCAATCAATCATCGACATTGAATCATTCGCCATAAGTGGGTTCCAATACGCCCGTCCCATAGGCCGAGATCAGGTTTCGCTTCCTCTCAATCCTAGTGGCATGCTAGGTATGGAGATCTACCATCATCCTTCTATTCGTGAGAATTTCGCACCCAGCGATATCACACGGGACTATGTCAAATACGAAGCCAAACATGATATTTACAGTCTTGGGTTGGTTCTCCTCGAAATTGGAATTTGGAAGCCCGTTCACGGTTTCTATAAAGAGGGACAAAGTGCTAGGGATTTTTCGGAGCGTATCGCCAGCATAGCGAGGACGAACTTGCCGCATAGCATGGGAAGTGGGTACACGGAGGTCGTGCTGCGGTGTTTGGAAGGGCCATCTTTGGAAAGTGAATCTGCGGGTAGCCTTGATCCGAAGAGTAAAGAGCGATTTGAAACTATGGTAGAGATCAATTGGCTTTTATATGAGATCGTTAAACCTCTTGAGGATTGTCAATGTCGTTGACTCTCGTCTTATACGGATATCTTTCGCTATTATTAAGGGCATTCTTTCCTTTAGTTCCGGAATTTTCATGAATAATAAGATCACCAGGTGATCTCAAGAGCTGTTGGCTGTAAGTTCCTAGAGCTTACTTATGTCTCAAAGTTATCTTTAATCTTTATTAATAAAATCGGTGAGCCGACTGTCATTCAAATTTTCCCAAACCAACTCTTGCAAATATACTGTTTCCTTTAGCCTTAAATCCGTATTTTGTGGGACAACAGATCGAAAATAGTCATGACGAAAAAAAAATTGGGATCATTAATTTCAGGCATACGCTCGCTCAAACCTCACCTTCAAAGCTAGGAATACGCATCTAAACTTCAAATTCTTGCTCTTCGCTCGTTCCTAAAATCATACTCAAATATCCCAAATCCTTCCTAGCATCCGGGGGTAGAACCATCAGTTTTCGAAGGGCGTCAGGTGTCACAGCGTAATCATAATTCCTGCAAAACAGTTAACCTAAGATCCCATAACTCACTCTTTCGTTATAAAGCTTACATTTTCGCCTTCTCTGCTAAATTTTTGTAAAATGCTTCACCCCGCTTACGTAACTAAGTTTTTATATGAGCAAATATATATCATCTAAAGAAAGCTGTCACGGATGGTGAACTCACCTCTGCCTCTTCACCTGATAACTTCGGCAGCGGACCAAGGTCTTTGCCGTTCTTACCCCCGGCTTCACGCAAAGTGTTCGAGATCTCGAGGTATATGTAAGTTTCGATATCCGAGTTGAAAATGGTGAATTGATCTTCGGTTCCCTCGCCAGCCTCTTCTCGATTTCCCTTGGCGACCAAGGTATACATGTGATCACCCACGGTATCAAGCGGCGTATAGCCACCGTTATCTCTGGCGTTGACGTTAGCCCCACGTTCGAGTAAGGCCTTGACGCCTCTGATGTTTCCGGTACGAGCTGCGAAGTGAAGTGGGGTCGAGCCAAGTGCATTCGCCGCGTTAATGAGACGGGGATCGGTAAAGTGTTCGAGAAGACTGAAGAAGATGTCCAGCACATCATCAAGCGGATCTTTCGTTTCTGGGGCGAAGTCTATAAGACATAACATGAGAAAATATTCTTCACCTTGGGTTTAGGAGCTACTTACAGTCTCGCGGCTCGTTTGCCCAACTTTTCCAAAGAACGTGGAATACTGTCGTACCAAGGTAAGGACATACCATCGGTTCAGGGTTATATTTTAAAAGGTATTGGACCGTTCTAGTCTTGACTGGTCCACCTGGTAACTTTACGAGACAACAACCGAGCAGACTCATTTTTACGTCGTCTAGCCCCTGCATGCCTGGGTGAGGGAGATGTGCTGAGGTAGTGCCACCTCCAAGATCGGCATAAAAGTCTGCTAATTTCAAGCGACCCGCTTCGACGGCCGCGTCAAAGGCACTGAGCCCTGAGGAATTTTCATCCCAACCATCACGGAACGTATTCACCATCCCCACAAGGTCACATTTGTCTTGTTGCCCTGCGCAAATCTCCCGCAGGGGTTCGACTTCACAGTCAAAGTCCACCGCCCAGTGCAGAATGTTAGAGCCGAACACATCAATGGCGTCAAACTTGGCCCCATGTCGTAATAGCTCCTCAACCATAGCAATATCATGATTCAGCATAGCGGTGAATAGAACGAGCCAGTGGGTGATATCGCTAGAGAAACCTTGACACGAGCCACTTAATACGCTGATAATGTGCTGCGCACCTGAGGTGATGGCAAGTTCGAGGGGGGTGGTATCGTTGCTTCTTATATCGTCGAGGATATCATCTGATAGAAGATGTAATGTAAACTTGAACATAATTTCTTCAAACTCTGGACCGGTTTTGCGTAGGGCATTGATAACCGGATCATTTAGTAAGGCATTTAATGCCTTCTTCTTGGCCAGAAACAGAGCTGTAAACGCCGGGGGTACATTTTCCTCAGAAAACTCCCCGGACTTAGAAGAGAATTTAGTACCGTTAAGTCTCTTCTTTATTTTATGTGGATGATGACATACCTCGAGTTCTTGGTAGAGTTTCCCTTCCATGTGTGCTAAGACTACCTCAAAAGCCTCAAGATCATATGATAAACAAGCTCGAACAAGGGGAATCGAGTTGTCTTCACCGTCTTTCTCAAAGCAAGATGCGCCAGAATCAAGGAGGAACCTGACTACTGGAATGTGAGATGAATACCAATTACGATCGCTGTCTAAAATAAACGATAGCGGGGTCAAGCCAAATTTATCACGAAGGTTGATATCTGCTCCTTGATCTAGAAGTAGCGCCGCAATACCACAAGCCTGATCCCCTTCAAACCGCCCTAAGAAATGAAGCGGACTGCGTCCATTTTTGTCGACAATTGTTACATCCGCTCCATTTTCTGCTAGCAAGGCGACGACTGGGCCATGCCCATTGATAGAGGCAGCCATCAAAGGAGTTTGGTTGAACTCGTTGACCGCATTTATATTATGGCCAGCCTCACTCAATAGCCGCTCTACAGCTTCAGATAAGCCAGCGGATGCTGCGTAGTGCAGGAAAGAGTTGCCGTTTCCGAGGATAGCGAAATTGTCCGGATCATTAGCGGCACGCATGAATTCATCCAGCGGCTCAAATTTGAAGTTTCTGAGTGCTTCAGCTGGATACGCAAATGCTCGTTTACCATCTCCCAGATCTGTCAAAAGCCGAGTGGACAGGGACACAGACTCGCGATACTCTTCTCGATTTAGGTCCCACATGAGCGAATGAAGCGCCCGGTCCATAACATCAGCTGTCCGCTTAGTACACGTCTCTACAGCCGCAGCTTGTAGTTCCGTACTAATATCATGCCGAAGACCAGCGCAGACTGGAATGAGGGCAAGTAAGGCGCCTTCGCAGCCCCCCAAAGCGGCGTTTTTCAGATATCGGATAGCCTCCTCGGAAGAACGATGAGTACCCCAGCCGTGAAGTTTCGCGAGAAATAGTTGGTGACATATATCTCCGGTAACTGTTGCATCCTGTGGGGTTTCCAAGCGATTCGCAGTTGAATAATTGACTTGGAGGGTGAGATCTTGAACGATCTCTTGCATAAAGGGGCCTTTCCTTCGAAGAGTATTATATTTGGTATCGAGGAACTACACCAGTCGTTAATTATATTATTTTTAGGTATCCTTAATTTAGAGGCTTACTTGAGGTGGAACTGCTGTACGTGGCCGGCGAATAAAACGAGCTTCATCGAATAAATCATCAAATTGAGGTTTCGAGTTCTCAGGCTTCAGGCCGCTTAGGTCGAGTCTACAAAATTAAAGCTTAGCAAACACAAAAATAAACCCGAAGATGTCTTAAGTAGCTTACTCTGCTAATTTAGACGGATCACTTGCAGCCTCAAAGATGGCTCTCAATGGACCAAAACTCTGTATACGATCACTTGGACGAAGCGCGACAGTCCGCTGTAGAACCATGCGTATAAACCGAATTTGCTGAGAGTCATAAGTGCTATTTGCGGAGATCTTAGCGATGATGTAGTCCGCCATGCTATCCTGCTGTTTTAACTTCTCGATCAGTGCCCAATCATACTGAGGCGGCTTTCCGCTTCCAATATTGAAGTTCGAATCGAAGGGGTCCCCCCCATTAAGCATGATTCGAGCAAAAAGCAGCCCAAACGAGTATATGTCTGTGAGAGCGAGCTCTTGTTTAGGGATCGGGCTTCTGGCTTCCGGGGCTTCCCATGGCGGGCTGTGCGACTTCAGCCTGCAGCTGTCGCCATCTTCAAAGTCAGTTAAGAGCAGCGAAGATCCGAAATCACAGATTTTGATCGCTGAAACGATTTCTTCCTTTCCTCCTTCAGCTGGAGTCTCCGTTTTATCATCCCAAACGGCATTTTCCAATTTGACGTCTCCATGGACAACCCCGACGGCGTGCAAAACCCGTAGTCCATGGGCGATTGACATGGCGATACCGATCTTTGAGCTCCATGGCATATTCCAAACCCAATCAACGGCAACGGGCGCTTGTAGCCGCCCGTCCCCTGCAGAAAAGGATTGTTTGAGTGCATTAGCTTCCGCTCTAGAGGCCGACCTAAATCTATCGACCAGGTTTCCCTTCGTGCCGAACTCCGTTATCAGATATGGCCATTTCTGCGGGACATCATCTGTATCGTACGGTGAACTTTCGGCGCCAATGCCAATGATCCTGACGATTTGATTAGTATACCAAACAAGCGGTTGAGATAAAACAAGGGCTTCTGTTTCGATTGGGTCGAGGTAGTAGCTACCGCTTCTCGGCCTTTTGCGATATTCGTCGAAATTAATGTGCTTTGCGACGACGGGTGTCCCTTCGGCATAAATTTGTTCAGACTCCTCCGATCCAATGAATCCGTTCGTTACCGAGAGGCTTGGGCGCAGCTCTTGACTTAGCTTCCCTGTGAGGACTTCATAAGTCCCACCTCTACCAAGGCCCCGTAGGTTATCTAGGCGGATCGCGTTCTTGCCAAAGATGGGGATATTGCGGTAGAGAAGTTGGTCAACGAAAGCAGCGTAGCCATTAACGGAAGACTCCTTTGCAGTTGGTCCATCGTCAGGGTACCGGTTTAGTTGGGGCACAACCTCTCCCAAACTATGCGAAGTGTTGGTTGAGGATGGATCTTCGATGTCGAGTGAAAAGGAGATTTCTAATGATGAGCTCATCTTCGTTGATATTCATTGCGATGTTACACTGAATGCGACATCATCGACATGACATAGCTCTGAGAGATATCAAGAACTTTACGCGGGTTATAAACATTCTTTTTGCAAACTTATTCACAATCCATCTCTCAAACGGAGAAAATGACGCACGAGATGTCGAACGAAATTTCGAGGAGTGGTGTGAGAGTGGTATTGAAGGCTGTCGACATTCGAACCATCTGAAAGGGATAAATCATGTATATGTGTGATATAATTATAGCGTTACGTACATATATACGTACGTCTCAAATCTTGTTTGAGTATCTGAGTCACGGTTGGTGGTGTGAGCTGCTAGAATGCGGACCTGAATTCGCGAAGCCTTGTATCTTATACCATATACCGGAATCTCATGTAACCGTACGTATACGCATACTGCATCATAGAAAGCGGGACGGTGTGATAAATGCGATGATAATGGTGTTGTACACGCACCGTTTGACTGCTACCGGGCGATGCAAGCCAGTACAGAAATAAGAAGAGCATCAAAGAAACTGTGCCAAAAGATAAAGTGCAAGTCAGAAATGTAAAAGTCACATGAAACGATGGGTCTCGCTCCAGATCATATATCCCAGGCTGTAAATCACGTAGAACCCGGTTATCTCCCACGTTTTCATACCGTTTCAAAAACGTGGGAGGAGAAATAAACTAATTAACTTACCGAATACAGAGCAATACCGCTGATCAATCGATCCAGACAGATATATACCGCTATAAACTTCTCTCGCCGGTACTCCTTGCAAAGAAAATAGATGCATGGTAGCTGGTCCAATTTCTATTCCCTTCACGCTTTATAATAATAATAATAATTTATTTATTTTTTATTTTTTATTTTTTATTTTCAACTTTCATGTTCTATCAAATGCTACTGAAAGATATATATAACTATACAAGTAGTTACTATTACTATAGTATACATATATAACTTTTGTTCCCCCTAGACCATATCAAGTAATTAATAGTTACCCCCGGGCCATGGCATCGGAGTACGAAAGAGTCCGTACCAGAATCCTCTCCGGCGAGCCCCCCCGGCGCCCCACAGAAATATCCCCATTGACGCCCACAAACATAAACCCCCCGGAATCCTCGCCGACGCCCTCAAACAATATTAATATCACCACCACAACGTCAACAACCACCACCATCCCACCACCACCCCTCCCCAACACCTTCATCTCAACTCTCGCAGCCCACGTAAAATCACTCTCTGAGGCCCGCATCTCCCACGGCTTCCTCCACCTCCACCCTTCCCCAATCCACAGCGCCCCCCGCATCACCCCCTCCCTCCCCACCCCCTCCGCCCAGTACACACACCTAACCGACCTCTTCCGCCGGATCGATGTAAACCTGTTCACCGTCACCCCCTCAAAGCTCCAAAGCTTCCTCACATCGATCCTCTCCCGTTCAATCCACCACAGCACCTACCTCTCCGCCACAGCAACAGACCTACCCACCACTGCACAAATATGCACTTCAATCTTCACATCATCCGGAACAATCACCGAGCTAAACCTCCCGAACACCCCGGGTTATACATCGGAACTATCAACCTTAGAATCCCAAGGTCACGCGGCGGCCCGGTTTTCGACAGTTCTGAAGGCCCGTGAGAGGGTTTTCAACCACGCTAACGCGCTTTGTTACCTCATCACGGCGTTAATCGCGCCAGGCGGAGAACTTACGCAGGATGTTATACAGCAGACGCACAGGATTCTGGTCCGTGATTGCGAACCCGTGGATTCCAAGACTTGGCAGCAGTATGGCGGGTGGTACAGAGATTATAGACTACTGACGGAATCTGAAGCCGCCGCAGCGTCGGTTATCAGTTCTGAATCTGTAAGATCGGGTATAGGTTCTCCCTTGGCAGGTGGTAGCTGGAACAGCGATATAGTCGGTTCCAGACGGTCGAGTAGTATATATACTCTCCAACCGGGGGAAGTCCCCCGTCGGTCTAGTAGCGTTTACACCTACAATTACACCTTCCCACCGATTTCCGGCGAGTCTAGAAGAAGAGGCAGCGGGAGCAACTCCATCGCTCCATCGAGCTCTGGAATTTCTCCGACGGATCCTAGGAGGTCGAGTATCATCTCACATTACCCGATAACACCGATAACCGAGCTCTACGAAGACGAAGCCGAACTCGACCTTCAACCACCCAAGGTCTCCGAAGAAGACGAAAGTGCGAAAACTCGAGAAGGGAGGAACAGAAGAGAATCCATCGACCCCAGAGCCGTGGCGATGTACATGTCGAAATTAATCAGCACGTATCACGCCCAACTCGCCATGGACCGCGGACAGATGACAAGGGAACCCCAGGTGTGCGAGAAAGACGAAGACGAAGACGAGGAAAAAGAGGAAGAAGTGACGGTTTCCGATCCGTTCGCGTTGAGTGCCTGGTTGGTGACGGAGTTTCTGCACATAAACCCGTTCGTAGTGAGGAACGAAGAGATGAGTAGGATTATTCTGACAGGAGTATTAATGAAGGAGCTGGGGATTGTAGCCGTCCTGGGCGAAGAGGGGGATAAAGCAGAGGGGAGGGACGAGTATTTGGGTATAATGGAGAGGTGTGGAGAGCGACACCGGGAGGAAGGGCAGCAGGGGCAGGGGGAGAGCTATGCGGAGTTTGCGGCGTTGGTGGTCAGGAAGGCGGTGGAGTGTGTGGGGGAACTCGCCGCGGTTGTCGGGAGGTCCTGACCTAAATAATATAATTACTTCAGCATACATGCATTTACCAGGAGTTTCAGATTCTTATCTAGGTAGTTATACATGATACATGACCAGCGACACACCTCCTAGTAGACATATATATACATTTAAATACACAGCAGCATTTCTTTGTTTCCTAACTCATCTCTTATATATAATGAATAGATCTTACCCACCCAAAACACCGAAGTACATCTATATAGACGTATACCCAAGTAAGTGAGCAAGTTATATAATCTGTATCACTTCTTCCTAAGTCTGCAACATCTCACAAAAGATCGACACATCCGCGCATTCAAAACTAAACAGCAATTCGAAACACCATCCCCATCTCTTCCCTATAGACATATCTACCAAGTACTCGAGTACTTATAAGATAGCTCTCATCTCCAAAAATGCAACACTCCCAAGTCAACCTTCCCCATCAATCCCAATATAAAGTCAATACAAATCCTAGCTCCCCAAACACCACATCGACATCCAGATACTCGAGTATCTATTGATATATCTAGGCCATCAATAAAAATAGTACCAAAATAAATATCAAAATAAACCGAGACAAAATGCCGCCTTACACTAACCCCCAAGCCCTACAAAGCAGTATCTACACAGACATCGACCTATCCTCCCTCGACCCATCCGACCCGTTCATCTTCGGCCTAGCCCCCCAGCAATACCCCCAGTCTCGTAATCAGAATGCTGTTCAATACCCCGTCTACGACCACAGTGACTTATTCAAATCTTCACCATCTAATCCCCATACCCTTTACCAACCGCAAGAGAACCAAAACCTAATAGACCCATCTCTAAACCCTCCACATGCACAACCACCCGAACCCACAAATCCACAGCCAAAGCCAAAGCCAAAGCCAAAGCCAAAGTCAAGACCAAAACCGCCCTTAAAGATCCCACTGACGATAAACCCCCTTTTCCTAGCCCCTCCCCAAACCTCACTTACAACCCCCACTCCCACCCCAAATAACAGTATTAATACCATCCCTGCCCCTAATCATCCTCCAAACCCCAAACCATCATCATCCGCATCCGCAGTTATAAAAAGAGCCTACCCGCACACGCACACAATCCACTACCCTCTCTGCACGCACACTGTCCCGAACGGTATCAACCGTAATCATCATCATCATCACAATCATGACAATGAAAACAGCCACACGTGGACCCGCGCCCGTCAGAAGATGTGCACCTGTCCCGCCGTCCCACGCGTACTTCCCAAAATCGTGATCGATGAGATCACCAGCGTTGGAAGGATAGTGGGTGCGGAGTTGGAGGTTGAGGTTGATTACACCAGGGTTTGCGATGGTTGTGAGGCTGCGAGGACGAGGACGAGGACGAGGAAGGGGAGGAGAGGATGAGGAGGGGAAATATTAAGAGCAGTTGAGCGATTGTTATGATCTCAGAATATCTTGGTTGCTATTAGGTAGTTACCTCTAACTTAAGATGGAGAAAGAGCTAATTCATCTCTAGAGAATTGATACACCCTAAGAAGCAGTACCGGTCTAACGGTGTAAAGTATGAACCATGACAATTATTTCCATTTCCTCAGATGAATATAAAATTTCAGAGAAACAGCAGTTGAGTGTGTAGGTAAATGTGTATTAAAAAAAAGCGAGTGTACCCATAGATATATAATAATAAAAAAGGTCACACAAGATATAATCCCAATGTCACAAGAACGACCGAAGAGAAATATATAAACCAAAAAACAGACACTATACCAACTTGAATATCATCAGGGGAAAAAAATAAAATAATCTGAAGAAAAAAACATATATCTCAAAATAAAATAAAGTAAAACCTATGCCGACAAATGGAAACCCTCCCCTCCCAACTACTACATGCCATGCTAATATACTTCGCTATAGCTATTCACAATATATCCATCGTCATCCAGTCGCTTTTTGCTTTCTTCGCTCGATATTCATGAATACATGCTTACAACTACGTACATACATTACCCTTACCTTATCCTTCTTTTTTCTCTCTCATCTCCTCCATACCATCTTTCGAAAAGACATAAAAGAAAAGAAAGAAAAAGAATACAAGCAATCTACGTCCAAACCGGCGCTTTGATCAGAATACTCTTCCCTCTAACCTCCACCGCCATGAACCCGGCAACCCGGACCTTCTCCAACCCCGGCGCGTTCTGCGGCACAGGGCTGCTGACGCTGTTCTCCGGCTTCCCCGCGTTGGCTGTCAGCGGCTCCGCGAGACTGGTCTGGCTCGGATTCGGCAGGTTCCCCGATGCTCCCGATGGCGGAGCTCCACCGGGAGCCTGTGTGGTCGCCACAGCGGAAGATCCGCCCGCAAACTTCCCTTTGATGCCCTTGAACACGCTCGGCTTCTTCGTGGGATCAGCGCCCTTGACACTGTTCGAAGAGTGCAATCCGGCGTCATCCTTCGGCGGCGGCGGCGGTTGCTGAGTAGCGCTCGGCTTCTCAACCTGCGAAATAGGCTTCCCGTCCACCATGATCGCCGAGTTGTTCTCACCATCCGCGCCGGCGGGCTGTGCTGCGACAATCAACGGTTGCAGTCCGGACTCGCTCCTCATGAACACCGAATCAAACTTCTCTCCCGGTAGAGGGTACCAAACTCTCACATCTCTGCTCTCCAACGGAAGATTCTCTAGCAGCCCAACACTGATATCAATTATAGTGCTAACGCCGGTCTTGAGTGTGATCGACGGCGGCGACTGCTCTTTCAAATGTATGATCAAGCTCGTCATCAGTTTCTCCTCAAGAATCTCCTTGAGCTTCTGCACATTCTCCTTCCCGAGAGGGCTGTCGATCATGGGCCTGATCCCATCGATCGTGGCCATGCGCCAGCTGCACACTTTGGCGCTCAGGTTATCATCTTCCTCGATGGATTGAGGCTGAGGACTGTTTCTCCTGATCCCGTTCTCGATCGCCTTGAGATTCCAGCTGATATTTTGTTCCAACCCAGGGTGGAAAAAGCGGTCCAAGATCTCGTCAACGACCCAGCGGCTCATCGCCGCTCGGCCGACAACAGTCATCTCACGACCGCCCTTGACCTCTGCGCCCGGGTTGACGACAGGCTGCAGCCAGCCCGGGATGACCTTCCACTGTTGCCGGATCTCGAAGGCCAAGTTCTTGATCGCGCCGTCGAGACGCTCAAAACGTCCGATGTACTGGTTATCATCCAGGTGTGTGCGGGATTGCGACATCCGCTGGTTGGCCATGGTGTTCTGGAGCCGCTCGATCTCTGCAGCCCGCTCGAAGTAGAGGTTCTTGACCTTGCGGTACTTACCCTCTGTAAAAAATTTTAAATATACTGTTAGCTCCATTTTCATAAAAAATCATACATACATACATACATATATATACGATGTATATAAAACATACATAAAACAGTCAAACTTACGCAAAGTATCAAATTCGGTCATCAAGGCCTGCACCTGGCTGGGCGTCATGCCGGACCCTCCACCGTTCCCCTCGGGCTTGCCTGTGGGTGTGGCTCGCCCATCGTTCCCCATGGGCTGCTGCTGTGACTGTGGTGGCTGCTGCCCCGCAGTGGTGGGCTGATTGCCAGGCATGGTGTCTATGGTATGAATCGAGGCGCCGGGACTGACAGGCGGATTGTTATTGTTATTGTTCCCTTGTTGTTGTTGTTGCTGCTGCTGCTGCTGCTGCGAAGATGCAGCTAAACCGCCACTGGGATGGTTTGTAGGGATTTGAAGATTCGTAAGATCAGATGAAGCACGTGCGAATCCAGCAGGAGATTGCTGGATATGTGGTTGGGAGGGTTGAGATTTATGACCTGGGTATTGTTGTTGGGGAGGGGGTTGATGCTTTGGTTGCTGCTGCTGCTGCTGCTGCTGCTGTGTAGGCGGAGGTGGAGCTTGATTTGGAGGAGCTTGCTGGGTGGGGGTGGCAGAAGCTGTTTGCTGGGATTGAGGTTGTGTTTGTGGTTGTGGTGGTGGTTGATGTTGTTGGCCCTGTAGGATTGGTTGTTGTTGTTGTTGCTGCTGCTGCTGTTGCTGCTGCTGGTGTGATTCGTATTGACCGGTTTTGACGTTGTAATACTGAGGTACACCGGGGTTGAGAGGACCGGGAGCTTGGATCTGAGAGGTAGGACGAGACTGGTACGACTGAGAATCTGTGTCGGACCTTCTCAAGGAACGTAAAGCTTCCACGTGCTCGAGGGTGGGAGGTGGGGGTAGCAAGCTCTGGGGGCGGGGTGAACGGGGGCTCTCCTGATAATTGTTGCCACTGGTACGATCCTCTTCGATATGTTGAGGAATTTTGGGAGAAGCCTGAGGAGAGGAAGCCGAATTGCGAGTGGACAGACGTCTAACGATTGAGGAAGACGAGGAGGAGCCTTCTTGGGCAGCTTGGTCCTGCTGGGAGTGTTTGAGACTGTGTCTGTGGAGAAACCCACTGAGACCACCACCGCTGGATGACGAAGGATTGGGAAGCAAGGGTTTTCTCAGGGTAGATTTGGCAGGGATGGCAGCTGAAGGTACATCGGCAGACTGTTTCTGCTTCTGCTGCTGCTGCTGCTGCTGCTTCTGAGGCTCGTAGGCCGTATTCGAGGTAGAGGACGACGAGTAGGAGAGGTTATCGGTGGTGTTGTTATCGGTGCGTAGGGCCTGGAGCTGACTTTCAGCCGCACCGCTAGTCTGGCGAATTAGATTGGCGGGGACGTAGGCCGGTGGGACTTGATCCTGAAGGGAGGAGGAAGAATATTGAAGTCTGGAGGGGTCACCGGAGATGGAGGAGTGTCGAGCGGGGCCGGGCTGGCGGCCTTGCTGCTGCTGCTGTTGCTGCTGTGCTTGCTGTGCTGCGACAGCTTGAGCGAGGGCAATCTGCTGCTGAACGGTGAGGGACTCGGGAGGAGGTGAGTACGCGGTGTACTCGTGCTGCTGCTGCTGCTGCTGCTGCTGCTGCTGAGGATGAGGATGAGGATGAGAGGGAAGGGGAGAGGAGAGAGGTTGTTGATGAGGGGAAGGGAGCGAGGTGGTGGAGATGTTGTTTCCTGCGGGCAGAGCGGTCGCTGAGCGATTCTGCTTAGGGTTGAGAAAGGAAGGGAGGTGAGGCATGGCTAACCCGCGATCTCTTTCTCTCTCACTTGCTCGCCCTCTCTGGATCTCTCTCTGTCTCTGGATCTCTCTGTCTGTCTGTCTGTCTCTCTAAGTGCCCGGCTAGCTGGTAGCGCTCTCTCTCTGTGTGTCTTTACTTGATACTCTTGTTTTTCTTTCCTCCTTCTCTTCCAGCTGCTGTTCTCGAGCACCGCCTGGTAGAAACTTTTTTTTTTGTTTTTTAGAGGGTGGGAGGTTTACAGTTTCAATTGGAAGGAAACGGGCAGTGGCAGTCGATGCAGGATGGATTGGATCGGATCGGACTGGACTGGACTGGAGCTGGACTGGAGCTGGAATGGGGTGTCTGTTGTGCTTGCTTGCTTGCTTGCTTTACTTGACTAAGGTAAAACCAAGCTTCTTCCGACCAGGAACACAGGAACACAGGAACACAAGCACAAGCACAAGCACAAGCACAAGCGCAAGCAGGGCAGCACCGTTCAGGGACAAATGACAATATGACAATGGCAATGGCAATTAATTCGGACGGGGATGGATGCCTGCCTTGGACAATGGACAATCCGATCGCGAACGAACGAACAGAAAGCAAGAAGAAGAAAAAAGGTTCCGGGCTAGAAACTGCAACTGCAAACTATGCACAAGTGTGAATGCACATTGCACATCAAATCAAAAATCAAAGCCTGTCATCAAATCCGGCAGAGAGAGTCTGAAAAAAGGGAGTACGAATGACATTGTCAGCGGCTAATAAACCACAGCGAGTGTGCCCAAAGTGCGTTCACACCTCCACACACCTCCACCGGCATGGCAGGCAAGCAGGCAGGCAAGTCCCGGTCAGAAAAGCCAAAAGCCAGTAAGTAGTAAGTATCATATCATCATATCATATCATAATCCAGAGACGAGACGGCGACATCATCATCATCATCATCATCTCTGTCCTTATTTTCTTCTGTCCGCCATGTCTGTGATGTTATCATCATATCCCGTATGCATCGCAATGCATCCGGACCGAGCATGTCCCGGGGTGGCAGGAATATTTATAGCACATCCATCGATTAAATTCCCAGTTGAATATAAAAAAACACTCGAGTATTATTATAATAACAGAAACAGCCCTGCGATATAAAAAAAAGTCTAACCGGCTTTTGGTTCCTTCCAAAAGAAAAACGAGGAAATAAACCCCCATCGGATCCTGATTAACCCCGAGAAGAAGAAGAAGAAGAAGAAGAAGAAGAATAGAACGGGCTAAACTACCTTGGTAAGTAGTTAGTTAGATGGACCCTGTCATCGCTCTTGTTACAAGAATAGCTCAAGGGAAAAAACTCCAAGCTTTGTTACGCCTTTTTACCCAAACGGGAGGCCGGACACTCAGATCCAGACAACATGCATGCATGCCTCCTCAGATTCCCCACTCCCCTTAATTATTCCCGCATCTTTCTTTGAGGCTATTAATTTAGTCACTAACTACAGCTTGACCATAGTTTTTTTTTTTTTTTTCTTTCTGTGAATATATACACAGAAATGTGTACTTAGCTACTTTAGTTACCCATGGGAAGTAAAAGAAAAGCTAGTTAGTTAGTCGAGGTCGGCGGGTTTCGCTTCAATGCAATGCACATTCAATCCTACTCAGCCTCCTCGATGTGATATGGTATATATATCCATTGTTGGGCACACCATACACCGCACGCATGCACAAAGCCGTCCGTTCATCCATATCCATCGATATCGATATCGCTTCCCTTACCCCTCTTTCGAAATCTCAATCACCCCGGTTCATAGAACAGGAGAAAAAAAAAAGAAAGAAAAAAAAAAAACCACCCCCAAAGAAGAGGACGTGCAGGTACCCAACTAAATGAACCCGGTCCACTCCTGCATTTTCAAATATAGCTTTTTCCATCGGCGTGACCAAGTATTTACCTAAGCTTAAAAGGTATCTAAGTATACGAAGTATATCCACCGACATTTGATACAACTTAAGAGTATCTTGTATAAATCTTAATTTAATTTTGGAAAAAAAAAACCCAAATTTCATGCAATGCAGACTGCATATATATGCACTCCTGCAAGCAGGCCGTTCATATTATCTTCAGACCTTCTACCACCCGGTCCACTCTCTGCTATACCACACTACCCACCCAGCTTTCGGAAACCGGAACATCACGATATCAGCCTTTACGACCGGGCCTGACCTCGAATGTATATACGTAGATCACTCATCTTCCCAGTCGTATGCATTAGACTATATACAGTGTGCGGGCTTGAGCAAGCTGAAGAGGTCTCCTAACCTGATATAAACTCAATCTCATGTGCATATGGTCATGCTTGCTTGGGGGTAGAGCTGAGAGATCCATAAAATATCATGCATATGCATCCCCACCGCATCCATCCGCTTCCCATGTCGTTTGAATAATATATATATATATAACTATATATATATAATCCCAAAAGGAGGAGACACAGAGAGACACCTAGGCATATATCGTTAAACTTGTATCCATCATACATGCGTTTAATATCTGCTAGTTATCGAGAACTTGGAAGTCCAATATATAAAAATTATATGAAAAAAAAAAATGAAAAAAGGACAAAAGAGAGATTACAGTATCGGAATCAACATCACCACTCAAATAGAGAAACGTGAACATGCAGTATACTAGTAGGAAAAATAGACGTGTATGACCGGGGAAAAGGAAAAGGAAAAGGGTGAGAAGGGATATAGCCCCTTTCCATCGATTGTAATTGATATCATAAAACATAAAATTATTCTTTGACACCTCGCATTCCTCTCGGCTGCCCTCCTTCACAAGTGAAAACCCCCACCAAAAAAATACCTACCTAATGATCTTTATTCCTCCTCTTGGTTTCTGCACCTTTGTCCTTTCTTTTTGAGTTTTTCTTTTGTTCTTTGTGTTCTTCACTTTCCTTAACGGAACTTGGCTGAACATCTACCCATGATCTCGCCCTGGCAAACCAGCTCGGCGTTAAACTCAGATCCGTCCAGCGTCAGGTAAATATCAAAGTAGACCCGGTAAAACGTTCCTTGCGGCGTATCCATCCGCTCGAAATCCTTCTCCAAGTTCTTGCGGCTGAGATCTGATGTTAATGTGACGACCTCCTTGATACCTGTTTCGTTTTTCAAAAAATACAGTTAGCATCTTACTCTTTTATGATCGTGAACAGTATTAAAATAAAAATAAAAGAGAAAAAAGAAAAGAAAAGAAAAAATAAAGGGAGAAAAATACGTACGTGGATCCTTGGTATATTCCGGGCAAACGTCATCGTCGCAAGCATATAGGATATCCTCATACATGAGGGTCGCGCCAGGCGCAACCTGTCTGAAGAAGGAAACCTTGACTGGCTCGCCAATCTTAACCCTCTGTCCCTTGGTGACGAAGATCTGTCGTGTGTACTTGCACCGATCCTTACCATCAAGCGACGGCACACGGTACGCCTCCGGGTGGTGCCCTTCCTTGAACGGTTGCAGGGTCGCCATGAGGTAGTGACGACGAGCGACACGGGATGTGACAACCCGCTCTGTGATACCTGCTGTGACGGCTCCCTTGACAATGGCTGCGACCGCGTCCATGGGTCTGACAACCTTGCCTTGGAACTGCGGCGGCACGTGAAGCTTGATCTGCTGGAAGAGATACTCGGAGGCACCGAACCCACCGACAACGAGAATGTTCTGCAGCTGCCTGTTCTGCGCCTGGATGGCGATGATCTGGTTCCTCACCAGTTCCAAAATTCTGTTGACGACAGGCTCGAAGCACTGCAGAATTTCTTCGTTGGTGAAGGTCATGTAGCCTTCCTCGATACCGGCATCTGGGAAGTCGGTCTCGATGCCGACGTCCACCGCCCACTTCTGTCCGTTGTTTCGGAAATCGGCCTTGATTCTGTTCTCGAAGTCCATGATGCACTTGGCGTACACCTTACCGGCGGTCTTGGAGCCGTCCGGCAGCTTCATCTTACGAATCTTTGCTCGCAGAATGTTCGAGAAGTTACGGTTGAGGGCAGTACTGCCACAGCTATCACCGGAACCGGCGGTACACTCAGCCACGGAGAATGGAACCTCTTCTTCAACCTCGTAAGCGATCAAATCGACGGTACCTCCACCGCAATCGACGATGAGCACAGCATCGTGGATCTTGAGATCTAATAGACCAGCCTGGGAGCAGAACATGGCAGCGGCTTCGGGCTCAGTAATCAGGGTCAGTCGGTTGTCGTTCTCGTCTCTCAGGAAACCAGCCTGGATGGCAGCCTTTCTGGTGGCAGCCTTGCCGGCATCGTTCCAAATGGCAGGAACGGTCAAGAAGTATTTGATGTTTCGTTCTTCTCTGTTGAAGACCTCACCGAGAGACTTCTGAAGCGACGCTCTCATGGCCTGGCGGAGCTTAAAGAGGTAATCGGCCGCGACATCGATTTCCGATTTGCCTGGCGGGAGTGGGGGGAGGTTGATGGGGTCAATGTAGGTGTTCCCCGACACCATAAGTTGCAGCTTGAACCATTCGACCTGGAGACTCAGACGATTAGTAATCGGCTGGTGATGGCAGTGAGAAGGGCGATAGGGTGCGGCTTACCTTCTGAACGCCTGGCTTGGGGTAACCCGTGGGAGCCAAAGCGTCAGCGATGTCCGGACCCCAACCAACCACTTTCTGGTACTGGTCGTAATATAAAACGGTAGGAATCTAGTTAAAGCAAGAAAAGGAAGAAGAAAAGGATATTAGCTATTGAATCTCGTAGCCATGTAAATCGAAGAGGGAGCTAATAGTCTTTACCTTCTGTCGGGTGGCGTTGCCGGCACCTGGCCATTCGGTGATGGCCTCTGGAATGGGGTTACCACTCTGACCGGGAGATATGAAAGAATATGCGACACCAGAAAATGTTGTTCCCTATTAGGTCAGAAAAACGATTAGGAAAAATCCGGTTAGTAAACTGTATTTGGAATATTATGGATAAGCCCGAATTATTTGAGGCTGCCTTCGGATCTCGTTGTCCTGCTGCGCTCTTGCGAGTGCGGCTGAGTATAGACAGACATGGGAAAGTGGGGTTTGTTTCTGTACTGATATCACCCCCCCAAAAAAAAAAAACAGAGGGACCAGCAATTGAGGAAGGGCAAGAGGCAGAAAAACGAGGGAAACACGTGTAGAGAGAGATAGAGTAGTGTAAAACCCGTAGCATGGCTAGAAAATCATGTGAAAAGAAGGAGGAACGTGGAAACTCACGAAATCAATGCCCACGATCAACTGTGTAGAACTCCTACCAGCACCCGGGACCTCATGGGCGCCGTGAGCTGGGCCTCTGGCATGCTGAGGTGGGATCTGTTGTTGCATTGGCTGGAAGTTTGGAGGTGGGCCTCCCGGACCGCCTGGAGGATATCCTCCAGGCCCTCCTTGAGGATGTCCTTGGCCGGTGTAGGGAGGAGCTGCCTGGCCACCGGGTCCTGGATATGGGATTCCGGGTCCTTGAGCAGGACGACCGAACTGCCCAGTGTTTATCGGAGGAGGGTACTGTCCGCCATACGGCTGCTGACCTGGATGTCCCTGAGGCATTGGAGAACCGTTTCTACCCAGAGGACCGTTGAGATTCGGAGGAGGGCCTTGCGGGTGAGGGCCTTGTGGGTGAGGGCCTTGTGGGTGAGGACCTTGCTGAGGGGGTCCCTGAGGAGGGCCTTGTTGTTGCGGGTGAGGAGGAGGACCGACAGGAGGAGACTGCTGTCCACCGTGCGGGGAAGGTTGATTTTGAGGTTGAGGTTGTCCTTGAGGCGGGAAAGGATTCTGGGCTGGCGGGGTAGGTGCACCTCCTGATGATGATGATGCTGGTACTCCTCCTTGTGCTTGAGGGGCGCCGGTATAAGAAGGAGGCCGGCCGAGAGGATTTGGCTGTGGAGGGGGTGTTTGCCGCGCTGGCTGTTGTTGGTGCAGAGAAGACTGGGATGCTGAGGGCTGCAGCTGAGGACCGTTATTTGTAGAACCTTTGCGGTTGAATCCAAACTTCTTGAAACGAGAGTTCACTTGGTCCATCTCGGAAAGAGAAGAAGAAGAAGAAGAGGAAGAAGAAAAGAGGAGGAGGAGAGGAGGAGGAGAGGATTAAGAGGAGGAAAGAGGAGAAGGCGGAGGAGGAGGTTCGGTTGGGAGGAGCTGACGGCGGTGTGGTTGGTTGGTCTGTCAGTCCGGTCTGTCGGTGTGTCTGTCTGTCAGTTAGTCAGTCAGTCAGTCAGTCAGTCAGTCAGTCAGTCGGGTCTGTCTGTCTGTCAATTCTGGGTCGGTGGTGTGGAGTTGGGGAGAAGGAGTTCGGTCGGGAAAGGAAGGCCTCCGTTGTAACTCTTCCTTTCAATTCAGCCTGACTGCCAAATCTGCCAAACCGTGGGCGGCAAGGTAAGGGAATGCAAGCTGGGGCGATTGCAAGGCAAGGCGAAGAGATCAATCAATTAACCACCAAACCCCCAGCGGACGAGATGATGCTCCAACGGATTGATACAGATCAATACGGATACAGCAGCCAGATACGCGGATAGGCTGCTACGATTGCAGGCCCGCTTGGGCAAATCAATTTCTAATGCTTACCTACTTATGCAAGTGCACCCAAATACTTCAAATCAAATCAATCGGTCAGTCAGTTTCTCTCGGTTCTTCTAGACTCCTCGTCCACCCCCCAAAAATCTAATACACAGGTAAAACGCTGATGGTAGCCCTTTTCTGAGAACAGGAACCAGGTTGCTGGCCCTTAGACTAGCTCTCGTCCTTCACGGCTGCAATGGCATAGCTTGTTAGAGCAGGAGAGCAGCAATGGCACAAGCTGAGAAAGAGAGACAGCTCGCTACCCAGCTATCCAAGTAGCTGACCAGGAGCTAGCTACTGCTAGACTGCGACTGTTCAAGACTGTCATAGCTCTCAGACAAAAGCCTCCGCCCAAACCGTCCGAAGACCTACTATAAGTAGAGCGGAAGGATCACGCTAGACGAAAGGCTTAATGCAAGATAAATAACCAGGCTCATTCCCTGGGACCTTGCTGAGGAGACGGATAAAACAAAAAACAAAATATAGGTAAAAATAACAGATTCGATGAAGGAAATGTGTATCCTCACCTGCTTTGATCCTTTTCGTCGCTAAAAGTGAATGAAATAAAAAAGAAACCCGTTTATCTTCTCCGGTACCTCGGTTTGCCGCTATGTAATTCTTACGCAACGACACGATTGGGGGAGTGGGCGAGGGGGGAAAAGGGCTACTCGTTGAGGTGAGAAGGGGAGAAAAAGAAGGCTGAAACTTTTTTCGAGATAACAGTTTGAAGGATTTGGAAACCTGCAGCCAGGCGCGCTTGAGATGCTCGGTGGGGCTCTGCTTCCCAGAGGAGCGCTAGGGTCGAAATGGCCGCTTGGCTCTCTGTCTTCTGATTCCCAGCGGGTTGAATGATCCAGGCTATCGGACTCGTCCCCAATATACTATGCTACAATGTTCCAAAAAGGCGTGATAGTGGACTGGATGGACTTGCAGTAATGTCACGGACTGATTGGCTGGCTGAATGCTAGGTGGAAAACTAGAAGAAACAGGCCAAACTTCCGCGGATGAGGTTTTGGCGATATAAGGCAAAAAATCGTCGTCAGGTGTAACTCTCGTCGCCGGGCAGATATCGAGGCTCTAAAACTCTAAAGTTTTTAAAATAAAGCTCGGGATCGAAGTTTCAAATGGCAAAACGCTATAGTCGAAGCCCATCGGGAACTTCCTTCTTCAAATATACAAGCAGGACATCCTGTGTCCTTTCTCCTGCGCCGTCTTAGATCAGGATTAAAGCTTAGGCGTATGACTGAGGCTGATGAGAAATTACGAGATCACAACCGCGCGGGGAGTCTGCTCAGCTGCTTGGGGCAAAGTATTTTCACCAAACAGCTTGTCACACAGGAGCAATTCATTCCCTAGCCATAGCATTGAAAGAAGATTCTCGACGATACGAGAAGGGAACATTCCGACGAAGCTTAATAAACCATTTCTGAAGCCGAAACGCATTGGCTACCTTAAACTCTCTTCAATCTTATACCAAAACCGTTTTTGGGGAGAAAAAAAAAAAAAAAAAAAAAACGAGAGTAGGAGTAGCTGCAAAAAATTTCTCACACAAACACTTTTCGTCAAGGGAGGGAGCTTAAGCTTACTTGCTATGCTGCTCGCTTCCAGGATCCTTGCCAGATATCATGTCAGACCAACGGACCTCGGGAAGCCGCTCAGCCAAAAGCGCACGCAGCAGCATGGGGAACTCTTGCAGATTTGCCGAAACAGGGTGGTGACGAAGCACTTCGAGAGCTGGAACAGGAAAAGCAACGAAAGGATACAAGGAAAAGCCATTGAATCGCAGCCTCGATTCTCGAAGAGTAAACTCTCTAGATTTTCAGGTTCCGCATAGAAAGCAGACAAAATTCTGGCTTCAAGTGAACACCGATCTCGAACAAACCCTTCATGCACTTTTCGAATTAGCACACAAAAAAAAGAAAGAAAGAAAGAAAGAAAGAAATCCCATTGAAGAGAAGCTAAGCCATTGATCCTCCTAAATCAGAGCAGCAATTCTAAGAAGAAAAAGAAGAAAAAACCCCTAGCAGGTGCTTCGGGACTCCTCTTCTTTGCCACAACGTTGCATCTCCACCTTTTCTCAGGTCAATCCCGTAATTCGTATCCTGTTCTGGAAAATAATTAAATTTTGCAAGGGCCTGATATGAGCTCTCGTACTTGCTACAGAGGATTACGTGTGGTTGTTGTGGAGAAAAGGTGTTCCGGGTACACGTATTCGTTATATAGTTGCTGGTCTTGGCTTTGGAGAATGGGGCCGGTTCAGAACACCAGCGACGAAATCTAGCATTGGCCTACCAATAAGCTATTGAAATTACGTCAAATAACAAGGAAATAATATATTCATTTTCTAACGATCAATTTGGGATAGTCTCGGTCCTTGTAGGGAGAACATATACATGGAAGGGTGATATTAAGAGGTCGGTGGGATTGTATGCAATCTGGATTCAATATGCATAATCAAGCAAATTGTATATAAAGCTGGGTGCTCACTAAAAACACCGACTACTGTCGGTATAGATTCCGGAGTTTCCTTACCCCCCGTGTCTTTAGGAATCATTGACTATCAGTGCTGCACTGATCGAGACATTTACGCTTGTGAGCTCACCAAGACTGGAAGCTGGCTATGGCTGATATATGAGACCAACTAGAGCTGGTTCTTATAATATTACTTTCAAAAGATCCGATATGACCTTCAATTAGCCTTCTATGATCTCACTAGGATAATGACAGATGGGTAGGCGAAGTTATATATCCATATCGTTGGAGCAGCGGGTAGTCCGCAGTGAACTGAAATTTCGGTTATCTGAGAATTCAAGTGAGACTGGGCTTTTCTCGTATCCACTGTCAAGCGGTATTGCTTGTAAAGCTCCAAATGTATATTACGATCAAACCAAGTCTATGGCTGAATCTATCTCAATTCGTAATCCACAAAGCTTTCGATTTAAAGCCATATATATTTATCTGACGTGAAGCAGAGGTAGCTGGATCTGGCCGCTTCCTAATTAGGAAAATGCGAGGAGGAAATCCCACAAAAACAACACCGTCTTATTGCATGTTACCGAAGGATAGGGCAAATATCGCCTTTGTCAAGATCATCCATCATGCGAGCTTCCTCATCTCGCAGTGGAATTTCAAGAATGGATTTAATTTTTGATTTGTAGGCTTCTTATCGTAAATAATTGGAGAATTTGATCAGGGTTTGTTGGGCTAGATAAGGCAAGTGTGCATTGAGGGTTGAACTGCCAGCTGCTCGGCTGCCCTACACTTCTCTCGACTATAAATTGTCAGATCGTTGCTCAACCAAACCTTTTCTCCCTCTTTTCTCTTCTCTTCCTCACCTTCGCAATCCCCCTCTTCTCTTGCTCATTTCATCAATCGCTGCTCTCACAGCTCATCATTCACAATGCTCAACGTGGTTTTTAACTATATCATCATCCCCCTTGGAGTTGAGGCTGTCCTGGCAATAGGAAGCCTGGTATCGGGAGTGAGCCATGCTATTAACAAGAAGGGAAGCAGTGCTTCCAAGATGACTTTACCCGGTTCCTGGCCGTTCGAGGATCTGTCAATGGACGAGTTGGTGCAACTGGCCGTCTCGACGCCGTTGCCACCTGACGAGGACCTTTTGGTCTTCGAAGCTGGCGATGGTGTCGAGACGGTCAGTGAGGTCGCGCCCGTCGCGAAACCAGAGATGCCACTGGCTAAGCCAGAAGACAAGGCGAATTCTCCTCTGGTGGATGCCAAACAAAGTCCACCTGCGCCCGTCGTACGTTCTAAACCCTCCCCTTTCGTGATCAATGGGTTCGTGTACTAATACAATAAGGCCTCCCAGCAGAACGCCACATACGACGACGCTGGCGACCAGTTTGAAAACTGGGCCACTGAAGAAGACGATGTCTCAGAGTCTTCAGATGGGAGCGTTGTTGGAGAGGGAGTCGAGGTTTCGGCTCCCGCCATCAAGAATCCGGCCTGTGCCCAGGTTGCGGATGCCATCAGAGCAGGGCTTACAAATGCCCTGATGCAGGTAAGATACCGATCGATCTCATATCCTTATTCAACTTGGCATTTTAGTGTGAGAGTAAGCCAGTATATACTCAAAGATTCAGTAATTGCTAACAGAAAACTTGCTGTAATAGCGAGCCGGCAAAGGGCCTGGTCAACCCGGCGTGGCTGCGAGCTCTGGCAACAAGCCAGAGTTCCAGCTGCGTCGAAGGGACTTGCGCAGCCTGCCCATCCACCTGGACCCCAGGTTCCGAATAGGCAAGAGCTACACTAGCACCTGGCAGCCACCACCTCGGCCGCCATCCGACTTGTCGCCGTCCGAGTTTTACGGACGTAAAAAAGAGGGTCCCATTGAGTCTTGGGTTGGCGACCAAGACCAACATATAGAATTATATGTTGACCCAGACTGCAGAGTCAGCACCCCAGGGACTCTTGCAGAAGGACTCACAGAGTCCAATGCAACGGTCACTGGCCCGTCTGCGCAGCCAAGCCAAGCAGGAGAGGAGGATCGCCCTCTGGGCGGCATCCCACCGTCGACTCCGCCAGGCCAGATCAGCGAGGTAGCCCCACCTCAAGAGATCGTGAGTGTCGACATCCCGACCTCAAATAACTCTGGGATCCCAGCCACACCCATTCGTGCAGGGTCTCACCCAACCAAAGGGTCGGAGGATATGGTTAGGGTACCCGTTAAGGAGTACAACCGTTTGAAGGAGCTTGCTCTCAATGCTCAGAAACAGGCCTCAGAAAATGGTAAGCATATATTTTCCTTGTAGTTTATCTTGAACCCTCTACGCATCGAGGGAGCACCGTGGGATGAGCATTTGAGATGAGCTACGTTTTGTGTACGTCTCAGCAGGCTACGTTGATAGGGCAAACCCTCTTGAAACGTTCCTTATATTCAGATTGCCGTCCCACGAACCTTTGCTTTAATCCACTTCATCCCTTCCATTCCAATTTCTGTTATTTCATCTTCCTACCACAACATCTTCTCTCTTTCTTCATTTTATTTTTATCATCCTACATCTCCACATTCATCTCCACCTATCGAATACTGTGTATCATGGCTATCCGGTGGTCTCGTACTCCAGCTGCGAGCCCTGAGACTGCCAGCCGTAGCACACCGAGGCTTCACACTCCTAGTCCCTCCCAAGATCGTGAGTAATATTTTCTTGCATTTGTAGCTTTTGTAACCACTGCTCTAAGCAGCGAACTACACAAGTCGAGGGATCTATTTCGTTTATTGGATTACTTACTGGACCTTGACATCAAATCTGCTTTCTTCTTGCTTGTTTCAGGGGTTTTTTTTTGAGCAACGGACTAAACTGACTGGAATTTTATTACAGAGGCTCGGCTTGAGCGAGAGTTCAAGCAACTTCGCGACGAGATGGCTCGAACGATTGCAGCAATCGAGAATCCATCTACTCGTCGAGGTCAGCTCAGCGACCAGGAGTCTGAGCACCGTCGTTCGTCTGCACAGCAACGTGCCCTACCGATCATTCTCTCTCCAAGTCTGGGGTCACAAATTCCTGGTGTCCTGCTTGGAAAGACAATGCTTCGTCGTCGTGATGAGAACGTTGCCAACCTCGGGACTCAGCAACACGAGACCAGTCCAACTGAAGGCGAGAAGAAGACTATGAAGCTTCGTCATCTTCTCGAGGAAGATCCTGTCGTTGCCGCTGCCCTGAGGAACATTGATCTCACACAGTTAGCAGTAAGTAGTTAGCCGTAGCTCTTCCTTAAGGTTATACATATCATTTAACAGTATTTCAATTATAGACTACAGGTGAATGGACTGGTATTAGTGAGAAGCAGAGAGATATCATCTTCTCTACCATGCTTAAAGTTGCTACCAAGGATCATTTGGAAGTTGTCAAGCTAGCTGAGAAAGTTGGACGTGCTACCGTCAAGGTAGTCACCCAGAGCAAAAAGCCAGAAGATGCTCTTGAAACCGAACGTGAGTGGCTCAAGACAGTTCTAGAGGGCCAGTTCGATAAATTCTGGAATGAGATCCGTCCCAACCTCTCGTTTGATAAAGATCCCCTCTCACTCTGGAATCCCCGTCTCTATCCCCCTTTCTACCCGGCTACTGGTCAGATGCCTCCAAAACCTTCGCAAAATCACATCAAGATGGAATTTTCACAGATTCGTGATGAACTTGAGATGATTTTGCGCGAGATTCGGCGCTTCGCCAAACAATTCTTCTCTTCCACTGGTACCGAGGATCTTGCTCCAGAGATGTATGAGTTTCTTCTTGGGATGTGCGGGAAATCTCGGGAAGTCTTGAATGCTCTTCTCAAGAATACTGATACCAAGTACCTGCTTGTCTCTGGATTCATCAAGCGAGTCTTGTTCAACATCTGTCTCGGGACTGGCTGGATCTGGCAAGGCTACGACGACAACCTCTCTGGTCTCTTCTCACTCGAGCAGAACCTCTACACTGATACAGGTAAGTCATACTCATCGCTGGCCATATCTATAATTGAAAGCCATGACTGATCCTCTGTTTCGTTTTCGTAAGGCTACAAATATCAGCGGACCGTTGCTCTCACATGGCGCGCGCATCGTTTCACGCAATTGACCTGCCAACCATGGTGGGATCATATGTTGGAACTTCGCATAAAATTGGTTGCTGACGAGATGTACAAGCTCCTCCGTCCTTTGCAGGGTCGAGATCGGAGCAAGAATGATTTCCGCCAGGTCGAAGCCTTCATGGATCTTCTCGAGATAGTTAAATACTTCTCCAAGATTTCCGCCAAGATGTACCAACTTGAAGCACTCTGGCCATATAAATTTCCTGAGAATAATGAAGCTTTCGACAGAACAACCATGGTTTGGGATGACCCCACCCAGAGCACATTTATTGCTATCCGCGGCTCGGAATAGTTCTCCAGACCGCAATGGGTTGCCAATGGGACACCAGTTTTGTTCTCTCATACCCCGATACTTCATTATCAGACTCCACAGCTTGCGGAACCAGCTCCTGTGGATGTTCTTCTCGTCAAAGCAGAGTGTCTTATCTTCCAAAACTTATCACGCTCAGGGCCCCAACTCGAGGTCAATACTATCAATGAAGCTGGATTTAGCCTTCAAGGTAGACCACGGATGGCCACGATGCCCAACCTGTCTGTCAATCGTGGAATGACTCGCAGCACTAACAATATGCAACGGTCTGTTTCATCCATGGGAAACCTATTTCGCTCCGACGAGCGTGTCTTCGTAACTCAAGGTTTACGCAACAACGAGCCCGCTAGCACATTTGATTCAGAGGCACGTGCGTCAATGACGACTTCTCGCATGCCTATGTTGGCCCCTGGCAACAATGAAAATTTCAGCTCTCGTACTGCTCTTCAAAGCATTCCCGAGGGTCAAGGCAATGCTCGAGGTGGTTATCCAGGTAGCCACTCCCACACAAGCCTCGATCGTGGACAACGAGACTTTCTCCCTGAGCGATCAAGCTCCCAGCCAATTTCAATGCAACCGGGTTTTCCATATATGCGCAATGGGTTACCGTACCTGCCACCAGGTCTTGAAGATACAGTCCTGATGCGCCATCTCTCTAGACGCCAACACGACTACCCAATCGCCGAAGGACATGACCCAGGACAACTCCATGCCCCTAAGCAACGCCACGCCCAGAGCTATGAGCAACTCGGACAGACTCTCCGAGCTATGCAAATTCAGCAAGAAGCTACCCAGCAACGTTTGACTGTTCCTGGAAACTACCTCGCTCCACCTCCTCGGACTGTTCGACAACAATCAGCCCCTCATTTGACAAGTTTCGTTCCCGGTCAAGTCGGAGGCCAGAGGCGCGTTTCAAATGTCCGTCTTGAGATCGGACCCACTGGACATCTGGTCGCTACCCCTGTCATTGACCCGGTAGATATTCTTCCAATTGGTCCAAGCGGTTTGCAGAACCAGCAAAAGCTTCGCCGAATTAGTCCTCCTACTGATACAGGCCACCCTCTACCCCCAATGCCACATCACCCCGTCGGTCACTATCCTTCCTTTAAGCAAGCAATGGATACAGATGCCAATTATCGCCGAGCCAGAACCGGGATGACCGTTTTTCGACGATCAGGCGAAAGCTACCCGACCTCGAACCGCAATGGTTCTCCCAATGGTGCATTAAACAACCATGTTACTTCCTCCGATGAAGTTGAAAACAACGAGAACCTTAAAGATGCTGCAATGCAACGCCTTTGAATAACTTCGAAAACCCGAGTAAAGGATTTTGAGCTTTATCTTGAGCTTGGTTCTTCTACTTCTTTGGTCTGATCGATCTCATCATCCTGACAGGTTCACACTGCTTTGAAAAACTTTTACATCTTCTTAAACTTGCATGTCTCTATCCTTTGCTTTTTTTTGGTTTGTTATCGCAGAATCATATAAGAATGGATCTTTGCTGCGCGCTATCTCATCCCTGACCCCTCGTTCAGATCCTACATATTTCTGACTCACCATCCCGCTTGTCTTCCGCAACATCTGGATCAACCAGTATTTTGTACCCTCAAAAATTCTATATCCCTTATTTTCTTAAGCCGATTATCAATGCATGTATCAAATTCTTTGAAGCATGTTTTAGATAGTTAGTTTTAGATCCACCCAATTGAACATCTCCCCTTCAATAAATATCGTGCTTGTTCTTTCTTTCTTGCTATTGTTTACTCGAGTGTTGACTCTGTGTTATTTTTTGAGCCAATGGGAATACCGCAGAATACCGCTTTAGTCCACTGCTAACCGAATCTAAGAGCAGGCCTCGCCGGTTATATACAACGGACCGAAGAATTGAGACCCGAGTCGAGGTCTGAGGAGATTCACGTTTGGTATTGAAATTGCTGCTAATCTATGAGAAAGATCCATATACTAGAGAAACTGTTTCGGCGAACTGGCGCTTGGTGTTTCTCAGGCCGTACCAAGCTGCTCGTGATGATTATGAAGCTGCCAACGAGTCTTGATTATGCTGAAGTGTGCGATGTCGACATCACCAGCTTGGTCCCTGGCCAACGACTGTCAATGCGGGGCAGGCGTTCCCTTGTCAAGCTGTGCCGAGCACCCCCGCAAACCGAACTAACAACGGCTTTGGCGGGGCAAAAATCAGAAAAATCAGAAGAAAATTTTTCCCCCGTAAGAAAAAAAAACTCGGTTATTGGCGCAAATTCAGGAAACAGCATCATCTACACAAATAGACATATTCAAGCCTGCCGGAATCGCCGGTAGTCCGGCTAAACAAGACTCTGAAAAGAAAAATTGTAACATTGAAAGAAGAAGTGCCGCTACTCGGAGGTTCGTATTGGTGTCTTTTCGTCCTTTGTCTGAGTCATAAACTTTTTTCTGCTGGAACAGGTACTTAAGATCATCAGTTCATGAGTGCTTAGGAACTTCTTTTTGTTTAAGCGGCGGTTAGACTTGACCATTGTTTTTCACAAGCTTTTTTTTTTTTCTTTCTCATAAGGTTTCTGGAAAAGCGACGAGCTGTCGCTTGATCCGAGTCACCTTCCTTTTACTATCCATCTACTGCCTTCCTTCCACAATTCGGCCATCCTTTCAGAACCGCCAATTGCACTTTTGTGGCTTTCGTCTGAACCAACCGGACCGTTATCACTGTTCCTGCATATTTGGACACCAAGCTACATAATCTTTCTTTTGGGACGGAAAAAGACAAGGGAGCTTCGGGTCGCACACGCCGGCTGCTGGTAGCTCGTTTTATTTTCTAGTTCTGCTAGAATAGTGGGTAGGTTCGGCTTTCACGACCGCCAAAATGCCAATGTAAGTGAGGAATCCGTTGACTTTAGTGATTATTTCTATAACCCAGTCTAATATGATTGATGTCGCAGGCTCAAGGACCCCTCCGTTAAATACAAACCATTCAAACCGGTACACTTACCAGACCGACAATGGCCCAACAAAACTATAACTAAAGCCCCGAGATGGCTGGCTACAGATCTTAGAGATGGAAACCAGTCTCTCCCTGACCCAATGGTTGCTAAATGCTTCGATACTATCATTGCAATACCATCTAGCTAACCGCTTCAAATTATAGGATGGCGATCAAAAATGGCGATATTTCCAGCACCTGATCGACCTTGGCTACAAGGAAATCGAAGTTGCCTTCCCATCGGCTTCGCAGGTCGACTTTGATTTCACACGACGGATCATAGAGACTCCCGGCGTAGTCCCAGACGACGTTGCAATCCAAGTCCTCTCGCCATGCCGTGAGGACTTCATCAAACGAACAGTTGATTCCCTTGTTGGCGTCAAGAATGCCATTCTTCATCTCTACCTCGCCACAAGCGAATGTTTCCGTCGTATCATCTTTGGCATGTCGGAAGAAGAATCCCTAGCCCTCGCTGTTAAATGCACAAAGTTCGCAAGGTCGATAACCAAGGATTCACCTGATCCAAAGGTGAGGGCTACCCGGTGGCAGTACGAATTCAGCCCGGAGACCTTCTCAGATACATCACCAGAGTTCGCGGTCAGAATCTGCAATGCCGTCAAGAAGGCCTGGGAGCCGTCCGTGGAGAACCCAATCATCTTCAACCTGCCAGCGACAGTAGAAATGTCCACTCCAAATGTCTATGCAGACCAGATCGAGTACTTTTGTCGCAATATTACTGAGAGGGAAAAAATCTGTGTATCTCTTCACCCGCATAATGACCGAGGCTGCGCTGTAGCTGCTGCGGAATTAGCGCAAATGGCAGGAGCAGAGAGAGTCGAGGGCTGCCTTTTCGGGAACGGTGAGAGAACGGGCAACGTTGACCTTGTTACTCTCGCTCTGAATCTCTACACCCAAGGTGTCTCCCCCAACGTCGACTTTTCGAATATCAGCAAAACAATTGAGATAGTCGAAGACTGTAACAAGATTGCGGTTCATCCTCGCCAACCGTACGGAGGTCAACTCGTTGTATGTGCTTTTTCAGGGAGTCACCAAGATGCCATCAAAAAGGGGTTCAAGATCAGAGACGACCAGAGTGCCAACTACGATGATCAATGGATTATCCCATACCTCCCTCTTGATCCCCAGGACATCGGCCGAACCTACGAAGCCGTCATCCGCGTCAACAGCCAAAGCGGGAAAGGCGGTGCCGCCTGGGTTATTCTCCAGCACATGCATCTCGATCTTCCTAGAGGTCTCCAAATCGCTTTCTCAAGAATTGTGCAAAAACACACAGAGGCTGTCAACAGAGAACTACAGCCTACGGAGATTGTCAAGTTGTTTGAAGACTCTTACTTTCTCAAAAACAATCCCCGATTTACCCTTATCGACTATGAAGTCAAGACAGATAGAGCTGCTAGCCGGGGGAGGCCTCCCCCAGGTGTAGTAGCTAACGGGAACGCCAGGCCTGTGGAAGAGCAGCCAAAGAGATTTTTTGAAGGAATCATTGCCCTGGATGGAGTGGAACGGTCAATCAAGGGTGTGGGAAACGGTGCTATCTCGAGTATGGCCAATGCGATAAGGACCCTGGGTATTGAACTTGATGTTACAGACTATAAAGAACATGCGTTGAGCGCTGGTACAAATGTGAAAGCTGTGGCATATATTGAGTGTTCGCCATCAAGGGCGGGGCATGGCGTGAAGACGCCGAAAGAGGAGGCTGTTTGGGGGGTCGGTATCCATGAGGACGTGGTACAGGCTAGTTTGATCGCCCTCCTTAGTGCGGCAAGCGGCGTAAGTCCCCCCGTATAAGTCTCTCTTACCTATTTTCTCCCGATATTAATCATAGTGCTTTGGAATAGTTTCTATCAAGCAGGCCCGGCACCCCACTGACGAAGCATGAGGCCAATGGTGAAGTTTCGGCTCTAAAGATTTAAGAGCCTGGTACATATACATACCAAAAAGTTCGACTCAAATTTGCATACGGGCGGCGCACAAGATCCTACGAAAAAAAGTATCAAATGATTTGCTATCTTGTTTTCGAGTAGCCAATTTGAGTGTATAATCCGTTCCGCATGGATCGATTGTACTTGTAATTATTGTATTTATGGAGCGACAAAATAGGCTGTGTTATAGAATACTACTTTTGCTGTATTTCTTTCCTTTGTATCAACTTAGACCCACAGAAAGATGTCCTTGCTTTGTCCCTTGATAGTTATTGTATGACTATGTTGAACTATCCCATGATGAGCCCCTACGCAAGGACCCACAGCTACTCTTTCATGTCCTCTCAAGCTATCCCTACGGCATATTTCTGCTTCAGAAGTTGCAATATCGGGATGTGGTTCTGAAAAGCTACTTATACTTATCTCATTTGCACCACCATGCTTGCTGCTCAAACTCTTAGTCCGATCAACAATACTGAGGCCCCGACTTGCGATGCTGCATTGACTGATGGTACTCATGTTTCTACTACTTCTTCTTCTGCGTCCGCTCTTCCGATAGTTACTAAACATTGAAGAATGGCGTATTCTGGGCGCATTAACGAAGCTACTCGCAGAGCTAGCAACACCGCAGCCAGACGATCGACGCTCCTGGTTTTCACCACAATTATAAAAGCTGTTTTCCCCGGTTCCATATGGGGGGGGGGACGCACCAGACGGGGCTCTGCTGCCGCGTAATGTGGCCGAGTTGCCGCGTATGGTATTTTATCCTGAATGCCTCGACGGAGATGGCAATAGATACTCGGCGAGCAGGCGACAATTGTGGCGAAAAGCATTTCAATGGATGTCCACATTGTTCTGGAGAGCTGGAAGTGGGAATGCGCGAGTCCTTGAGTCATACGCACAATGCAGATTGCGAGTAGAAAGAAGCCAGTCGAAAAGAGGGCGATTAAACGGATTCGTCTATTTTCAAATTAGCTTGGGCCGTTAAGGAGTTTGTAGAATCTACATATACTAGGGTGGTTTAGGTGTTATGTCTACCTCTCCCATGGCACCTTTGCCATAAATAATAGCGGGAACGGTAAGGCTAGCAGCATACCATCGGTTACCATATTTCCCACTTCGTATGTGATCAACCACTTGTTGGCTTGTACGCATGGACCCGGATCAGGGTATAGCTGCCACCATCGACTGAGCGGGATGCATTCCGCTACCATAACGATCGTAGATGCAATCCACGTTGCTACGATTATTGAGACATATACTACCATTATTGGCTTTTCGTAGGGTTGTTTTCTGATTATCCGCCGAAGAAAGTCTAGAATGACGAATTTTAGGGACCATAGCCTTTGATTGATATTAGCATATGAGGTGACATTGAATATAGAGAGACGAATGCGTACGCTCCAACTAGCATTATACGGCTCGGAATGTTCAATTTACTCCCGATTTCCAAGTGATGGATCTGTATCGGTGTGAAGTCGTGTTCATGATTTTTAAATTCGCCTGCTGTCAACGCTACAAAGAAAAAAGAAAAGAAAAAAAGCCGATATCATCGTTTTTGTTAGAATTTTTGTATTATATCTTCCCTAGTTTCCCACGCATTTTAATGATGACTTACAAAAGCTTGTCCCCCAAGTTATTATATAACTGCTGAGCACCACTCTAATGATTATATGAGCTAACGCAATAACGCTCCAGGTATCCCCTGCATTCCAGCCTTCTTTGTGCCATCTCCGTAGTCCAATTCGTAACAGTAGTATGAAAATACTCAGAGCTGCACAGGCAAATAACGACGATCGGCTGAATGTCTGCCTCATCATTGGGGGCTGTGCTGGTGGCCAGCTTCAATGAGAGACTATCGGTATTTTGAGTCTGATCTACAGGATACGGTACCTAAGTTGTCGGGAGGGCATCGGAGTATACTGTTTGAATGGGACAAGTGGAGATAACGTGGTGTCTTGCGGCCTTCGAGATATTTTCGGGTGGGGATATTCCGTGAAACTGAACATTTTATATTAAGATTCTGAATAATGGAAACTTCGATACGTTTACCTATATGCTATGACACAAGAAGACGTAGGATGAATTTAAGTTTGAGATTATGGAGTTCTACAGGGCCTGTAATATTGTGATGTATGCATTCGGAAAGCCTCTGTAATCATGATTCGTGGGTCGAACTTCTATTCGAAGAGCTAGTAACGGCGGCTCAAACCTCAAACCTTCAAATTTGTTTAGAAATTTCGCATATGGCGGTTTACGCTGGATTATGCACCTTTTTTCTCTATCGATTGATCCTGTACGTATACTTTGCAAAATCATTTATGCGGCTCTAAGATTCCGTTTCCTCATCGTCCACACTAAGTAGACCATTACCTTCCGTTTGTCCAAATTTATGGGTATCTGCTCGATTTCACCTCGCGCAAAGCTGGGTATAATGTTCTAAGATGGCGAGGAGGTCCATTTCATGAATTCAAATTAATACCAAATTAATCCGTAGAATAAATTAATATTAGTCGTCAAACTCGACGAATTTATTTTGAGTTCCCCAGCTGCCATAGCTATTGGGTAAAGCTTCCGCTTCGCAGTTGCAAATATTTAATCTTGTAACAATCGTGCCTTGCAACTGTATAATCGTCACCTTCTTTTTTCCGTCTAGTTAGCATATTTCGCCATCGAAGAGCGCGGTTGCACCCAGTGTCTTTTTTTCGTTCGATATTTCTACTACATGTTCGGATTTTGATAAAGATTACAGAATCATCTGGGTCCGGCCCAATTATATAATAGCATCTACCCAGGGGGAAGACGCTGCGAGCGTGCCATTTGCCCTGGGAGATCTGACTTTAGTTTGGAATCTGGTTTCATATGTTAGCACCGGGGAAGTCATAAAACAGAGGATCCTATTTCGGGATGGCCATATGGGTATCTCGAGTAGTTCTCAAAATTTTGGTGAATCGCCATCTATCTGAAGCCTTAGAATAATATTTAGGTGTTAGTCTATATGAGAGCTTTGTATACTTTTTAATTTGATTCGAATATCTTGTCTCGCGTGGATCCAACATTGTGGCCTGACGGGCACTCTGGGACCGAGACTAGTCTGGACTCCGTAAAACGGGAGGCTTGTATTTGGAGGCATATTTTCACAGCGTATTAATTAATGGTCACGAATCGAACTTTGGGCACTATGAATGACTGAGATCTCGAGACTAAACTTCGGAATGTCCATTTATTTGTGAAATGTCAGCTAAATATAGTTATAGTCTTTTACTGAATCCCGACAGCAGCATTCAAAACCCAATGCCTACTGAGTTATAGCAATGTAATAACTAAACTCTTTACTACTTCTTTCTGTCTCTCATTCATTTAACTTTGCTTGAGTCTCTGCCCAGCCATCAAAAATCTCGTCGAGTGTTTGGTTGGTAGCTGGGAAGTGATATTGTTCCATTTCTTCTTGAGTAAATAGGGGTTCTTTGTCACGGCCTGGAGCACGATAAAGTCTTACACCAGATCCAATTTCATCGATATAGGATCTCGCTCTATGTAGTCCGGAAAACTCTGGTTCTCCTTCCCCTCTCCTTCCCCTCCGTCGTGGGGGGCTGGGTAACTTATCCCCTCTAGATGAGGATGGATGAGCGACTTCAACGGTTTTCTTAGGAAGCTTCTTCTTTTTGCCTGCGTTTGGAATACCATCTGGGTTGTTTTTTTCCATCTTGTTAAAACTGGGACGAGGTTTTTTAGCCTTTGCCTTCTTGGCTTTCGGCGACGCTTTTCCTCCTACGATCTTTGGCCCAGTATTTCCACCTTTCTTCTTCGTAGCGGGCTCCTCAAAGTCGCTATCATCACTAGCTCGACCTTTCCAGCCTACCTCAGAGTCCGTGTCATTAGAATTCCCGTGACTGCCTGTGTCGTCCTCACGAAAATCCTCACTCCCATTTTCTGATGCTCGCCCCTTTCTATTGCCCTTCTCAAACTTTTGTTTGAGCTTCTCCGTCTTATAATCTTTTTTGCCGGCTGGGTCTCCGCCGCCCGTTGTAGTGGCGGGTACTTCACATTTTTGAGGGCCTTTGGTATTTCTGGGCTTTACTGGCTGTGCTCTTTTAGGGGGGTTCTTATCCGTTTTTTTAGCAGCCGGTCTCCTTTTCTCCTCTACTTCTCCAATGTCTTCATCCTCTTCCCCCTCGCTCGATCCCTTCCATGCTCCGTCTGAGTCTCTCTTTCCTTTGCGTTTAGGCGCTGGTTTCTTTTTCTTCTCTCGAACCATCGGCTTGAGACCTTTGGAGGCTGGTTTGACTGCAATAGGCTCTGCCGTTTTCACCGCTTCCTTTTTCTTTTTGGCATCGTTTTTGGGCTCTTCATTGGGCCCACTGGTTCCTTCGGTATCGTTTTTGATTTCTTCACGTACTTCCTTTGCAGTTGGCTCTTCCTCTTCGTTATCCTCTGCCCCTGAATCTTGATATTCACTTCCTTCAGTATCTTCGTCGATTTCAGTATCGTCGTCCTCGTAACTGTCCTCATTTTTCTCTATCTCCTCTTCGGATATAAGATCTTCTAGTTCCATAGCATTATCCTCGTCACCTTCCCCAAGCTTCTTTTCGGAAACATCATCAACTCCAGGAGTTAGTTTAAGCGCTTCAAGCTCACGCAATGAGTCATGGAATCTTCCTGCACATGCCCTATTGAACCTTTCCCTAAAAGGCTCCTCAAAATGCTCGAGCTCGGGCCGTGCTGCAATAGACCACTTCTTTCGCGACGTAGCTACAAAGTATTCCGAGTGGTTGACACAATCGCTCTCCGCAAACGGCCAGTAGTCGTCACTCGCAGGTCTCTGAACCTGTATATTCTTGCAGTCCGGATAGACGACATGATAGCGGCATAGCTTTGTATGAAACCCAGCATTGACTTTTGCGCCGTCATGCCATTCTACAGTGATATCCTGCATCGCCATCAGAGACAACGCTATCTGTTCATACTTTTTCTGCTTGGCTTTGGTGCTGAGTCTAAGATCCTTTGCGAGGAGGGGGTTTTCGTAGACTTCGCACATTGCCTTATATGTTGTCTGCTTTAGTGGCTCAGCAGGGGCGCAAAAGAGCATAGTTATGCGGGCAGGGTTTCTGAGGGTTATAGGTGAATCCGCATAGTCCGCGTGGTTTGGATCGAGATGCTGTGGACAGAATTGAAGGGGGACGAGAGCTGGACATCCGCATCCAGGAAACGTGAAGAGAATGTACTCGCAGACCATTATAAGATTGATGGATACTGCGGTTCCCTTCCACGGTCAGGCGAGACGTGGGTCTTGAGCCGAGATATGCTCCGGCTGGAAATATCGTATATATGCTATATATCAGTGATTTAGGAGGCTTGGGGTAAGAAAAAACAACAACCAGATCCTTGACCTTGATGTATGTTTTGCACCAATAAATGAATGAGTACAGAATAGTTTTGAACTGCTGGTTTATGGAAGAGGAGAGAAATTACAGACAAATATTTCAGCAGGTTTAGAATCTACGGTCACTGATTATGTCGCCAAAAAATGCCAGACGCGTTTCTTTCATCCAAAGCAAAAGCCGATTTTGTATTAGATATACAACAATATAGGCATTTTCGCCGGCACGACACCAACATTTACATGTTGGAAAGTTTCTTTGTTCCTGAAGTTCGATTCATCTTTGCCCCAGCCCTGTAGAAATAACACACCACTATCGTGTTGTGAAATACGACCGGATCACGCATGGTAGCTGCTGCTGGTTAAACAGGATCACCCGTCTATTGGTTATGATGAGGATTTTGATTTGCAATGCCTGTAGCATTTCTCTTTCCTCCGAGATTTATTTAAGAGCTAGTTGTAATAATGATTGACTCGAAGGTTTATGTTTTGATCATCGTGGGATTTATAAACTAAATAATCGATACCTTCACAAAAAACAAAAACCCAACTCCATCTATCTGCATAAATTTGCGTGCTTGTAGTTTCTAAATCCCTGTCGCTATAAGTCAATGGTTTCCAAATAAAAGGCCTAGAAAAGATCCATTCCCAAGGCTACCCAGATGTAATGGAGAAACTATTTTGCTATTGGTGGCATCAGTCAAAGCTCCGAAGGCGCTGGACTACCGAACTCGCTACCTAATCCGAACAGATACTTCCCTCCCTTCTTCTCATTGTATTGCTTTTTCCCATTTAGCAATACTTTCTCTAAGCTATCATCGCTTCCTGGGAGGGGGTTGAAAGTCCAATCAAACTGTGCCTTTTGTATCCAACGCTCGGCTTCCTCTTTCAAATACCATTCAATCTCCGCAGCGTTTGTTCCGCCCTTATTCTTCCTCTTAGTAATCTTATTCCTACTCTTATCCTTGTTCAACACTCTATGGTCGAATTGAACTAGCTGTGTCCTTACGACTTGGGGAAAATCCACAAGCTGTTCAAAGCAGCGAAGGTGGAAGAAGCATTCAATAGTATCAAATACATTGCGCTTATCATACTCGTATCGGCCTTCTGGATCATTCTTGAATGCTGTGACCTCGTCAACGACATATTCCCAATCTACTGCGACTTGATAGTTTCCAGCAATTATTGTCCGCGGATGCTTGTAGTTCTTTTCTCGTAGCTCACCGGTTGCGGTACGGATCAACTCTTGGGTTTCAACTCCCTTGCAGTGACGGTATCGACACCAAGTTCTATAGTGATCTTCGTAGACCCTGGTGTTCGCATATGGATGTCGTTGGATCCAGAAACATGGTGTACGCCCTGGTTTAGTCAATGGGTAGTAGAGCAGCTCATGGATGTTGGTTTCATCGTATAGCTTAACTTTACTGTCCATTTCGAGGTATGCCTGTTCCTTTTTTGACATAGACCGATGTGCGGTTTTTCTTTCCAGCCTTGGGCGCTTTGTTATAAGATTTTCGTCGTAGGCATCAGACGAAGGCGCCGGAGTAGATCGTCGGGAGCTTGCATGTAAATTAAGCGGCACGAGAGGAACTTGTGGGGGATACTGAGGTGTTGGAAAATGCAGCATCGGTGGCTGAGTGAAACTCGAGAGCTGCGCAGGAATCTGAATAGGTGCTTGGTATGATGTGAGAGGTTGGACCACGGGCACTGTCGCATCTTGATGCGATTCATCTACTTCATCCTTTTTTGGTCTACCGCGTTTTCGCTTCTCCGAAGGCTGAACATGCGGGGCAGAAGGTGCAAGCATGCGTAGAGTGAACTCCTGTTGATCGATAACGCGTAGATTAGTTGGCGATTCCTGTATCTCAGCTTGAGCAGCCATGTCCGCCATCATGATATCTCCTATACTCTGGTCGAAACATGTTGGATCTATAGATGCAAGGAACTCGTCGATCGAGCTTTGGCTAATATCAATGGCTGGATTTCCAATACCAGGCGCCGCGACATAGCCCGAACACCGGGTCGGCACAGGCGGAGAGCACTTGAACGGCGTGCTGTGATGTCTTGCTAACTCGTACAATCTATTGTCATATAGTGGATAACTCGCCTCAGAGTTATGGTTATGAGTACTCTCGTCCTTCTTGGACTTTCTACGAAGCTTCCTTGTAGACGAACAGACTGCATTATTCTGGAGTTGCGGATCTATGAGGCCTTGAGCAGCCTGAAGATAGGAACCAGTACATTGAGTGGAAGTAGTGGTATTTGACTCGGTGGGGAATAGGGAAGTGTGACAATTCTCGCTGGGTACATCCGGATCGTCTCTCAACCGTGGGTCTATAGCGGAATCAGAGACTTCGGCCAAGATTTGGGTACCAGGTTCCCCAAAGCCATTGTAGTATTCCTCATCGAAGAATAAGCTGAATTGGTCTTCCCCAGCAAAACTATTAATGTAATCATCAAGCTCATGCTGGAATCCGTATCCTTCGAATTCGTTGAAAGTCTCCGGGATATTACCCAGGCCCATAGCTTGGAGATGAATGAATTAGCGATTTATATTACCAAAACGAGCTTGCGATTTGGGTCCTAGTCGTAGATGTAAATGTAACTGTTTGATTGCTTAGATTTCTTCCCGAGCTAGTAAACTTGCGCTTCAAGACAATGAATGTGATAAATTTGTCCTTGGAAGGGTCTTCGTCATGCAACTCATAATTTGTATGATAGTCCAACCTGCCCCGACGAGACATATTTGAATAGCACTTCAGGTGTATGTGCTTCCGATGTTATGGCAACCAGGTATTTAATTTGATGCCGTTTGCAATGCCTCATGATATTGGCCTTGACCTTTTGGACCATGAAACATATATTGAGATGGAGCTGTAGGTTCGGGTGGTCGAGTTATACACTGTCGGGGCTAGTCCACATTACCGAAGGACAAAACTCTGCGTAACCGGTTTACGGACAAATAAGAGTGATTGGTTAGAAATGAGCAGCGCGACTGAGGCGGTGTGTCCCTGCCGATATGCCAGGGCCTTTGTTGCCTTGTTGGCTTCAGATTCAGGCCTGAGACGGAATGACACCTCACACCTCCTCACACGTGCCACATACTGGACAAAGCCAATGCCCTATTCGTATGGGGTGAGAAATCCACTTTGATAAAGATGGCTATAGAGGTTTACTCTTATTTCAATTACTCGGATGTTATTCCTGCTCTTGTACATCTGAGACCCAGCCATTTTTTTCTTCGGGGTCCTCTGCGTCCGTTTGTGAGGAACTGTCTTTCCGGATGACCTTTTTTCTTGGCCAGTCCCTTGCGACATCTATGTTGTGCCTAGGCCACCAGAATTCCAGGAAAATCATGAGGAGGTAGTCGATTACTGCACAGAGAACAAAAAGCTTCCCTGCCCAGACCCCACATCCATAGTAACGTTTGAGCCTATCAATAAGGCGTGAACTGCGAAGTCTCATGATCCCATCGTAGACTTTCTCGGTTCGCTCTGCAACATCCGTCCACGAGTACATTTGCCTGATCTGGTCATGAAACATTTCAGGTCGAACTGTGCCCGATTTTATAGCATGAATGGCCCTCGAGGTCGCGGCAACCAGGTCGTCTTCCTCGGGTTTTGCGAAAACCGTCATTTCCCTCGGTAGCACCTCGGGGATGCCGCCCACCTGGGTGCACACAACATAAAGACCGCACGAGGCTGCTTCCACGATAACCGTCCCGAAAGCTTCTGTCAATGATGCGTGCAAGTATATTTGGCCTCTGATCATGACATTCCGAACGTCTTCGTGCCGAATTGGTCCGAGCATCTCAACCCGATCTTGTAGAACATTCTTTTCAATCATCTGCTCCAGATCAATAGCCTTCGGCCCTGAACCACCAATAATAAACCTGACGTTTTCATGCTGGGCGCATATTCTTGGTATTGTGGCGACTAGCAGATCGCAGCCTTTATTTGGGAACAAACGAGATATGACGACGATTGTGATGGTGGAAGTCGGGGGAGGAGTATCAGCAGGCCTGAAATCCTTAGAGACTAGAGCATTCGGGATTGCCGATACCGTGAAGGGATCCAAAGCAGCTCTAAGAACGGTATTCTCCTTACTATTGAAAAATTAGCCATAAGCCAATGTATACGGGTTTGGTAACCGGAGTTCTACCAGGTGTGGGAAACGCAGATAACGTGGTCTACATCGCTCAATGTAAACTTTAGCAACTTGTTTGTGAGAATACTGGCGGCATCTGCGAACCCGAACAAGCTATGATCCGTAAAGCAAGTCTTCAATCCCATAGTCTTGGCGTGCAACAGCCCCTCCTGACAAAAAGCAGATAAACTGCCATGCCCATGGACAATATCGATCCGCTCCCGAAGAACAATCTGGCGTAGTATTGGGAAAAACGAAAATACCGTTGGTAGCGCAGATTCCCGGTAGACAACCCAGAATGGGACATAGTAGACTTTGATTCCATTGGCAAGATATCGTACGCCTGTTCGGTCTCCGTAGGAATGGGTAATGATAACGACTTTGTGTCCTCGGTCGACTAGTTTCTAGATACAGATCCTCAGTCCGAGCTTCAATACGGGGACGAGTTATGATGGTGACAAACACTGGAAACCTGATATATATGACTTTCGACACCGCCAGGCTGAGGAAAGAAGAAGTCTGAGACCATTCTATGATGCGGCTGCCGTTAGCATACCTTCTGGAGGTCCAACCCGGGGGAAAACATACGCTATATTGTAGGACATCTTGTCAAGCGTGCAGTTGCAGTACCTGACGCGAACCTCAGCCTACCGGCCTTTTGTCGAAGTCAGTAATGATAGGAGGAATACGAAGTAAGTCTGGACAGGTCGCGGGTTTGGCGTTGTTATGAGGCTCTGTCGCAGCCAAGACTCCGCTTTGCTAATGACCTTGCGGCGGCCGAAATTTGCGACCAGAAATACCCCCAACATCCACCACCGGATCGAATACCTGCGAGATGTCAAAAAAACGAAAGAGAAATTCAGAGGCACAAGCATCCAGTGCCAAGGTATCTACCGATTCGGACTCTGCCAAACTCTCATTTGCTTCCGACGATTTGAAAGCTAAGGCGAAAGACAATGGACGACAGGAAATTCCTAGGCTGGAGGCGAAGTTTGCATCTCGCGCGAACATATCGGATGCCGAATCCGTAGTTGAGGAAGATTTCGCGGAGACTACGAGTGAAATTATGGAAGCCGATGAAGTACCACTTGGAGAAGACACGCAAGCAGACTCAGGCTTGAAGCAGAGCCCGAAGAAGGACAAACGGAAAAAGAGGAAAGATGATAATATATCGACCGGGCATCTATCAATTCTCTCTAAGTTCGACAAGTATCGGACTGACATTCTAAACACCGGCTCAAAGACTCCAATTAAAGAAAGCGTCCCGGAGGAATCATTGCAGGGCCTTCATCCACTACCACAGCCAGTGCAGGTACCAGTTCAAAAGGTGGACCCGAATTCCGTTCTTCCATCCTATTTGTCTCAGCCCACGACGATACCGGCTAGCCAGAGGCCATCATTCGCTTCTTTTAATCTCCCAGAACTGCTTCTAGAACGTCTACATAAGCTGGATTTCACAAATACATTCCCAGTACAATCAGCGCTCTTACCGTTACTGCTCCCGGATGATATCCTCCCATATTCCACCCCCAAGTCGGACCTTCTCGTATCTGCTGCTACGGGATCAGGGAAAACGCTGTCGTACTTGCTTCCGATCCTAGCAAGCCTATTAAACCGGATAGTACCGCATACCTACGCACTGATTATCGTTCCTACACATGAATTGGCCACACAAGTACAACGGACAGCTCACTCTCTCGCATCTGGGACGTCACTGAAGGTCAGCACCGCAATTGGCACTCGACCCTTTGAAGTTGAGAAGGATCACATCATAGCCAATGATATCGGCAGTACCGGTGCCGATATCCTCATAGCGACGCCCGGTAGGCTGGTCGAGCACATTCGGAACAATCCTGGCTTCACACTTCGCCATCTCCAATGGCTAGTGGTCGACGAAGCAGATAGGTTGCTTAGTCAAAGTTTTCAGGATTGGCTGGAGATAGTTGGAGACGAGTTACAAAAACCCTATTCCACGCAGGGCGGTCAATCTAGCTTTGATATTACAGGAATGGGTCTGCGAACTCAGAAGCGCGCTGCGGACAGTGTAAGAAAAGTAATTCTGTCGGCTACCATGACAAGAGATGTTGGCAGACTTGCAGGTCTGAAACTCCGAAGGCCACAATTAATAGCTGTCGATGACATTAGCAGTCGAGAAATAACAATCGATAAGTCGGAGGATAACGGCGAGGATCAAAGGAGAGGTGAAAAGGGTCTGAGAGAATTGAACTCCCTACCTTCTACCCTTGAAGAGCACTACTACCCAGTCTCAAATCCAACAGAAAAACCTTTGATATTAGCGAAACTACTGTCGGCTAGCAAAATAACATCCGGCATCTTGATATTCACGAAATCAAACGAATCTGCGTCTCGTCTTGCAAGGCTGTTGGAGCTGTTGTTTTCCAAGAAGTTGCATAGGAAGGGGAAAGGAAGCAGTAAAAGGATTTGGAGCATTGCAGTATCAACTTCTGATAAAAGAAAAAGGGAAATATCCGCCAATACAACTAAATTTAAGGTAGCAGATATCGATATCCTGATATCAACCGATTTAATGGCGAGAGGCGTTGATCTGCCGAATGCCCGTTTAGTCATCAACTACGATTCGCCAAGGAACGAGAATGATTACATACACAGAGTTGGGAGGACCGCCCGAGCAGGCAATACCGGCGTAACGTGGAGTTTGGTGGAAGACGCCGAAGCAAGATGGTGGTGGAAAGGAATCGGGAAGGTTAGACGAGGGCATAGTGGCGGTATCAGCAAAGAAAATGCACCTGAACTTAATAAGGAGGCCTTGCAGATATATGAAGAAGCTCTAGAGAAGCTTGGGAAAGAAGTGAGAGGGCCGTGATGGGTTCGTCCATCAACTAGCCAATATTATACGATATGGATGTACGAGTATTTCAGCAACTGTTACCTCACAAATTTACGAATGATTCAAAGGCCCTTGGTACGAATCATCGCAAAGAGCACTTCGCTTTTTGCTTCCAGATTACGATATATACAACAGGCTATTCTAGCATTTATAATTGTCAAAAAGAAGAAATATGCTGTACAAAGGACTGTGCGTCAATGCAATTAGCAAACCAGCAAACCATCAAGCCTTTTTCTGCTTGAGTTCCTGACTACCATACAAAACAATAACAGCAATACCAACGAAGGCAGCGATAACACTAAAAACCAAGGCCACGATACCACGAGCAGTGAATCTGTATCACGGTTTCTATTAGCGCCTTTTTTGAATCTTCATAGGCTTCGGAACCAAGAAATACTCACCCCGCAGGCAATGGGTCAGGACTCAAATTTTGTCCTGTAAGATCCAAGTAGTTTTCTGCGTTCGCCGCAGCATTTCCAACTGTTGGGAGATTCTGCCCTCTGCAAACATTAAGGTGGTCTTCTGGGATCTTTTGTGTCTTCTGCAGAACGTCCGGCGCCTCAACAAAGGTAGCGATGAGACCAGACTCAATATGCCATTCGATATGACAATGGAAAAGCCAAATTCCCGGGTTATCCGCACGGAAGCGTAGGACAATATTACCGCCCGGGTTAACTAATACAGTATCTCTTCGCATTGGCTTTTTAGCAAATTCGATGGATTCATCAGAGGCATTGAAGACACCAGCATCAACATCACTCCGATAAGCGAGCTGGAAACTGTGTCCGTGGAGATGGAATGGGTGCTTTCCAGGATCATTGTTGTTAAGGACTAACTCAACGACATCATGATGCTTGAAAACAATGGGATGTGTATCGCGACCATAGATTTCAGGTGTCAAACTCAGATTCCCAGAGTTGAGCGCGGTGAAGAGGGTAGGAACCTTTGGTGCGACGTAGGTGATGCCGTTGAAGAAAGCGTAGTTTGCACCATCTCCGAGGTTATTCATCATCACCTCAAGTGAGAATGAGTATGTAGGGTTCTCCCAAAGGTCTTCGCCATCGAGCGGAACCAAGTTGAAGTCATCGAATGGCTCGAATGCGTCGACGAAAGCAGGCTCAGGGAGCGGTTTCGCAGCATCATAGATGAGGTGGCCGGTGACGTTGGGGTTTAATCCATCAGGAATTTTATCAAATAAATCCTATCAGTGAGGAGCGGATTAATGCCTAGAAATATGCATGCTTCGAGCCGGTCAGTCCATACTAACCTGATCCATACTTCCAACGATAGCAAAGTTCGTATCGGTGTCATTTCTGGTTGTCAAAAGAAAAGAGACTCTTTGAGCGGCAGTGAGATAGATCATTTCTGCCTCGGCTTCTTCGGTATACTCGCCGTCAACCTCGATTATTTTCATCTTATGGCCCTCAATCCAGAAGTATTGTGCAGCGAAGGCAGCCATATTAACCATACGGACCATATAAGTTCTACCGGGGCGAACATGGAAAGGCATTCCTTGCGTCTCGTTCATCAGCGCAGAGTTAGGGACTGGCTCCGCGCCAGTGGGATTACCAACGGACAGAAACTTCTTGAGCAGTGGAGGATTCTCATCATGATACCAGTCACTAAGCGCAATCACCACTTCCTCATCGTACTTTTTGGCGTAAGGACCTTTGGGATCCCGAACTATCAAAGGCCCACGGATACCATCAGGGTATTGACCCTTGATGTGAGAGTGATACCAGTATGTTCCTGGTTGGTTTATCTACGGGCCCTGAGTCAAAACTGTCTGCTCGTTGCGGTTTTTGGCGAATGCTACTCAACTTACTGTGAAGTTATATGTCATTTTCTGGCCAGGACCAAGCGCACACTGGGTGACCCTGCCAGGCCCATCCATATAGTTCGTCCCATTCTGGAACAGACCGTGCCAGTGAAGACTTGTCTCCGCATCTGGCAGACCGTTGTAGAGATTTACGATTAATCTATCGCCTTTCTCTATGTCGATTGTGGGAATTGGCCATTTCCCGTTGATGCCAATTACACGGCGCTCAAACTGCCCATCTGGGTTCGCTGTTGTGTATGTGACATTAAAGTCATATGTAACAGTTTTCGATAATACTTGGGGTAGAAGAGAGAGCAAAGAGACCGCTACGAACGACCTCATCCTGAGATCTCAACGCGTTGCGTTGCAAACGGTGCTCAGGCAAAAAAAAATGAATATGAAAAAAGTTGATAATAGTATGGAATGAAGAAAGGACAGGTGAGAAGTAGCTGAATGATCTGATAAGATTATTATCTTTTCAAGGGAGGACAACCTCTCTCCAACATAGATTGGAAGTGTCGGATCAATCCGCCGACTATAGCTCGCGACCTTGCCTACATTGACCACGGGTTACTGCCATCCCACTCACTAAATTCGCTTGGTTGTTGCTGGAGTTCGAACTTTAGTGATATCATGCAGCGGCATGTAGTCTACAGGGATTCACTTCCTAGCCTAGCCTTGTCTATGTATGTGGCCTGAAGCAACACCAGAGCGCCGCCCGTGAATTCCAACCACATGAATATGATCAACGGTGGGTCAACTGGGTGTCAATAAAAAGAAAAGTTTTCCCGCCTCCGAATGGGCGGATCAGATAATCAACTGATTAAAAGATACCACCTTCGGCATCTCAAAAGTATTTCAAATTTTAATAGAATGCTTTCTTTGCCTGTAAGCAAGAAGACAAGGAAAAGTTCTCCGCCCCAGCAATTGATGTATGCATTTAGTATTTCTGCTCCTGTAGTTTTCCCACACCAAGCAACCGGCAATCTTCTAGCCTTCGTCTGAGTCTTGGGGTTTGCGATTGAAGCAAGAAATTATAAAATTCTTGGAGTGGGGTCCTTAGCTGCCCAGCGCATCGCCAATGTGGACCAGAAAATGCTTGATTGAGTGATCAGTCTTGCCCTTGTTCTTGAGCCCAAGTCAAAGGGTTTGGGGACACCAGTGCCGGTTACTTCGCTATTTACTTAATACCTTGCGTTGCTCCGTTGTATTTCAAAATTTTCTTTGACAATGAGTCTTATCGGATGCATCAGATAGTCGTCGAAATAAGTTTCTCATCAGATAATGCATTAAGATCGAAAATATTTCGCGGGTCGTGCGATCTCAGAGAACTCTGCCGACCTCTCGCTAAAGGTGGTTCGAGACTCACGAAAATTTTTCTTTTAGAGCACCATGTTACCCTCCAGGAAATTCACGCCAATCTATCCTCGTAGCTCAGCCCAAGAAATGCCGCTTTTTTGTTTCCTATTCTTGATTAAGGACTAACTTATGTAACGAGTATCCATCCCACGCTTCAGCGGATCGTGCTTTCAAATTAGTTCGAACCCTGCAGACCAGCCGGGGTGGGCTGATTCTCAGGTGGGGCTGCGATAGCAGCACGATCGAGGGTGCTTACTCTAAGGTCCTTATACTCTGATCCGATCATACGTTGACGACTTTGTACATTCGCTCCTGCCACACATCCCATAGTTACAGCGTATATTTCCCGTATTTTAACAAATTGGTGACCAAAAACTTGAACTCTTTGGCCGATTTCGGACAATAGTGAAGCTGGAGTGAGACGGTACTGTTTTGGTTAACTTGCAATTTGTCCCGCACCCTGCGGGAAACACCGTGAGTCTAGACGCGCGATTTTGCAAAATTTGTTAAACTTAGTGTACACGGGTCTCCCTTCCAATTGATTACAAATGCCTTTGGAGGCCCGAGTTCAGATCTCATTTCTCCATGCTTTTTCATATTTCAATCGGTTTATAATTTAGTTTACTTGCCTTCTTCGCTTGGTGGAGTACTGTATATCTTGACATAAGGATGAGAATATTCGAACGAAGTCCGTTGAACCCTGACCCCACTACCGCTGCAACCAGCCCAAAGTAAAGTTATCTGATCCGAGCTGCCAAGCTTAGAAGTGGTGCGACCCGATTGCCAGGATCAGAACTCAATGTGGTGGGTCTTCCATGCAATCATGTGTGACATTCTCCCACGCATTTGAAGTTGCTGAACCGAAAGCTGGCAGCGTGTCTCGGGATTTCTTGCCTGATAGTCGGCCCAACCATGCCGGCTTCAGACCTTCAAGGCAGGCTATAAGTTTCTTTTTCTTCGCTTTCCTTTCCAGACCTTCGGCATGTTTCCTTTTCGTTTCGTTTCTGCCTATCTAGACACCTAGACAAGTCATTTTCTGCTCCGAAGATAGATACGCATCGCGCATCGGCGGACGATCTACACTAAATACAGAAACCCATGCTCATGCTCAGTGGTGGATTGAAAGAGCGTAGACCCGATAAAACATTTTTAAAGGAGCGGCTAGCCTTGTTTCCCCCCCCCAACCACAAGTATACATTGCATGGATCACCTGCAAGCCTGGGGTGGCAGGAACTCCTTGCATTTGTGTGCTAGCCCAATTTGCAGAACGATTCCGCAGTTCGTAACATAGCTGGTGCCATGGGCATAAGTCAATTTCGAATAGCTCTCACAATCTGATATGATTTGAAGGGGGCATTTCTCTTTCCCTCTTTCCCTTTCCCTCTTAAAGGCCAATTATTATCTTTCGTCTCTTTTATCAGATCCGTCTCTGCCGTTTTATCTTTCGGATCTAAGAGTTGTCAATAATCAACCGCGCCAAAGATGGTCAATGTTTTTGCAGTTCCAGGTATGTAACACTTAAACCATACACCCACGAAATACTGTACACCTTGTGTGTCTTTCGATGTTTTACGAAATTGACAAAACAAATGTTAAATATGCTAATTACTCTGGCGCATAAAAAAAGTGTTCTTTATTGTCTTTCGCGAGTCCCTTGAGACTGCAATTATCGCTGCTATCCTGCTATCTTTCTTAAAGCAGACGTTTGATACACCAAATAGTGATCGGGCGGCTTATGTACGCCTGCGCAGACATGTCTGGCTCGGTTTAATAATCGGGTTCATTCTTGTTCTTGCTATTGGAGGTGGTATGATCGGAGCTTTCTACAAGCTTGGTGTAGATGCGTGGGCCAAATCAGAAAGCTTGTGGGAAGGCATTTTCTGTCTAATCGCGAGCGTTATTATTACTGTAAGATCTTCTAATAGACCCCCTCAGGAGAAAATTCGACTCAGGGTCGGACTAATCCTCCCCTTTCCACTGGCAGATAATGGGTGCAGCTATTCTACGGGTATCAAAAATCCAAACAAAATGGCAACAAAAGATCACGAGGGCTCTCCAGGCACCCAGCAGAGAGACCAGCTGGAGTGAAAAAATTGAGAAATATTCCCTTTTCATCTTGCCGTTTATCACCGTCGTCCGTGAAGGACTTGAAGCCGTCATTTTTGTCGGAGGCGTCGGTCTTTCATTCCCAGCAAGTTCTTTCCCGATACCTGTTATCACTGGTATCCTAGCAGGTCTTCTTATTGGATTCATCATGTACAAGTAAGTCACTTAAAGTCTTACCGTAATATCCGAGGACTTTTGCTGATACACTATTTTGATAGGGGTGGTAACATGTTTCACCTGCAAATCTTTCTCATTATTTCGACTTGTTTCTTGTACCTCGTCGCAGCAGGTCTTTTCTCCCGCGGTGTGTGGACACTGGAGATGCACCAGTACGGGAAGCTCGTTGGTGGGGATGTTGCAGAAACTGGGGCGGGCCCAGGTTCTTACGATATTAGGAAGAGCGTTTGGCACGTTAATTGCTGCTCGCCACAGTTCAATGGTGGTGGGGGCTGGGGTATATTCAATGCTCGTAAGTTTAACCATCAGTGCTGGAGAACTTTCGTTTCCATTAACTCGTCCGGACTTTGTAGTTTTCGGTTGGCAAAATTCTGCAACATATGGCTCTGTGATTTCATATAACTTTTACTGGATCGCAGTCATTGCTTATTTTCTGTTCATGTACTTCCGGGAGAGGAAAGAAGACGATGTCTCTCGTTCAGATTCCGATCTGGAGGCCGACAACGGCAAGGGTATCGTAGGCGGGAAAAACGAGGTCGAAGTTGACGAGAAGAGTGCTTGAACTCCTTCGAGAACCGGCCTAAATAGAAGAACAAAATATTGATCCGTTGATGAGTATAAAAGTTTAACGAGAGATATATTATTTAGATCACAGGTCTCTTTTGCAAGGATCATCTCGAAGCCCGACTGTCAGATTCGAGGCTACTATCTAGCTAGCCTCGTGAAGTACTTACTATATATGTAATTTCAAGATAGCTTAATACAAATACCATGTTTATGACCCCATCTTATATAATGACTGTTTGCAGGATCATCTACTATGCAAGCTTATACAGAGGCCTTCCCTACATCTCAGATCAAGAACGAAAATTTGTGTCAATTTCAGTTCGTATGAAATCCGATGCTCTAGGAACCTCTGACGTTTAAGCCCACTTGCCAAACCGCATACTTATCCAGAATACCATTTCGGTAGAGGGTGTTTATTATGATAATCTGTAAAAAACCGCATGCTTGCCGGTGCAGCAATCTGTAGAGTCGGCCAGAGATCCCACGTGAAAATATCTTTTGCGACTTGTGGGGCAAGAGTCTCTAACCGTCCTGGGGCGGAGTCATACTCTGCGGACGAGCTCTCGCTACCTATCCCGTTGTCATTTTCAACTATCTCACTATCGCTTTCGCCCTGTACCTCGTCTACCCGTGATAGACCAATCTCATTTTTAAGAGAATCCGGACTTGTGAGTATTTCGCTCGCATCCCCAACTATGTCACCCACTGGTGAGTTGTATCGAGAATCAGAATCCTCGCCGTTTTGAGACTGTGATGATATTGAAGTTTGAGGCTGGCTGAATGGCGGTGAGCTTTGGGCGATGAGGCCGGAATTTATTTCAAGAAAAGTCGCCCTGCTATCGATGGGTATTTTCAGAGGGTGGGGGTCCTCACAATACTCCACTCGGTGTATCTCAATGTGGTCGAGATAATAAGGAAATTTAACTGAGCTCAAAAACGGTGGGAATAATTTTGTCAACTAGCTGTTGATTATTGGAATATCTAGGAACTAGCCATAGACGATATGAAATATACGTACTATTTGGATTATCGTCAGAATACCTTATCGTCTCAACAAATGCACCGGGACGGTCCGCAATATAGCCAGTGCACGAGCCGGAGTTTCCATACTGCCAGACCGAATCTTTATCCCACCAGGTATGGTTGCTGGCCCAAACCCGAACCACGTCGCCTGTACCCGACACCTCCCTCAAAATCGCTTGCGTGGTTTCTAACCAACGCCCATCGACGGATTTTATTATATTGGAAAGGGAAATAACGGTCCATGACAAACCCGATTTGATATATTTCGACATCTTGCCTCATAAAATCACATTAGCACCAAGTCCCATTTATATTATTTTTCTCTGCAAGAGTCCCCCATTTTTAATCACTTTCCGGAAACTTTACAGTCACGCTTCATCTCGCCCGTGAGAGTATTAAATTACGAATGCGAACTTCTAAAATATATCAATTTAGCGCCCCTTTTTTAATCTTCAATTTTGCGTTAATATTTTTTTTTAAGGTAAATTGACACCTAAATATACCAAAAATTATATTTTTCAAATAGTTATATCAAAAACAATTATAATAATGATTTAACAAAATGATATAATTTAATTTAACCATCAAGTAACTCGCATTATGACTCGAGAAGTTAGTCAGACCACATAGGTATATAGAAAGCACTGTTGCCAGTTAGCTAGTGTATGAACAAAACCAACAATGGCGAACGGATGCTAGACATAATTCTCGAGACTGAGTACTTCCAGAATGAACACTTGAAGAGAGCTAATGAGCCTTTATTTTCTTAACGAGCCTATAGTATCCTAGGCCAGATGATTTACATACATGTAATTGTCCATCCGTATTAGTTTTATCACTTTAACAGATATATATAAGATTAGCAAGACAATGGTTGATCATACTGGCTGATGGTCCATCTCAAATTAAGAGATTTTTTGTATTCCACCCGCAGGTATCCGATAGAATCGTGACAAATCACTAATCAATCTGATACTTGTCGGTTTCTTGAACATAAGGCCCTCTTGCAATATATTAATATAAAATGTAGGATCATCTTCCTGGTCTTCAAAGGGAATGTCACGGGAATCCGCAACCAATGACTCCAGGTCAACGACATCCTGTGTATCCAACGGTAGATATGGGCTAGATTGCTCCGGTTGGGTTCCTCTAAACCCAATTTGCCTGGGATCTACTCTGCTATCATCGGATAGATTTTCCTCTTCTAGTGTGTCCCCCCGCAATATAATCTCTGTTAGAGTTGCAAAGTCGTTGCGGTTAGTCCCGACATCAATGAGCCCTCGGCCAGGGCGTCCTGGGCTTGATTCGTCCTTAACCTCTTCTTCATTTTCGGATCTCGACCTGCGAGAGAACGACTTTCTATTTTTTAAGCTATTCCAACCCTTCTTCGGTATGCTTTTATCGTACTCAAAGTCTGACCGAGATGGGTGTTCGTCCTCATCCTCAAGTATCAATTTAGATGTATATTTCTGACCTTGAATATAATTGGAATTTTCAAAGAGAAAGTTGTTTCTTTCTTCTCCGTTCATACCACTCGATAGGAAAACTTCATCATTGTCAAAGTCCTCGGGCTTTCGTTCAAATGCATCTTCAACAAGTGTAGGGGCGTCCAGTGCATCAAAGTGTTGAACGTGACCATGAGTAGATACCGCTATCGGTTTCTCGTCGTCGGTCCCTTCAAAAATCTCATCGGCTTCCGCTTCTTGAGATTCCGGGCCGCCAAATATCTGTGGCTTGTCTCCGGGCTCGGTCCCATATTTCACGAAGATCCAGTTCGGGTCCATACAGTCATTACCATCGTAAATAGCAACCGCTTCGAGGACAAAAGAAAACTGGGCTGCAAAGTCTTTCCGTTAGCAATTTTGCGACCTTGCTAGAAAGGCTTACTCAAAGGAGTTTTTCTAGGTATGATATTTTTGATGAGGCTCAAAGAGATCAAAACTGGTCAACTGATGTTACTCTTTCTGACTTACGGTTGGGATTTCCAGTGTAGTAATCAATTTTTGTAAGAAGGGCACCCTCTTTCGTAATAATATCATTAATACACTCTCCGCTCGTCCACCGCTCTTCCGAATCTGATATCTTAAGAACCGATCGGAAAGTATCATAATCCTCCGTAACTTCTCCAGTCTCGAGGTTAGGCTCCAACCGAAGCGTTCGTTTCCATTGCTCAAATTGGATCCAACGGCAATGAACAGGAGTAAAGCATAGCGCACTGAGCGCAATAGCGACTAAGATGTAAAAATACCGCCCTATCATTTCGAAATTCAAGTCTTAGATAGCTATAGGTAAGTTGATCCTGCCTTCTGAGATCATGATCATATAGAGTAAAGTGAACGTTGAAACACTATTCCACTAGTATTGAGCCCTAGACATGAGATAATTTAATATACAGCTTTCTTATGAACTTTAATACTATAGATTTTACACTAGCGCTTGTATGAGCATATTTCTAGCTTTATTCGACTCATAGATGATGTTCAATATTCGTAGACTTAATACGTAGCTTAAAAGAACAAGCCAAAGGTCTGTGATTAATCCGAGACGGCATTTAATCAGCTAATTCCCCACCTGTAAGAAAGGCATCATTGTAACGGCATACATCGCCATTCCGGAGTACCCGACCTAAATTTCATAAGGTTATAATCACTCATACGAGGCATATGTAGTATCAATACACCAGCGGCATATCCTAAGTAGCCAAAGCACCTTCGGCCTTCAACCCACGTCGGGGATACAAAATGCAACACGCTCTCTTAAGAATTCTCACCTTGTTAGCATTATCTTCAACAAATGTATTGGCAAGATGGTTAGAAGCAGTAAGCGTTAAAGTCGATTATAATGATTTTCAACAACAGGATAGATTTCTGGAGCCTGTAATTTGGTTCGATCGAATCGATCAAGAGGAATCCCAGGATCCTGCGGACCGGTCTCTCCTCACAGGCCGACCTGGGGATATATACGACTGCTCCAACAAGGTTGTACCACCTGGAGCTTTCCTGAACAGTGTGGCATACTATAGGGGAAATATAAATTGTGAGTCAATCTTGACTTGACAGCTCATATTTCAGGCTGGTAATCACGATCTCGTTGGGCAAAATGGTTAGATATATGAAAGATGGGAAAGGTCGGCTAACACAGGTTATGCAGCTCAATTACCAAATCGGTTCAATCGCCTGGAAATACACAGGATATCGGATTGTGAGGATGATGACCCTCTAATACTACCACTCGAAGTCGAGGATGGATTGAGTGGCGGTGAAGTTGGGCCCGAGGGAGAAGGCCCTCCACCAGGATACGATAACCCCTGGTTAAAATATAATAATGATATCGAGAATACGGAGCACGAACCTAATATAGACCACATAGAGGAAGAAGCAAATTATGACCCGCAAAGAGATGCAATAGAGGAAGAGCTAGCGTTAGCAGAAGATGATGAACTTCAGTGGGCAACTCGGGAGGAAGCAGGATACAAGAGATTGAAGAAACGTGGCCCACAAACCCCTGAACCCGAAAGACTTGAGAGTTCAGATTCTGGAGAAGGGCCTAGTGCTAGTCACCCTGCAACAAATCAACAGCGTCTGCAAGACCCTTACCATACTCCTCAACGAAATAATAATCAACGGGGAGGAATGCACAACCCCCATTCAATCTCATCAACATCCAGTAACCCTCGAGGCATCAACTTCGAGGATGTATTTGCTAACCGTAATCGAGAAGACACACCTTTCCGGCGATTGAATGTTGAATTTGAAGGCAGTTTTAGGGGTCAAGCTGATTGGGACCCGATGGCGAGCGAAAGCGAAGCCATAGCCATTTCGAACCACTTCATGCAGGGTCCCAGAGACCTACCGCAGTTACGAGGGAGCGAGTTTCCCATTCGAACTCAGGATCTCAACATCCTCTTCGACGATCCCCCATTACCGGTCATTCAGAACCTCAGGATTCAAGATCCTCTTGGTCTCCTAACTGATAGACGCGCGCCTACTCGAGACACAAACGAATGGGTGGGGGAGGGCTGGGGCGGTCCTAACCGCGAATCACCTCATCAGAGGGTGCCATCTGCACGCGACATCGGTATCTATTTTGTAGAACTTTGGCCGGAAATTCAACTGGGCCAAGAAACTAGCTTTAGATTTGTATTTGACCCTTTCGTAACGCATGATACCGACGCCTTTAACTACTAATATGATGAGCGGGGGTAGGCTCATGTAGACCTGTTCAAGAAAATAATACCAAGGATATTATCGCCTTTTTCTTGTCTGGATATATCCAAACTCTCGTGATATTTTATAGGGATGTATCATTTATACATTGTAATTAATACTGCCTACTTATACGTTGTATTACATGCTCTGCATTGTAAATCTACGTATATCAATGCCCAATCAAAGAATTGGAATATTTACATATCCTAACCTTCCTCACAAACAGGCTTCACCAAAAACATAATGGGGAAGCATTCCGGCGTCGTTTCGCTCCATTCATTTGCAAGCAACAGCGGCGAATTGAACCACTCATCATATATCGGACAGTAATTCCATACTTCTCGATGCCACCACCCATCAGCTAAACAGTAGAGCTCTCCGTAGTTACCCGGGTATTTACCACTTGCGGGTCTAATCTCGCATCTTAGATAGTCGTAATGCCGAAGTCTGATTTCTTCTCGAGGCATATGATGAACGATTTGAAATTCGTAATAGGGGTCGACGTTGGCGTACATGGTTCCATTTTTGTGTGCCGATATCAAGCGCTTTGTGGAGTCTAATGAAAATACGGAAGCCTCCAAAATATCCGGAGTGAATGCAGCCTCGATAGAGAAGCGCAAAAGTCGCGGGTGAGTTGGGGCAACCCACCAATATTGTCCATTGACGGGAGGAACATCGGTGGCTTGAAGATAAAATGACGGATTTGTAGAAGATGGCGTGCATTTTATCGTCGTTGTATGCGTAGATATCACTGCACTTGTCGTGGTCTCGGTGTAGCTTTCCGTTTCTGTTGTATATATGGGCACCCACTCAATATTGGTATAGGTAACCGGATTGTCGAAGATCTAGTGGTCATTTATAATTTACAACTTAAATTTTAGTGATCCTGCATCGATTTCGTGGTATCAAACCTACTGCATATGAAGTCTCGGTGACCCAGATTTTGATAGTTTCCCTTGCATCCTTCGTGATGGGTGGCGCACAACCTGTGAGAATGCATGAACAAGCCTGCTTCTGGACCGCCGATGGGCATATCGATGTCGTTCTCTCTCGCTTGAGAAGGTCTCTAGCATGGACAACTTCGTCCCAGCGACGGGCACGGGGTTTGACGGTTGTCACTACAAAGCGTTCAACAGTGAAAGTTGGTGTCAAAGTGACCGTTGATATTGCAGTATATTTGCTCTCCTACTCTATTGTTTAGCTGTCGAAAGTTCTGGGAGCGCAGTTTGAGATAAAATCAAGCTTTTTATACCGTGTAAGTAAAAGTTTCAGTCGTTGTTTCTTCGGCGGCCTAACATCATTTGCGTGCTAAGATTAGCATTGGGTTCAGAAATATCCAAATACTGTGAACCTACGAGAAAGTCGAATGTATAACTCTCCCATATTATCTTTGTGGGCGTTATCGTTACTGCATCCCCGGTTATCGTAGTCGTGCTCTTTACACATCCCAGGACTAATGAACACCAATTGGTTAATGAAAGCGTCCTCGTTTTGGTCGACGTGATGGCCTTCCTGCACGATGCAACTGAGGAAATTCGGCAGGATGCTGGTGTAGCACTAGCTAGAGAAATTCCGAGACCGGCAAGGACGGTTACAAGGAGCAAGCTTGTAAGGAACCTCATTATTATTTTTTGTTTTTTGTTTCTCCAAGTCGTTCAGATTATCCCACCGCTTCTGAATAATCTAAGTTTGCAATGAAAGGGAAGCCTCCATAATAAATCTTCCGAGCCAAAGACGGCACCATGACCTTTTTGATCTTTAACTATGTGCGCCCTTGAAAGTACGCAGGATCAAGTACATGCATATGCCCAGAATCCCAAGCAATTCGGTGGCGGTTCTTGGTATCCTGCCTGAAGCTTCTGCCCTGGATAGATCCAAAAAAAATCCCTTGAAATTTTCTTGGCCGCAGGAATCTAGCCGGACGATCGATCCAGACATTTGCCACGGACAGATGCATATTCACTTCCGATCAATTTAAAAATAATGAGGGTTTGTTATATAGACTACAAGCGCTATCTAGAAAATTCCTACGTAGTAGATACACAAAGAGAACAAACGAGGAAAGTTATGCATGTGCCTCAGAGGTTCAAGCATAAGCCTAGCGAACGAAACAGGGAAGAACAGAGCAAAGGACTTAACAAAGAAATATTGCCATAGCAGTATAATTACACCCTATCTAACAATCGGCAAACTGGAAAAAAGTCTGGCCTACCAGACACACGCCCAGAAAGTAACCCCCTCTTCCAGACCTCTAGAATAACGTTCAGAAACAACAGAAAAGTATCAACCGACGAAGCATGATATGGCGAAACAAGCTTAAACGATGAACGCCCAAATACGCCATAGAATATTAAGAATTAGAGATAGAGGGTTGGACACACCGTTTAGAAAGTGAGTTTTCAAACTCGTCGTTCTGTTCGTCCACGCCACTAGGTTATTTTCACAACCAATACTGTTCGTTTATGTTCTCGAATAGCTGCTCTGACCCGGCGTCATTTTTGCCTTTTTTCTTTTTAAAATTTTTTTTCCTTTCTTTTTTTTTTACAATTTTTTTGGCGGAAACACATCAGATACCTTCACCCTCAGACGTAGTAAACCAAAATCACTAGAAATCTAAGCTAGAAGATGAGGCCAGTCGTAAGCAGCATATTAAATATATGACGAAAGGCTCCATTAGAGCCGAAAGCATAGGGTATCACGTCGTTGGAATCAATTGAGCGTCGTTTGTCAAGTCCAAGTGGACCATATGTAAGTTGCGAATGGATCAGTCCACGGTTCTCGACAGAGGCTGGAATAGAAGACGAATTTAAAGGTGCAAGTCTTTAGCATTGCTGGCCGACGCGTCGGGTATCTCTGCGGCTTCTGGTCTGCTTCTTGCCTTGGTTTGATTCTTCGGGCGGTATGGTAGAATCCGTAGTAGCACCTATTTTCAGATCTACAATTTTCTTGCCATCTGCTGCTCGAATCGGGATAGCTGCTGTAGTTTTTACTGGCGGGGTGAAAACTCCGCTCGTGGTCTCGCTTCTCAAAATGTCGCTGTTCAAGGAAGGGAAAAGGGTTATTTCTGGCGTTAATAAGAAAGTCGGTTCAACCGGCTGAATCGATGTGAAAGATGTGTCTGGTGTAGTGGTCGTTGAGATGTTTTTGATAGGCGGGTGAGCTAAATCAAGAGTAGTAACCGGATGGATCAGCATTTACAAAAGCGCGGAGGGAGAGGCGAAGTCGGTAATTACGTGCGGAAAATGTTCTAAGCTGCCGTGCGCCGATTAGCTTCCTCGGATTCTACCCTTGGACAGGAACGGGCGCATTGACTTTGGTTCGTTTGACGTCCCCCTATAGTTATAGGTTAGCATCGTACGTGTAAATATCTAAGGCGAAGAGCGTAACGATAGGGAAGTCTAAATGGGTAAGTGTCCCTAGATGTAAGCATCCCCGGATAAGGTAGATGAGCAACGCACCTCGGTGGCATTCGTAGCCTCATCATGGGTTCTCTTCGTCCCACCCTGGGAACCATCAATACTACTCGCGACTTTCCTAATGACCTTCCTTTTAACAACCGTCTTTGCGGGTTTGATATCGCCCTTGGCGAAGTCGAAGCACTCATCGGGAAGACTGAAGCTAAAAAAACATACAATCTCGGTATCAGTGATAGCAAACTAGAAGGGTTCAGAAAAAAGGCAGTAGCATACTTTTTCTTCAAGTCCAGTTTTACGCAGTGCACCTCTTCATCGTATCCTTCCCAGCTGTGGCACATTTGATAGAACTCTCGGGCTGGCCAAGTAATATTAACCGGTCCCGTCCATCCAGGCACCAACTCGACCCCAATGTAAAAGGTAGTGATCCAAAGAGGAATTCCATCCTTTTTATCTTGATCTGAAACTTCTCCCGCGGTCTCCCCAGTTGCCGCATTAGCGGCTTCAGCTGGGGGTGCGTTCTCAACACGTTCCCCATTTGCAATCTTGCGCGCCTCTTCATCATTTTTACAGTACTGGACCTGTTCAAAAGGTTTAACGTACGGTCTGGCACTTGCAATGACGTCGGTACACATTTCGAGCTTCATGACTAGATGTCGAATTTTAGACTCTACCAGACCGGACCACTTCACACTGGCCTCCTGTTCCTTGGCGCTAGCATTGACAGCAAGGTAATATTTGTAGTCCTTTGTGAAAAATGTGTGGCGCTCGAAAAGTTGTTTCCAGCTCCCTTTGCCAGTGATAATTCTATCAACAATATCAGCTGCTTTAGCCATCTCCCCTAATATAGCCGCCTTCGTTGAAGGTGTAATGTTATGAGTTGAGCACATCGATGGGTAGGCTGGTGTGATAATGGGCATTAGGTGGTTCTTGTCGCTTGGGTACAACTAGCCGATATTGTTAGATATGTAACACCGGAGCGGTATTGCGATTGTACATACCCTTGGGTTCCAGACTCGGACATTGAGAGGTCCGTCTTCGATCGGCTTCAAGAGAACTGGTTGTGGCCACGCCCACTGCCCCAGAATTCTAAAGAATTTGGAAACAATTACAGCACTAACAGCTGAAGGGTACAGTTGACAGATTCTTGCCACCAGCATTGCCCAAGCGACACCACCAGGGAATCCATAAACGTTTCCATAGATAGCTTTGCATTTTGCCCAGATCTTGATCGCCCGGAGAGCATGCTTGAAAACCGCTGGAGCCGGCACCAGTGTCAAGATCTCATCCGTGACTCTAGTGCCGTTCAAACTTCTTAACTCCTTTTCATCCAGACCCCTAAGCAGATTCTTGTCCTCTAGGCTCATATCAGGCGGGACCTGTGTGACTCCAAGTCTGCAGAAGATTAAATCGATAGAAATCCCTGACATGACGAACTTGATGATTGGCACAAACGCGTCTGGAACCGGCGCCAATTCTTCAATAACTTGAGGTTCGTTTGGCTTGTTGAGGGCCTTTAGTAACGGAGGATAGAACTTGAAGAAATCTTCGCGTGTAACAAGTTTCGGGGCAACAACGAGGGTGTCGATATCGGATCCTATAGTCCTCAGGCTGTATTAGAAGTTGTGTACCCTAGCTTGCAGGGGCTAAAGAGGAATCTCTACCGGGTCCAACAACTCCAAGGCGGTAGCTTCCATAGGTAAATACCTTCCCCCCAGCGCTGTTCGTTGCAAGTTCGTTCTGGTTCTTCGATGCATATACCTGCCGTACGAAGTCTTCCGTAATTCTTTGTAATCGTTTCAATACATCGACACTGTAATTCAATAAAGTCAAGGTTAGCTGTGCTGGCCGCTTCTGTGTACCTGGATCCAAACTATCCAATAAAGATGAAAGTACCGTTTCTGAGATTCTTCAGCGCTCTCGAAACTATTCATAGCCTTGAGTTCTTCGATCAAATCGTTGTTGACCTTAACTTCCTGGTCTGTTGGTAGGGCATGGGAAATCGCGGGCGTGACACCCCATTGACGCGGTGCCTGACTGGAAATTGAGAACCGATGATTAGCAGAATTTCAAAACCATATAGAGATAGAAGGAGAGAGGAGAAGCGTGTCGAAAGTCTTACTCTGCCATTGTAATACCGGGAAGTTGCTGTTGTCAGTGACGATGGATGGTGAATAAGAGATGAAGAAAGAAAAGTGGAAAGTGCGACTTGAGTTGAGATCCACGATGACCCACATTTGTTGTGTTTGCATAACGAGGCCCATTCGCCACAATTAAAGATGGGGCGGTGCATATGGCGTCTGCTATAATTGGGGCAAACACGAACTTTCGTTGCATGTGCGACGCAACCTCGAGCTCGAGCCGGCAGTTTCCTTGGCTTTTACCTAGTCTTGCTAGCCTATATGGCACAGCTTACGATCTGGGAGGCTTTGTATGAAATAGGCCTTTAAATCTTCATATTAGAATTACATGTTTGCTATGCTATTCTATGGATGCAGTATTCTATAGAGCACGAACAAAGATGCATAAACACTGTAAAAAAGGCACACGGTGACATCCCAATATCAGGAAGCCGGTACTACTGGGTGTACGAACCCTTACCTAAAATGTATCCTGTTATAAAGCAAAGATAGCAGCTGCTTTAAGAGGTAGCCTGCTCAGTAGTTTCGGAAATCTCATCAGTATCTCCTCCTGCAATTTGCTCCTTGGTCATTTGCAAGTGCGGCTGTCCATTCCGAACGGCGCTTCCTTCGCCGTCCTCCTCAACTTCAACACCATCTTTGATATCAAACTTCTTGAAGCTTTTTTCAACGACATCTGCCGCGTGTGGTCTCTTGACCGCAATCCAAAACTCTGACTCATAGATATATCGGCCCATGGACTTAACATCATTAATATATCCAGAGGGCTCAGTAGTTTGGCGTTCGATGATCTCGAATCCGTATAAGTCAATGAGGCGGATAACATCTTCTAAGGTGAACTCCAAGCTTCCGGCCCACTCGGCGTTTTGGCCTTCATGACTATGACGGCTTCTACGGTTGTCAGAACCGGGTGGGGATCGATGAGAGCCTCCAGCTGAGGTTCCGGCATGGATATGGGGGCCGGCAGAACCACCGGAATCGAAAGCGGGGCGATTAGAACCAGCAGAAGCAGAAGTGGAACGTTGGGAGCCAGTGGTAGAACCATGCGAGCTCTCGAGATATCCGCTGGATGTCCCAGTATCATTACTAGTTGAGGTTCCAGTCTCAGCACGGTCAGAGACCCCAGGAAAAGTAGTGTTTCCGACCACCGCTGGGAAATCTCCAGGATCAACACGGGTGCGTGAGCTATTGCTACTACCGAAGGCAGAGTTTTGTGAAGGCTCGTCATCGGAGACAGGAAGCAGAGGAACTATATTCATTGCCTTCTATCAGTCTTTCTGAATTCCCCAAAGATGCTATATTGAAGCTAATAGTCTTACCTTCTGCATCCTCGACGTTGGCTTGAACCTGATCGAAGCCCCGAATTCCAGCGTCCCTACGCCCAAAATTATCCTGGTGTACCTCCGTCGCATCACTACCTTCGTAATGCCACAGCAAGGGGCCATGGTTGATCCAAGCACCTCCTAGCCTGAGAACATTGCGGATAGTTTCCAAGTAATCCAGGAAATTTCGAGCGGTGTCGATGAAGAAACACGTAGCAACACAGTCAAAGGATTCTTTAGCCTCAGGGGTGTTATAGCTTGCAACAAACTCACCAGCCGACATTGAGAAATACTGGCTTGGCTTGTAGCGGTAGATAGCTGGGCGTCGGTGACCACCTTCCGTGGCAGTGAACTCCAGCCATTGGTTCAACTCGGTAGCCGGGTGAACATCGGGAACGGTGATGTGTCGAAGATGGTAGGCATGGCTACGATGATGGGAGAACCCGTGACAGAATGGATAGACGGTATACTCATCTTCATGATTAGTGCTATTACGGGTCGAAATTTTCAGTTAGATAAAGGCTTCCATTACAGGAGCACGAACTCGTCATGCTTCGGTACTGCGGCCGGCAAAGCAGGGAATATACTCACTGGTTAAGAATGAAGTTTGAGGCCATAAGTTGATGGAATGAGAATTCGTTTCCTTCGGTAGCATATCCGCGGCGCGCTAGCTCGAAAGCCAATCTCCCAAGACCAGCGCCAGGGACAAGAATACGAACGTCGCAGTGTGGAGTGACTGACGCAAACAAACGGTCGACGGCGAGAATGATTGGGCCGTATGTCATCTCTCGCTCTACAGCACCCGCTTCACTCCAGTCTCGGAGGAACTGTTTCAAGGTGCTCCTAGCTTTGTCTAGATCCGTGGCAGTTGCGAGTTCTTTATACTTAGGAACATCAACATGATCAATTCCGAAGCTGTGGCACCCTGATTTCAAAATGGACTCTGCGAAGAAGGCATTGGCCTCGATAGCTAGATCAACGCGATCGAGATGTTTGTTCCATTGAATGGCCTTCAAGACTGCCTGCTGCTCGGTTGGAAGAGAATACAAATTGCGTCGGCGACGGTGGGTGAAAGTCCAATGAGCCGCACGACGGAAAAGACTACCGTTCGGTTAGTCAAATTTTGACAAGAGTTTCATCAACAGAACCTATAGCAAGAATTACTTACTAGAAAGATGCCAAGGTTGCGCGAAGGACATCTCGCTCGTCATCACAGGTAGGGTCGAAAACGCCTATGTGAGGAATTTCATAATTGTCAGGATCATTTTCTCGACCGGTGAACTCAAAAACATCAAGTTCTAGAGGCTCAGCCTCTTCGTAGTATTCGTAATGTTCGTATTCCATCCTGAAATCGGGATGTTCGCCAGTCTCGAGGGTCTATGACAGAAACAAATGGAAGTAGAAGGGTGAAGTGGAGAAGGAGGAGAATTAAGGTCAGAAATGAGGACAAGGTCAAAACATAAATTGAAACTCCAAATTTTGTGGCCTGAAGGGCGTCAAGCCCTTTAGACAGTACGTAGACACAGTACTGCGCCATATAAAGGTGGCTGATAACTTATATATGCCGAGCGGGCTCGTTGAACTCTCAGATACCTTCCATGTTTTCTCTCATAATAGAACTAGGAGCAAGTCCACGAGCATGCGCCGTCTCCCCTCTCAGCCCTGGCTTAGCCAAATAACACTGCGGTCTGGCTGTTTGCTCTCAGGCTGCAGAACGAGTGATCATGATGCCGAATAGGACAATACTCAAACGATTGTAGGAGGAGTATATCCGCACAGGGGATTCTGAATATTCAATGACTGACCTTCCGCATGATCATGACCCTGATCTTTAGGCTGATGTGAGGCAGACATTGTTAGCGCACATTTAATATATGCCGATATTATACTCGCGGTGCCTCTCCGAGCACGGTCTATTCGGGGAGAGTCTGTCGTGAAGGAATGGAACGTTTAAAATAGATCGATAAAGATGACCAAGAAATATGAGGTCTGAGTCCGATCCAAATTCTATCCAGATGAATTCAAAGCACTATTTTTGAAATATCGAGTACGCAGAGACGTTGAAATTGCACTGAGCATATCCCGATGCTTCCATAGCGTCGAGGAGGTTTCGACAAAGCGTATGAGGGAACGGACTTGAATGTTCCAGTTTATGGCTATGGCACAACACGAGATATAAAAAGAGTACTTTGATGTTTGCAACGTCTAGTTACATAAGCAACACGTAGTCTCGTAGTAAGCAACACGCATTTTACAACATTTCGTGCCACGACTTGTAATTTTTTTGGTCTGCTCGGCAAACTCTGGTTACGAGACTGTTGTAGTGCATCCCGGGGGTTCAATATAGGCTGGTCTCGTTGGTATAGGCAGGGAGATATTAAATCTCACATATAAACATATATATATACCTTCTGGCTTTTAAATACATTGTCCAATACCAGAAAACAACGATAACTAACATCGTAACCCGCTAACAATATACGCTTTCAAGCAAGTACACCCTCCCAAATAGCAAAATCACATCAGACGCCGCCCGCAATAACAGCGTCATATGTATGTAGTAGAGTCTTCCAGTAGGGGTGCTGTTGCCTGAGCTTTTGTTACCCTAGACTCAACGGGTTTGTACTCCGTCTTAGTCGCCTTTTCATTTGGGCCTTTCACGTTTAGAGCTTCGTGGCAACTGATCGATCCGCCAGCATCGACTTTTTCGCCTTCTAATGAAGGTTCCGGGGCCTCATACTGATCTCTCATCTTCAAAAAACACAGGTAAACGCCAAACTTCTTCTGTACTCCTTCAATAAACTTCTTGCAATCATCGCAAACATCTCGACTGACCCAAAACTTGGTACTCCTAGCTAGACAGAACGCACTTCTAACCCCCGCTTCCTTTCCAAGCAGGCTCCGGTACTTGAAGATATTATGCGAAAATCCGTCAGGGGCCCAAGTTGTATGCATAACCAGGAATCGTACTAGCATCTTCTTCTCCGCATGGCAGGCATGCCAGTGCTCCGCTGACGAAGCTGTGTTATTTTTCCGCTCCAATTCCCGCTTCCATACAACTGAAGCACTCTTGGGGATCTCCTTTGGAAACTCGTGTCCAATTTCTTTGGCAAGTTCCCGGACAAGTAGCATCAGCTGCTTGTTGTTGAGCGGAAGATGTGCTTCCAATCTTTCGGCTTCTACCATCCCGCTAACTACAGAGATATCTGGATAGTTCGGGCCTCTGATGCAACTGCAGACAGTTCGGAAACCATCCGATTCGACAAGGCCAAGCAAGCGTGTTTGTTCGCCTTCGTTGACAGTACACATCTGCCAATCGATTTCTCGCTCAACCCTATTCCTAGTTTCTCTGATAGTGCCCTCCTCTTTCCATCTCTCTGCAATGACTGTATATTTGGGCTTTGAGTAGTAGCCGACAATTTGATCAAGCCTGTTTAGCTTCTCAGCGCAGGATCTAGCAATTTCTTGCAGCTTTTTGATCTTTGTCAAGTGTTTTGGTGGGGGCATAGGAACAGGGTCGTAGCTCTTTTCTTCAGCTATGTCCAGCCTCTGGAAAGCTTCAAACAACATTTGTTCCTGTGATTTTTCCTCTGATACCTCTAACTTAGCATCAGGGCCAGGTGTCGACGATCTGTCCTCCTCCTCAAGTGCTGGATTTACTTCAATCCTAACCTCTTCTTTGATGGCTACGGCTTTGGTAACAACTGGGAGAGACTTCTTCGGCCGGTATTTCACAACAAAGTACCTTTCCAGATCCGGTACATCATCGGTCACAGTCATCCAGTAAGCTCCACTTTTGTGGACCTGGAGTCCAACTGCTTCCTTTCCCAGAGTACCGGTTAACATATCAATATCCCCTGGGAATACAACCCGGTATCTACCAAAAGCCCCACATCCGGCGGGATATATGACCGGTACGCCAATACCCGCATCTGGAACTCGCCTGTGTTCATGCAGATCTTCACAGTAAGGGCACCGAATGATAATTTTGATATCAGAATAGCCAAGAACGAGTGTTGCTTCCGGATCTTGGCCGTCGAGGTATAATAATCGGATCCGGTTTATGATATCCCGAAGGAGTAACCAAAAGTTATTAGATAGTTTGTCCCCTTTGAAGATATTCTGAGAAAGGATTGCGGCCTGGGCTTCTGGAAGTACACTAGTGTGAGATTGAAAGAGTTCGATGGATTCCAAATAAGTGAAAAAATCGGTGTAGAAAGCCGAAAGCGTAGTTGCTCGCTGTTGGAATGTCGAAAGTGTGGGCACAGTCGGGGTGTTGAGGAATATCGGTGGTGTATTCCTTTGTCTCGGCGATAAAACCAATTTTAGCCGTTCTTCAGGCGCAGAAGTCGCAGGCGGTGTCGTCGGTCGAGATGCCATAGTAGGCGTATTGTTGTTCTTTCTAGAACGTGTAAATACTCCCATTTTAAAGATGGCGAAAGAGTGTGGCGAACGTTTTCATGCGTGCGTGAAAGATCAAGGCGGAATTGAAAGCTGGTGGGATGCAATATCAGTCTACCTAGCTAGCGGGCGCTAATTAGTCCTCCGACGGAAAGCTGAAGAAACAAAGGTTTAGGTTGTGCCTTTGCGGTCTGGCTAGCCATACATAGCGGTTCTCTAGAGTATTTATCATTTTTATTTTTCGGCTATCCGGTGGGTAGATGCATGGTTGGGCTGGCAACATATCATCGGATATCAGGCCTGGCGCACCAATGCCATCTACCAGGGGGAAGACGTGTTCACCTGCGACCGTATTTGTCGATGCTGAATACCAACCTAGTGCTCTTGTGCTAGTACAATAGGTCGGCCGTTCAGCCTCTGATTTTTCTGCTCTATCATGAAATGGGACGCAGGAAGTACAGGAGTCATTTTTTGCCTGAAATGAACATTCAAGATGGCTGGTGGCAGGGATTGAGGTTGGTGGATTCATCTCACCCAGTGTCGTCAACACAAGGTTCACAGGCATGAACTGAAGATGGTACCACAAATTCATGGTGGGGAATGAAGAACTCACTAGTTGGCTTGAAGCCGGACACGATCATGATAGAATCAAGCCTTTGTTTTATTTTATTTTATTTATTTATTTATTTATTTTTCAGAAAGGGAGTAATAAACGAAAGAAAACGCAGGAAAGGAAGAAAGCAATGCGGTGTCCTCAGGTTTGGGAAAAAGGACACTTGACTACCAAAAAAGCGACTAGTTAGGCTTGAACAGCAAAAGCCAGAAACACATCAAGAGGCCAAAAAAATCAAAAGAAGAACTCGACACCTGTGAGATTCGAACTCACGCACCCGAAGGTACCAGCTTAGCAGGCTGGCGCGTTAACCACTCCGCCAAAGTGCCTATTTAATATTTTTGTTTGAAACTAATACTATTTATTGTTATAATACAACATTGAAATCTAATGCCATCTGGAACGGCGAGATTTTTGGTTGAATATTCCGCATCGAGTCAACTCGGAACCGGTACTAATCTACTCCGGGCGTTGGCCGACAAAAATTTTAATCGGTGAGAATGTGAACACATGAAAACCACATCTAAATACGATAAAATCATCCAAGAAGCTTCGAAGGTACATCACTACGCGTGTATATGTATTTTCATATTCACTGGTTACGTTAGGCTTCGGCAGTAATTGCTATATTCTATCCCTTGCCTACTAGTACTGGCTACAGATATATATATATGGAGAGAGAGAGAAGTTGGAACCAATTTTGGTGAATATATGCCATTCAATAGATACAGCTCTAGAATCTCTAGCCTGAATTGTAATTAACCAGCGAATATAGATATATATCCAGTATATATATCCAGTATATATACTTATAAGGTATGGGTATGTGATATACATCTCCAGATAGCGCTAACTAATATTTGGACCATGCTTCCTCAATATACCCATCCATCATCTCTGTGTATTCCTTACCACCCTTCACCCATCCCTTAATACCGCCCTCTAATATTACACTATTCATATCCGTATCCCCTTTATCATCGATGTAATCCGTGAACCAACCCGCGGCGCGAGTTCCTCGTCCTTGAGAAGAGCCTGTAATTTGCTTTAAGCAGGATATTCCACTCCATTATCAGCATAGATCTTAGAGGCCTACCACAATACCAGATCACCTGCTTGATATTACCAGCCTTGAATAAATCATACAAGGCCGGAATTGTATGATACAAGCTCTGAGCGGGAAGATTGATAGATCCGCGGATTGTTCCACCCTATCTCTAGTGTTACTTGATTTCGTAAATGTGCCGTGAATAAATGAATTATGATAGCTAGAAGATATAAAATGAATTCGGATACCGCCGTTATTTAGGCTTACCTCATAATCATTACGCCTTAAGTCGACGAGGACGAAGTCTTTGCTTCCCTCTCTTTGAAGAAGACTCAGGACTTCTTCCTTCGTGCGAGCCCCGGGCTTGGATGTACGAGGCTTCGGGAACGCGGTATGCCATGGAGGGCTGTCGACTGCAGGCCCAGGTGCTTCACAAGACATGCTATACAAGGATGAGGAGCGAGATAAGGATACCGTGGGTTGTCGCAGAGGCAAAAGTATAGACCGTATTAAATATGACTTCGAGTGACCGACAACGAGTCTCTTAAATAGGGAGAAGCTAGTATCGCACATAAAATATGCCTTCAGAAGGATCTCGAGTTGAAGTATTGCATCATGTGGTATTTTTGGTTTACAACGCAGACGCTAAATATCGGCAAGATGGCAGACTCTGTTTGACGCCGATACCGCAGCTAGCGAGTCTTGAGTGCTGCGTGCCAGGGATAAGCCTGGATAATTCAATCAAACTCCTAAATCTACTTTGTGTATATATTCTCGTATCCATGAGGGATTCGAGAAACAAGTTACATTATCCCGAATCCAAACCGGATTAATCCAAATTTCTAGAACCAGTTCGTGCATAACTGTTACACTAGCCCACCGAGATGACATCAGTTGCAGGACTCGGCAAACCTCGATACTCATTAACTTTGTAAATTGGGTATGATGGGATAATGCTGTATTGCTGCATGATTCCTCCTAGTACATAAGATCTTACGCGAGGCAAGACGGGCTTGAAAGCTTGATTCTGGGAAGTCCTTGTGGTAATACTGTGTCGAACGCCCTTCACCGAGCTTTGTGCATCCTGTGTCTAAAGGTCTTGGAAACTTTCCGTGAGTCTATAGCCAAATGGCAAAACTTCTTTCACAGCCTCTGCTAGTTTTTCAAGTTCGCACAAAGCATATAGAGAATTTATTGCAAGTTTTCATTCCGAAGTCTGCTGTGGGCTGGATCTTTGAGGTTCTAGATATATACGAAGTAGACAAGAGTCGGGGCAATTGGTCATATAATTATACGTTAGAACGGAGTGAAATTTGATGCATAGTTACGGTAGTGAAGTCCCTGTGCCGCTAAACCATTCTTACTGGAGAATTAATTTAGCTTCCAATATGCATGCCAGAACAGATTTTGCTGGTTCGGGTGGATTGAAATCTCTGACTGTCTAGAGAATTGTCTCCTAACCGTTAACCTCTATTTTGGATTCTACACAATTAATAGTCAGTCTTCTGTATTGCAAATGGCTAGCCCACCCGGACTGTGGGAAGATCGATCAGTACGATTGAAGAGCCAACAGTAGCACTGATTGATCAGATGCTCCAATGGAAGGCGAGAATAAGACAAACGTATCGCCCCTTGGACATATTCCCAATTTGCGATATCGATACGAGAATCGATCGGCTGGAGCCGCTATGTCACACAGATCGCCTACGCACTCTTCGTGGAGTCTGCCTCATGCAATAACATAGTTTCACACCTCGTGACTCGAGATAAATCACACTTTGTCTTTTACGCCGCGCAGCAATGTCAAATTTGCATTGCCTACTTAGGTACCCAGGACCAAAGGTTAGATTGTGTTGATATGTTGTAACTCCTAAAGCGGTAAGGCGGCAAACAGAATCACAATAAATGCAAATTGGTGGCCGCGAAAACTTCGGCACCTTTTTTTTTTCTCTCGCGAGCACAATCATCGCCACCATATTCATCGCTATAAGGTAGCGCTAACAAGGTATTTTCCTTCTTCCCTCTCACTCCCAGTTTGAAACACTTGCCAGCAGTTCCTTCAAATGATGAAAAAAATATCAGACCTGTGCTGAAACACGCAATGTGGACAACCAATATATTGCCAATTTTTTATCTGATTTTGCCAACTCTCTCTCTCTATCTTGTATCCGACCAATTCATCAAAAGATAATGGGAAATAATGCTGACAATACGGAATAAAGGCAGGAAAAGTAACTCGAATCTTATTTCAGACTCACCGCTCGAGGGATAGTGTCCAATATCATGTTAATAGAAAACGTCAATTCATCTCACTTAATCTTTTCTTCACTCCTTGTATCCTACTCCCGGTCTGGGCGCTTTCCTTCGCCAGCTGGATGATTCCAATAACATCTCTGGCCTCCTCGGGCTTGACGTGCAAATCCTTCTTCACCTCGCCAAGTTTCTCACCGCCTACGATTCGTCCCACGCAACCAATGACATTCCTGTAGTACTCCACGTAGTCTCCTTTCTCCGGCTTGACCTTCCCACTCACGAAGCCACCAGCGGTCCCCGTGGCCGCAACTCTTCCAAATATACCCTCCAATCCTTCTGGATCTGCTTCCGCAGCTCCAATAGGAACTGTAACCTCTGGCCACTCGTCTACCCTTTCCTCACCGTAGTCTGACGCGTTCATCGCCTCTACCCCACCTTGGCGTAGTTGATCTTCCTGGACATCCATACCGAACTTTTTATACCCTCCTTGCCAGCCCTTTACTATCCATCTGTTCTGTCTTGCGACCGGTGAGACCATTGTAGACTTCAGCTCCACAGTCAGGGGTTTGCCGCCATTGACACCCGGTTTGGCAGTATAGTACATGTACAGCGTGAAGCTATCATCAACTTCAAGTGGTTCTGTTTGCCGTTGGTTATCGGTATGAGCCCAGATCCATTCCGGGAGGCCGAATAGGTGGAGGGCTTGATCGATAAGATGGCTTCCAAGGTCATATAGGATTCCATTTCCGGGCAAGTCCTGAGATTTCCATCCCTTGGCTGCTGATGAGGATGGGGCAGTTGGAAGGCGGTATCGATTGAATTGAGAAGTTATTGAAATGATGGGAGTTAAGAGAAAGGATGTATGTGGAGATGTGAGATACTTTTTAAGGGTTAGGAAATCGGAGTCGAAACGGCGGTTTTGGTAGACGGTTAAGAGGAGGTTGCTGCTATCTGCAATGGAGATGAGGGATGAACAGTCTGTATAGGTGGGACAAAACGGCTTTTCAACAATCACTAGCAATTGATCTATCAGTCACATCGATATTAACGGTATAAGCAACCGTTCGAATGGAGCCATACCGTGTTTCCCGTTCTCAAGCGCCTCCTTTGCCAGGTCGTAGTGACCGGGACTCGGGGTACAGATGACAACCAAATGTACATTCGAGTCTTTGAAAAGGCTGGTGGCATCACGGTAATGCTTGACATCTGGATAATCGACCGCGACATGGTCACCTCTCTTGGAGGCCGAACCAATCTCAGGTGGAGCAGCACGCTGGACTACAGCATATACCTTGGCATTCGGAACAGCAGTAATGGTAGGAATGTGGAAGGCTGTAGTAGATAGACCGTAGCCTATCAGGCCGACATTGATAACGGTGGCCATGGTTGATATTGGAGATATCGAGCGATATGATGCTCCGGCGGTGATGATCAATGTCAACTGAGGAAGCGTAATCTGCCTTCATTTATAATCTCTTCTATCAAGTAAGACACCTGATGATAACCAATTCCGTGTCAACCGGATGGAGCTCGCGGCGGGGTCTTCTATACGGCCTCTCGCCGGTGTGGGAGGTCTCATGCCGGATGCAACCAACGTCATTTCGTAAAAAGTCTCAAGCCGACAGCGTAGCCGAGAATGGCACCGACCTTCGATTCTAGCTACCCCGGATTCCATATCGACCTCGACTTCGCCTTCGACTTTAACCGGCGGGAGACCTCGTGGATTTCATTACTTGCATCCATGGTTAGCTGCTTCGGGTTTGGAGGTCGCAGGTTTGGCGGGGTGTTTCCCCTTCTGAACTGACAGTCGGGGTACGGTCGACCAAGGCCTGCAGGACGAAATTGGGTTGGGATTGGTTGTACGATTGTTTGTGGGACCACGAACAACCGCCCACCACGCGACAAGCTCACCATCACGACGACGGCGGATTTGAAAATTTCTTTTCGTGTCGCCATTTGACTCACCTGGGCTTCTTTGCCTTCTGGAGCATTCGGATACAATCGTCTAATTTTTACGTGTCAATCGCGATTTCGAATCGTCTAGACCGCGTCCCAGATTCCACAGCGACATAGGCAGTCACGATGTCTACGGAAACTCCCCCCTTCGCCATTGACACCATCACGGTTGTCTCTTTCATCTTCATGCTTGCCCTCCTTATAGTGGCATATATAATCTCGTTGTCTGCGCTTCCTAAAAGCTCTAACTTCACTATTCGCTTCATCTTTATCTGGCATCTGTTTGACGCTCTTACACACATGATCCTCGAGGCTGGGTTTCTATACCATTCTTTCTTCTCATACACTCCCGATCAGAAACATTATGGCGCTCAGTATTCCAGTGCTCCGCTCGCACTTATCTGGCAGGAGTACTCAAAAGCCGACTCTCGATGGGCTGTGGCAGATCCCGTTGTTGTCGCAATTGAATTACCAACGGTATTACTTGAAGGACCCGGGGCGGCGTATATATGCTATTTGTTGGCAAAAGGGTCGCCAAACGTATGGTTTTGGATCTTGGTCGTTGCAGTTGGCGAGATATATGGAGGATGGATGACGTTTGCGCCAGAGTGGCTCACCGGGAGCCCGGCGTTGGAGACAAGCAATTTCATGTACAAATGGGTCTACCTGTTCTTCTTCAATATGCTGTGGGTTTGGGTACCTGGCTGGCTCTGCTGGGTCAGCTACAGCGAGATTGTAAAGGGTTTAGGGGTTGTGAAGAGGCAAGAACAAGGGAAGAAGGCGCTGTAGATGGTCTTCAGGCTGACAGGTAGAAGCTGAGCTGATATCCGCCTCGTTGAGATGCTGAGGTTTAGGAATATGGCTTATATCGTGGATCAAATGACTGCCAATCAACCTGTATATGCATATTAGATCATGTCCTAACTTTCAGGGAATCCACCACAATCAAAGCACGGGTCCCCTGAAACCCGAGCCCTCAGAATCTCCTTCTGTTTCCCAAAAATCTTTCCATAACTCTATCCTAGCAATCGAGACGAGGTGCGGAGAATTCCAAGCCGACCTAAAATTCAGGGAATGACGAGTCTCGATGATTCCGATTACAGCACTAAACCATATGTGATGTAAATAGATGAGAAACATAATCTCCTGTCTCGTGGGGAACTACCCGCCCCCCTGCTTCGTGTTTGTTCCGAGGCTTTCTTCTGCCAATTTTCAATGCAGTCACACCACATTAACACCATCGACGCATTTGCCACGGAATATTCCAGCTTTACAAAGGTTTTATGTCCGAGGATTTTAACCTTTGAGAGTCGGAAATCACCGCCCTAGTATGCATATTATGAATTTGCATGGAGATAATGTGCCGAACATTCTCAGGCTGAATGAGGATAGTATATTGACCTGCGAAGCCGGAGCTATTCAGATATACAATAGTTATCACGGTCATAGCGTATGTGTACAGTACGTTCGTCGAGTAGATGACCCCAAGCATGCAGCTGACATTATTCCTTGGGAGCGCGTGAACGCGCTGCTCGAATACAGTTAACAAACGTTATCCAAGGTAGACTCTAGTTTTAAGGTCATTTTCAAAAACCGCGCTATATCATCTATTTCATCAGGAATTTGATACCAGTGCCCTAAGTCATCATAGCTTTTCCATGAAACCTCGAACCCAAGTCCGTTCAGCACATCTCTAGCTTGCTCTCCGAGTCTAAACTGTACTTTCTCGTCCAGCACCCCATGGCCGAGGAAGATTGGAGTCTTTGAAACCGCTAAATTATCGCTATGTAACCCAGAAAATGATATATTCTCTTTCAGAAACTTAACAGCATCAGAAACGGGGATCTTGGCGCCCTTGTTTTGAGTTTCGGTTGCTTCCTTCTCATCCTCAAAAATAGTGCTGTGTTCATCATCATCATCAGATGTCCCAAAAATATCAACGCCGTCAAGGTTATCATCATTTGGCGAGATCCCCAAAATGGTTTGAACATCTCCAGCAAACGGTAACCATCCACACATTCCGACATACCCCCCAAGTCGTTGATAATAGCAGAGTGTAGCATATAACGACGATGCGCAGCCCTGGCTCAGCCCTCCTAGCACAATGTTTTCTACTGGGATTCCATTGCTAATTTCCTGCTCGATAAGGTCGTGCACGAGTTCTGTTGTTTCCTGCAAACCATCAACTTGCAGATGCTCCCTGTAAGATTGCTGATTGATATCGTATATATCAAACCACTGATGTATAGGGAGCCTTTTAAACAGCGCAGCGCGCCGCTTCTTAGCTGTTGGGAATATCCATTTTGCGGATGGAAAGATTTCAGCTAATGTTTTCCCGCTCGAGGATATCGAGGCTATAAATTCAGCACCGAATTTAAGGCCATTGCTCCCGCGCCCGTGGAGAAGGATAAACGAGTAGGCATGATTGGTGCTCGGAGGAACGATAAAAGGATGCGTATATCTGCGTGTAGTTGCTAGGGGTGTATCCGATGGATTACTCTGTGAAGAAGTAATAGTACTAGATCTTGGAGGATTATCCATATTTCTGGACTGGAACCCTATTTGTGGATTGGATACCAGCAAGGATTCGAGATGGACCTTTGAGGAAAACAAGGTTGATAATATATAATATCTGGTGTTATGAGCAATTCGCCGAGCCAGTCGATTGTGGGGCACGGGTGCTCATTGGTCAAAGGCTAGGCCGAACTTTAGAGAATGCACGACCCTGGTTGCATTTCGGTCATATTTTTCTAGCTATCTTGGTTTTGATCTTGATGGAGTACTAGTTCAATCAATATATCTCTCGGGCGGGCGACCTTGCAGATGAGAACAGAAAAAAGTCCGAGCCATTTGCGTGTCTGCGCATGGTCATTATATGATATCACGATTTTAATGTTGGTCCAGTTGTATCCCTCGATATATATACAAAGTTCTTATGATTTATATGTACTGGCCAATTTGAGACTTCAGATCGATAACTTATAACCTTATCCGCCGAAGCCCGGTGATCAATAGGCTAGATGCCGGACAGTAATAGCCGAGTCTCATTGAACTTGTTTTGTGACAATCCTGCCAGAAATTAGGATTGCAACGTCAACTCTGTTTCCGGAAGCCCGAGCTTTGACTGATAACCTGGGAGGAAGCCGTTAGCTGATTCAAGCTGAATGAAGCGAATCTTGACTAGAGTTTCAACTTGTCATTCGATTAAAGCTATTTTATCATAATTTCTTAGCTAGGGGGATAACTGGTTAAAAAAAGGGTTCAGGAAAATGTTGCCTAGAATTTTAATGCTGTAATATGATTTGCTTGGTTTAATTAACGCAAACGATGATGAATACAGCCGTAAAGAGAAATAATAACAAAGCCCTTGGGAATTTAGATGGGGGAGTATCATGCAAGATTAAGTTCAGCTTCTTCCAAAAACAATATATATTGCTTAGCATCTGGATCACTGAACACGCTATCCGGCGACTATTGGATCGGCTTGGACATGCACACAGGCTACGCGCCGCTGCTGACGGTTCGAAATATCCGTAGCTAAATCAGGCTTGGTCGAGGCTATGTTCTCCACTGTGTTGCTTGGGTGGGCCCTTGGCCGGCACCTGATTTTATTGGGATTCTTCTTTTTATTCTGGATATCAATTAGATTGGCAAATTTCCTGGATTCATGGCTCAGCTTGCCTATTGTGATATATATATGGCCATATAGCTGTGATCCACCGGTAGCAATTATAAATTATACATCAAGCCTTTAGAAGCCCTGAGGTCGATATAATATAATTACTTTTCTCTGAAGTGTTCACTTATATAGAAGTGCTGATGTTTGGCTGAAAATTGAGATACACCCTCAGCGCGTCGACATGAACCTAACCCGATTTAAAAATCCCTAGGTCGACTCAAAGCCTTCCGCAATCATTTATATACACTTACATACATCGGCGCACGAATATCAAATAGGATGGATTCTCTTTATTTCGCATGGAGAAACGTTCGGACTCCGTCGTAATTGCAATACCCAGATCTGCCGGGCGTCCACGTTATCTCACATATTGGTATGTTTCGTTTCCCAGCTACCACCTAGCCCATAGCAGCCCCACCCCATATCCCTAGCTAAGGAGCACAACTCTTCAGATCCAGTCTTGTCTCCACCCGGCCATCTCAATCCATTCCTTATCAGGTCCGCACGAATATATAGAACAGTCTCACCGACACCGTCTAATCGCACTAATGTATCGTCTGATGTTTTCGCCACGATATGTGACATTGGCTTCGGCCAAGCCGCCAGCGGCTTTCGGTTTTTATCTAGGGAGTAGTTAGTGGATCTACACACTTTTACATTCGCCATGGTTAAATAGATCGAATAAAGATTCTACCTTCTTGCCACTTTTTCATCGCTGCCTCACTTGGACCGCTATATGCATTTCTCGCCATATCTTTATAACTAGTTTGACGGCACATGACTGTCATGATTCCAAGCGGCAACAACTTAGATCTCCGGCTCTTTGGTACGTTCGCGATCTCGAGTTTACTGATTTCCTTTTTCGCAACCTCGTGAAAACGATTGAATAAACCTTCCGGAAGCTCATAAATGTCTGGGTCAACCCACACGATGTGCGCCTCTTTCTTAAGCATCTCCTCCATAAGCATGTTTCTTAGTCGGAAAGATCTACCGATAGCGTATGGTCCAACTTGAAAATCCGATTTTGGCGCGTATATAATCTCCACCGAAGCCACATGGATATCCTTGCTCAGAATAATCGTGGTATAATGATCCAGAGAATCTTGATCGGAAGTTAAGAGTCCAATAGACGTTCCATGTGGTGGTAGCTGCTGTCGACTGATCATATCGAGGAAATCGGTCAAACTACGATCCGGCTCACCTGAATTACGGCCCCAAGACCTATCATTCTTGGTTGCCACGAGGATAAGAGTCGAAGGTGGATGCTGCGCATCATAATATTTTGTGACAAACGTATGCTTTCGAACATCGGAATCTGTACGCTCATCAACTGTGAGTTCTGTTTTTCGATCGGGAACCTGTTGGTCGAGATCCAGACTCGGTGAACCGAAAGTCGGCTCATTCTTTAGATCGGATATTCCATTTATTGTCGCTTCGGGAGCTAGTGGGTTGAGGTAGGAAGACACGACCACGATGAGAATCAAAGTCGATAGTATGAAGATCGACCTTCGTTGGGATGAGGGAGTAATATAAGCCATCCTTGTAGACCAGATTATTGCTACGAGAAGTATAATTGATAAATATGACACCATTCAGATGTGCTCTTATGGATATTTGAGTTGCAGTCTGACACCAGACGGTGAATTTGACTTGTAGTTAGACAATTCGGGACGCTGAAGTTGAAATCAGGCGGGGCTACCAAGATTGACACCTAGAAAGGACCGTGACTGCGGCAGTGGTCTAGAAGAATAGGACCTTAGAGTATACTCTACCACAGATCTGAGACCAAAGGAAGACTCGTACTGTGGCAGATGTATTGCCTTCTAAGAGTCGAAATCGCGAAGTTGGGAGAAAGGATACGCAATCCGCACCGACGAAAGGTGAAGATCTGAGGAAATGATATCAAGTAGGAACCCGGATTTTGGTTCCATCCAAATATGTTTGGAGCGCCACCTAGGGCTAGATAATAAATTCTGTACCATAAGACAGGGACGGTGTCGACATCTTAATTTATACAATCAAATTTCTTTTGAGTACAAATGGGTATATTTTCTTCCAATCGAGACGACGCCATCAAAACCCAACGTCCAACATGCTTGGCAGTTTTCATGTTGGAATGAAGGTTCTCTCTAAGTTTCCCATACGTGGAACTTTTGGCACCAGATGTTGGATGTTGGATATAGATAGCGTCCAAATACTTACCACGAATGGATACGCTAGTGTTAGATATTGTTGCTTATTTAGCTTGGCACGAGGGTCTGAATCCAATTATTGACAAGATATTGCAGGAACGAGCGCTTTTGACGGTGGTCGGAACTTGCTCAGCCTCTGGCCCCTCGAGGATAATATGGGGCTTTACAGGCACACCTGCTCTTTTTCGTCCTATATGCACCGTCGTGAGTTTGTTGCCAAATTAATTTGCTGGTCTGGTAATATCTGACCAATGGCAGTCGGCTCAACATATACTGGTGAGGCTTAGCGATGAACCGGCATGCCCCAGCTCGGCAAACCGATGGCCGTCAAGAAGGTTAAGTTGCATGAATCAACCAGCGGAGTATCGTTTCATCAGTTCGTCGGAAAGATTCGAACCTCGTCTGTACATATTGGCTTTCATTAATTACGTTTCGCACGACTTTTTTTCTCGTTAACGTGCCCCCCAGAGCTCCCCAGCTCAGTGAGTTAGCCATCTGGCAGCTGAGAGCTCGGGCCGTGTGAATTTGATTCTACTCAAACTGTAGCTACGGCGGGCAGAGGGCTTATAAAATATAGGAGTCTCCTGTAAGTGTATCATTTTCCGAAAAAAGCGGAATAAATTTGGCTGATAGGGCTTCCACTGGCTTCTTTATCAAGAAAACAGTCTTGATGACTCGCACCATCCCCGGGCGTATCTAGAATTATCCGATGATCCGGATATAGACTTTGAAGTTTTCAGCATCCTCGCGCCGGGGCCGTGGACAGGGACTGAAAACAACTTATGTAACGAGTGTAACTTCGAGAACAATTTTGCATGTTGAGCATTATGTCCCAAACAAAAGCTTCAAATACTTCTAGCAAGTGCACTCTGTTGTACATTACTTATCTGATAGTCGTATTTCGAAAGGGTTTTAACGGGCAACTTAGCATGCTGCTAGCTATATGCATTTTGGTGATACAGTCACGAAAGCTTGAGGGTTAGGCAAAATGCTGGAGGAATATCAATACAAGACCAGAGGAAGATATTAGTTTGAGAGCGCAACCAGAAAAGTCAACATATGTGATTAATAGCTTGCAGGGACCAAATTAGTTGACTACGCCTAGCATATATGAGATTTTTAAGACGTTCTACACGAGTCGGGACTAAGCATGTCGGTAGTATTGTGTCTAGACTATACTAATCGTAGTGGTATTTAACGTTGAAGCGCTCGAGGTGTATTATAATTATATCAATATATCGACATTCGAAGTTCGCACACTTCAATACACATGTCAATGAAATTTCTGTAATTCTCTGATTACCTAAAAATAAGTGTAGTTTGCTTGATAGCAGACGATAGTGTCAGCTGTTTCCCGCGAATGACATAAAGAAGAATATTCTTCTGCTTTAGCAAGACCTCTCTTAATATCTCATAAATTGCGGACGGATTTGATCAATGAAACTTGCTATTCGTGACCTCTGATCATTGGCCGGTAGTACTGATTTTTGCCTTTTGCTCTTTGATCAAGACTCTTGTGTATAGTTGCGATATATCGGTATCGTCATTGAATTTACAAGCGCTAATATTAATACCAGAATGATATATATGGAGGTTCAATGAAATGCGGACATGGATATCCGCGTGCTTTGATGACGAGTAATGCTTCATATGATGATTTCATGATTATGAGCAGCGATCTACTCTGTAGCTTGGTAAGAATTGATTTAGCTAGACACAAAAAGAGACGTACCGTGACTACGCAATCGCTCGATTAGCAAGATAAGTGTTGGTTGCGGCGTGTTGTACTTTGACTTCCACTTTGGGAATGAGACTTGCTCAAATTCGCACCGGATTCGGTAATTGACAAAATCCGCCAAACCCGACCGACGGCCATTGAACTTCCCTGATTCGAAAATTCATACTATGACACTGCAATGTTGCTTAGTTATGATATCTTACCCCTTTATCAAGCAAAAAATTACACCCAAACCCGATAGGTCTATACTTCCTTTATTCCATCTTCAGTAATCTTTCGGCTCCATAGTGTTGCCGAAATTGACAGTTGCCTGGTCGCCATGACGGACATATCAGAATTCACAAGTGTCTTCCGCGCTCGTGTCAACCTCAACGACAAGCGTAAAGCGAACAAGCGAAATCGCCAAGCGCTTTCTTGCCTTGCATGCCGCAGCCGTAAGCTAAAATGTGACCGTCAGCACCCGTGTACGGCATGTAGTAAACGTGGGGAAGGGCCGGCCTGTACCTTTACTACTACTTTGTCAGGAAACAACGGCAGCGGGTCTGGAGGGATTACTAAACCTTCTGGAACGGCAGATGCAAAGAGGTCAGAAGCTCAGGCAAAATTACAGAAACTCGAAGAGATCGTGCAGCAGTTGATACAATCTGGGGCCGTCGTGTCTAAACCTAGCAACACTCGAAATACCACAAACGGCGAGAGTCGGCGCGGCGCGGCGCCATTCGGGGAAGCCAACGATAATCAAGTAGAAGGAGGCTCACAAGATGAACCAACAGCTGGGTCTGAAAGCCGTCAGCTCCCTCCAGTCTTCATGTGCTACAATGAAGCCAGTGGTGGATACGTCGGTGCCACCCACTGGGCAGCCCTTCTCGAGCAGATCAACTGTGTTAAGGAATCGCTCGAAGATGACTGTGAATCATCCGACAAGTCGGTCACAGATGATTTTCCAGGAACTGACGATGCAGATTTGATACTGGGTACTGGTTCTGGCCACCTTACAATAGAAGATGCTATTCGGGCACTCCCCCCTCGCCACATAACGGATCGCCTACTCCAAGTATATTACTCTGTTAAATTTTCGAACGCATTATTTATTCACACGACTAAGTTTCGGCGAGAGTACGAAGCATTTTGGAAGAATCCAACCGCGGCCAGCTTGATTTGGATGTCGGTACTATTTTCTATATTATCCATGGGCTCAACGATCGCATCACGGGGGGGCAAGCTCATTGCTTTGGAAGCACACGACATTGAGGCCGTTAAACTCCTCAGTAAATCAAGGCAATGCCTTATTGCGGGGCAACATACCAAATCCCAGCCCTATGTGATTGAGGCGTTGGTGTTCTACTCCTCCTGCAAATACCATCTTAACGTAGATTCTGATTCTACTCTTTGGGCCCTCGCTGGGTACGTTACTCGTCTGGCACAACGGCTGGGTTATCACCGCGACCCCAAATATCTTAGCAAATCTTTCACACCTTTTGAAGCTGAGATGCGTCGACGGACTTGGTTTTGGGTTTCCACGTTTGATCTTGTATTTTCATTTCAGTACGGAATGCCGGGGATCATTAAAGATGAACAATGTGATACCGAAGCTCCTGGAAATTACAGAGATGATGATTTTGACGAAGATACGGTCGTAATGCCGCCACCCCGTCCGCCAAACGAGTTCACCAATATGCTTTACTATTGCCATAAAATAAAGATGACATCTGTTTTTCGCCGCGTCATTGAGCAAGCGCTGGCGTTACGGCAACCCGATTACGATGTAGTAATGAAGCTCGACAAAGAACTTGACGAAGTACACCAAGGCGTTCCTGCCATATTAAAAATCAATGGATTCATAAGAGAAAGCAGTTTTGCCGATTCCTCACATATGATCCTACATCGGCTGGTCCTCGAATTAACCTATCACAAGTGTCTATGTGTTCTTCACCGTATGTACCTCACCTTTGAGAAGGACAATCCAAAGTATGAATACTCGAGGAAACGAGCTAGGGAATCAGCTCTGAGAATCCTGGATATACAAAGCGATGCGTATGATGAAAGTCAGCCAGGCGGAAGGCTATGGGACGAGCGGTGGATGGTATCCAGTCTGACACTCCATGACTTTCTTCTCGCAAGCATGATCATGTGCTTGGACTTGAGTGAAAAGAAATCCGGAGAGTAAGCCTCCTATATAATTATTTTATGATCCGCAACCAACGATTGTGCTAACGTGGAAGGGAAGCGCTTCGCGGTGTACCCGTTGCCTCACAGCTCTCCAAAAATCATACAAAATCTGGTCGGAAAAGAAGCATATGTCCCGGGATGCCCTCCATGCCTCCAATGTTCTTGCAGCAATGCTTGCTAGAGCAGCGAACTCTGCTACTGAACAAGCAGCCGTCATAAGAGCCGCATCTCCTCACTCTCATCAGCAAAGCCTGTCGTTAGGCAGCTCTTTTGCCGGTGTCGATACCGACTCTGACCCATTCATGCGAGAACCAAATGCGATTTTTGGCATGAATGTATTGGGTTTGGCTACAAATGTCGTTACAAGATTTGGGCAGATAACGATGGATCCATCAGCTCCTCCTAATACTATAAGCAACAATATGATAGGGATGGCAGGGGGAACAGAGCAAGATCGTTCTGAGCAGCCCGGCGAGTTTGTAGCTCGCCAACTTACCGCTCGAGAGGAAGCTTTTGGGCTCGGCCTGGGGAATGATGTGTACCCTATGATTGACTCTTTTGAGCCACTAGACTTCGATACTTTAATGGGCGGCGGTGGAAATATAGACTGGGTAAGCTCAAATCTATTTCGAATGCACCAGGAATTGACTGACGCTAATTCATGCTTCTAGGGTCTTGTCGATCGATATCTATTCGACAAAACGGCAAGTTTCGGCAATACACCTAGCCCAGATGCAAGTATGCTGATGAACACGCCGGATGAATCGGTATCGGGTAGTAACAAATTCGGCCCAACTTCTCGGGCATCTTCATCAGCGTAGAATACCGACGCTTTTAAATCACATATGCATATGGGGCTATATATCCTGTGCAAAAGCAAGAACAAAAACTTTGAAAAAATTGAAAAAATTGAAAATAAGAAAAATTGAAATTTCGAAGAAGTATTACGGACACAGTACATGCATTTATTTTATTCTTGTGCCTTTACATATTAACGGCAAAGTGAGTCAAGTTTGAGGATTGACAACGTTAACTCCGAAAGCTTGATCTATTTTCATCGAGGCCCATCCTGTAGCTCTAATATTAATATGGGTGGCTCATTTATCCTCGCATTCACTCTTGGTTAAAGTTCTGCCTCCAACGCTGCTGAAAAAAAGGTTCGCTCCATCTATTACATTGCACATCCAGTTAGTATATTAGGTACACACATGTATAATATCGAAATAAGCCTAGAATTCCTCACCTCCGTGACTTTTCTAAATATTTCCACGAGCCCCTCAATCTGTGATACACCAAGTCCTGTAGCCATCCGTTCCAGAATATCTATGTGTGTAACTCATTCAGTTATGATATCAGCCATTGACGGGGAATATTTGCTCACCTCGCTGGATCTGAGTTGCAGCGGCGTATTCTTCGCTCGCGTATTCTTCTACCCATCGCCAAAATCGATTTCCTGCTTCAGTTTGAATGCTACCTGTTTCATTTTCTCTATTCCTTGCTGCAAATTGATACCCAACCGCACAGCTTATCATTGCAACAACCAAGGAGACTATATCACCATTATTCCCTACATCTAGGATGTATCTAGTATACGCAGTCGTTGTTGGGGCCTCGGGAGTCGACTCTAAATCCTGTACCGTGAGACCTGGGACCAATTCAGTGCAATACTTGACATGTAAAGCGGATTCGCGAATTATGGCAGTGAGGTAAGATGCTTGATCGCTTATTTGTGACAAAGACATTGCTTTATATGTCATCAAGGCCCTCGCCCTCGCGAATTGAAGGAGAAATAGATAATCCTGCTTGAGATACCATATGAAATTTTCAGTTCTGATGGTTCCCTTTGCGATTTGCTTTACGAATTCATGGTTCACATATTCATGCCATATCTTCGAAATTCGGGGATGGTTTATTAAGTAGTCGAAGAAGCGTCCTTGGGAGTATGGGAGCCTGTAGAGGCTGTGGACATGATTTATAGGCCCGTTGCCTTTCCCAAAGGAATAAGAGGCTGAAATAGCGCCGGAGATGTAGTTTCGAGCGTTCGATATGGCTGTGGGAAGAGACTGAGAGAGAGCGATGTTGCAGGCAATAGCGGCTATCGTCCAATTAATTTCCCGTTCAGTCAACAGAAGGGCGCGCATATACTCACAGGCGAGACTGCACCCTGTCCCGTGCGTATTCTTGCTGTTTATGAAGGAAGAATTGAAAGTTTTGACAGCGCCGTTGGGAAGGACTAACACATCCATCACGATAACTTTGTCTTGGGATCGACGAGCTATGCTTCCATCGTCCGCAAATGGCAGATGTCCGCCCTTCACAAGAACTGCTGTAGAACATTGTTCTTGTAGCCTCTTGGCAAGGTCTACGATATCTGCGATTGAATTTATGTTGTCCGTCGGGACAGCTGTACTTCGTAAGGCTTCGGGATTTGTGTAGTATGAGAGGAGGTGCTGGGCTTCCGGTATGTTTGGGGTTATGAGAGTTGCTAATGGTATAAGGTCGTTGCAGAGAGTCGATATAGCATCCGCAGGGAGAAGGACACTACCTGAAGTGGATATCATGACCTGGCTCGAGACAATTAGATCCATAAGCATACTTTTACTGAATATACAACTCGTAGGCGGAATTATGTTACTGGGTCTAGAATGATTCTTTTGAGGTTATATTTCTTGATAGCTTCGACGATGACTGATATTGATCCAGCGCTCGTGAGCATCCCTAAAGGCCACGTTAGAATTAGAGTGCTTCTTTAATAATCTTTGGTTTTATTATTGGCACAGTATAGGTAATCGATCGCATGTCCTCCGTATATCTGAACCTACCCGTTTTGACAACGTCAACCCCAACATCATCAAGTACCGCCGCAATGGTTTTTCGGAGAAACTCAGCGGGAATTTGATGAATATCAACGACCCCAATTGTATTTTGAGCCGTCAGTCCGGTGATTGCAGTCATGCCGTAACATTTGTGAGCTGTTATAACTTTGATATCGGCCTCAATACCAGCACCACCGGACGAATCACTGCCGGCAATTGTGAGAATCCGAGGAAGCACCGACATCGTGATGAAAATGGATGAGTAAATTAATATGTGTCGAGATACCAAAGAAAGAAGTCAGTCCACTGAAATATATTGATACGGTTTTTTGCGGACTGGATTTCGGTGATTGTAATTAAGCTCGGCTACCTCGAGAATCTATGAATGAGCTGACGGCGAAAACTATGATTGCGTTTATAACTTGAATTCGAAGGCCAAGGAGTGCGAACGCGGAGTGCTGCAGCGAAATACGGGTTGTGTCGCAAAGGCCGGCATTGTGGAGCATGTCTTCGATTTTCGGTGCAGAAACCCGCCAAAATCGGCCCGGTTCATACCAACCCGGATGACGTCTCCTCTCACCACAGAAATTATAAAAAGTCGCAGATTCGGCAGCCTCTCAACGACTTCCCTCCATTTTAAGCTGTTTTTGGTGGCGCGAGAAAATACCACACAGCCAACACAGTCGTCCTTTTCCATCGGGGGTTCACCGAGATTTCAAGGCATACCCCTGTAGTTATCCTTGAAGGAACCGGATATCTGTCTTCCGACATCAATATCCTGAGGCCCGAACTTCAATCCCCGATCGAAGCCTAAAGTCACGGTGTGTCTCGGCTTGAGGGTTGAATGTTTCAGCCGCATACCGAATCCAAGCTCAGCCGATTTACCTAATGTCGGCCTCTCGACCCTTTCGATCTGTCCAAAGGACACTATCTCGCGCTAGCCTCTTTTCAATAAAAATTAGTTACACAGCTTTGGCTGGCGCCCGAGCAAAATCTACGTTGCCGATCCCTCCTGGCTCATGGGATAGTCACGTTCACGTCGTCGGGACTGAGGTATCTATATAAACATAATCCTTTGCTTTTATCGCTTCAATGATCAAGCTTTTAGATCTAGCCACAATAGTCATTCCAAAATTAGATCTTAAACATCGAGTTTTTAAAAGTCTCATTTAAATATTTCTTCGAACGTATCCATGTCATCCCCGCGTTTTTATTCTTATTCCGACTCAAAGTTTTCTCTGCCTAATCAAGAATATATAGGCCCAGTACCCTCTCCACAAATTCCACCCATACCGTCCCAAGCCTGCCTCTCTGGCATCTCTTCAATCTTTCAACGCCAATCTTCACCCAAATATCATACATCCGGTTATTGTATCTCTTTCCGTATATGGCAACGATAATCGATGTCTGCTCGATGCTTTATCAGATTTGAAAGGACAGAATAGTATCGCGCGAGGCGTAGTTGGTATCGATCCTCTCATAATTTCAGACTCCGAGTTATCTTCGATGCACAATTTGGGTGTCCGTGGCGTTCGCCTTAACCTCAAATCCTCCCTCGTCGAGCCATCAAAAGCGCAGTTTGAAAAAATTCTGCACGAGTACGCGGAAAGATTGAAACCGCTCAAAACTTGGGCATTTCAGATACATCTTGGGCTGGCGCAGGTCGCCCTAATTTCTGATATTATCCCGAGACTTGGTGTGACAATAATTATCGATCACCTCGCTGTTCCGTCAAATAAGCAACCGGCGAAAGAGCAGGAAGGATATAAAGATTTCATGCGACTCTTATCGAGAGGAGAAATATATACAAAACTTAGCGGTACAGACAGATTCCCAACTCTTCCACTACTAGATGAGTACGCGACAGAAATCGTGGAGCTTGCACCCGATAGGGTTGTCTGGGCGAGTGATTGGCCCCATACTGGGGGCGTTGGTATGAATCCCGGCGGTGATAGAAAAAAAGTTCAGGATTTCAGGAAGGTAGATGACGCAGGAATATTGAAGAAAGCCGTGGAAGTATATTGCAAGGGGAAAGAAGAGGTGGTAAGGAAGATCTGGAGAGACAATGCAAGAGAGCTATGGGACTACAAGGGAGATAATTGATAGATTTTTTATAGAAACACGAAAAATGAACCTAAAGTACCTAATTTTGAGAAATTTACCGTAACGCCAATTCTAACCGATGGATTATATCATAGAAGAAACCAAAATGCAAGGCTTACAGATATGACGGCCCAAATTTGCATATTTTCTCATAAGATCAACTGCTGATTTTCTGCGAGGCTAGCCCCAGCGATGATCACCGATTGTATACCAAAAGTCTATTATTACTATGCTCTCCATTTTTTAGCCTCGTTCGTTGGGGAGCATGCATGCACAGTTCTTGTGGTAACCGCACTAGTAACGGTCTTTGTCGGCTGAGGCTGTACATTGGTAAGGCCTATTAGTCTTTTTATCAAATTATCCTCCAATTCTATATTTAAGGACTTACGTAGGGATTTGGTGCTGTTGCGACCTTCAAAAAACAGCCCTTAGTGCACTCAACTGTCTTGGTAAAGATAGAAGTGGAAGCGTAGGCTGTGAATGCGCCCGGATTCATAGACGGGAAGGGCACGGTGATTGTATTGATACAAGCTGTCGTAGCAGCTGCTATCTTTGCCATAGCAACCTTTGAGGATGTCGTACACGTTGTGGTTGTCTTTTTCGAGGTTGTACAAGAAGTTGTGGTTTTAATCTGCAAAGTAGTCGTACATGATGTGGTTTTCTTCTTTGTCGATGTGCAACTAGTGGATGTCTTTGTCTTCTCCCGCTTGTCTATCATGACCGCCGTCGTTGTAGGAAATGCAAGATTTATTGTCACTGTCGGCAATTCAGGCGCAGGAGCCGAGAGAGCAGCACTATTTGTTAAGCATTAGCTGTCTGCTGGACTCCGAAACATAGCTTGATTGGAGAGCATGATCCTACCTTGCCAAACCTACAGCGGCTAGAATGATTGCGTTTAACAGCCTCATTTTCTAAAGCCAAAGAATTTGTACACCTTCTTTTTCAAACTCGACACAAAGAGTTTGAAAAGCCTTAAAAAGTGATTCATGAATCGTTATTCTTATATTAGTAAAATAGGTCGAGAAGTTCCGGCAAGACCAAAGCTTAGGATCCTGATCTAAAAAATTCCTAAGGCCTAAGACAGACTTTATAGGCCCTCGCGAAAAGGCTTCTAACTTCCTTCTATTTGAGAAAAATCCTCGGGGTTCTCACAATAAGAAGTCTCAAGAAAGACAAAGGTTGATTGAAGCGAGAGGATCCCGCCGACCCGGAACACGGTTTTAGGGTCTTAGACGTAGTACCCTATCCGTAGTTGCATTAGACTGTAATGCAGCTTTCGAAGGGATGCGCTAGATTCTAGGCAACGTTCACACCACGTATATTATCTGATCCAAGAATTATAATAATTTTTGGACTGTACGCCAAAATATGAACATGGACATGTACATATGTGGGATTGATATCTCATCATGTCCTAAGGAGAGAAGGCTCGAAGACATGCGGGTGTATATACCATGCGCGGATTGGACTCGGATAAAAAAATATTCGTAATATATGTATACTAAACTTCGCTATCGGCCGTTTGAGAGTCTTCGTCATCGTCTATACGGAACTGGTATGTTAGAAACCTGGGCTCTATTTGTGTTGGAGGCTGTCTCGCCAGCCAGACACCGAAACCTCTCACGGTTGGAGGTGTACTTTTCGGGCTTTTCGGGCTTAGTAGTAATTTCGGCTTAACTTGCTATTTCGCCTTCCGTCCCCGGGACGGGTTGCCCAATTGTGCCAAAGGTAAAACTGCTTCAGCGGCAGACGCCGCGAGCTAACAAAAAACTCATGATGAAAATTAAGTTCAGAGGCGCAACTGGAAAATCCTCGAATGTTGGATAACACGTATCTCCCAATCAATAGCTAGTTAACTAGTGCTTAACTAGTTATCACAGAAGTTGTTATAATTGAACTCTATCCTTCCTTCGTTGTTCCAGGGGCAGTCCCTCAAAATGTCGATATGTCACAGCTGCGTGAAGGCATGCATACGGCCTTTCAACCTCAACACATTTCATGACGAAGCTCAGACCGAAAAATTGGACGTTCGATTACTGCAATATAAAATGGTTGACTCCTTAGAGAGGTGTGAAGAAACTAAAACTGAGAGTTTCCTGTGGAACCAAACCACTATTACCATTAAATAATCATGAAGGCTTCTTTATCTCCCCATCTTTTCACTCGACTCTTGGGAACCCCTGAACACAGAGATCGATGTACATCTCAGTCACATAATAAAGTTTCAAACCGCTCACGATTACCGAACGCTATGCTATTTTGGATACCTTGGTTTCAATAGATTTACGAATGAATGTAACCCGAGACAAGACCCAGAAGTGGAGCCAACAGTCAGGGTCCTCAGAAACAAGCTTTTCTTGGCAAAAGCTTACGCAGCCTCCGTCCCGCAACATTCTGATACGCTTCAGCACGGGATCGTTCCAGGTTTTGCAGGCTGGTAATTTTTATTATCGTATTTTTTTTCGTCATATATTCTTCCCGCTTACACATGTGACGGAAAGGGGCAAATTTCGATTTTATGATTAAGACACTTCGTGTTTGTAGCTGGAATGCGCATTAAACCTGCTTCTAGCGTGCCAGAAGTCAATGATGTGAACTTTTAAAAGGCCAAATGGACCCCTTTCAAATTTCTAAAGCTATGTTACGGTCAAAAATCTTTCAATTTAACATTCTATAGATCTAAAGGCTTATATCGGCCAGCATACAAAGGTATACGGTTAATTATGGCTTCAGCGCTCAATGAAGATACTGAGTTCACATTTTCTCTATCCCCACATCCGCGTCCTAGACTTCCACGGAAAGCATTTGGGAGCCGCCGCTCTTTCCCGCTCGTAGCTTTATCGGCATCTGTCGGGCTCTTTGTATTTGCCTGGATCTACTTCTTATTCACGTTGTATACTCCTTCACACCCAAATCACCTAAATCATCCTCACCGTTCGGGGTTAGATATTAAACATATCACTCACTCGCCTTTCTTTCGTCGGACGGTTTTCCAATACCCTAATTATAATATCCTGGAGCCTAAAGATCATACATTGATTCTAACAATTACGAACGACACATCTTCATGGGGATCTCTATCTGTCACATCCGACGTAAACTTTACCTTCGAAGATTTTATATCAAGGATACGTTCACAACAGCTGCCCGTTGAATGTTTACACTTGGGGCTTCTGACTAGCGACCTTCGAGCGTATAGTCACTACGTATCAGTTCTATCGAGCCTAACATCAGTGAAGCGCACTCCATGGGCGAAGGCTGAGATTATATATCTTGCAGAACTACCCGGGCAGCACCACAGATCACAAGTAAACGGTGAGGAGTTAAGGGGGAATAAGCATATGCGGGAAGATCGTTTCCAGATTGAAAGAAAAAGATACATGGCCCGTCTTCGCAATTTTTTGAGCTCTCACATGCTGACGCCGGAAGTCGAACATGTGATCTGGTTGGATGCGGATGTATATGAGCTTCCACCTGGATTGTTTCAGCGGTTTCTAGATCTTGGAAGGATTCAGCCGAACGAAAATATCGACCATATGGTTAAAGCAGGACTTAGATACGGGCAAAATGCTGAAATACAGGATGGAGGTGATTCAGATACCTTGCGTGAGATAGAGAGTATCCATAAAGCTGCGCCACCAATTGGGTTGGCCACCTTGCGGTGTCAAAGTTTCGGCCATTGGGATTATGATAGAAACGCTTGGTCAGGATTTGGAGAACGCCCATCAAGCTGGGAGCTGAATAATATTTTGAGAGGAGCAGAGTATCCTGGCATGGAAAACTGGGCTAAAGCATTATCTCAACTAATCAATGGGACCGAGGATCATGAGCTTGTTAAATTAGACTCCGTCGGTGGGACAGCATTATACATCAGAGCCGAATTGCTAAGAGAAGGATTGGTATTTCCAGTGTACTCAACTATCGGTACAGAGTGGGGCAAAGAGGGAGTTGACGGGATTGAAACCGAGGGCTTGTGTTACATAGCAGAGAGATTGGGCTGGGGGTGCTACGCTCTCGGCGGGACATGGAGAACTTTACATACTGATGCGTGAATAAATAGCTTACTATCATATTAGTTTTAAGCGATATATGGTATCGAACTCTCTCCCTCGACTAATACTCTCCAAGCCTCCACATTAAATATTAAAATGCCAATATACATACATATATAACTACATGGTATCACGATATAGCAAAAAAAAAAAAAAAAGAGAGAGAAAAGGGAGGGTTTCGCAAAGTTTTATGGGAAAGGAATTTCATGAAGGATGGTCTCATTACTTGTTATCCAGTTCCCCGAAAGTATTAACGCTTGTCAGCTCACCGCTACCTCCATCCCCTGCACTAGATCCCTCGTCTACCTCCGTGTTATCGACTGTAACGCTATCTCTTGCCCCGATCTCACCACTTCCTCCCCCTTCTGCAGAATCGGAATTGCTCTTCTTACTCTCTGAAATCGCAATTGCAGTCGTGATGGCATCGACGTCCTTTTCATCGTAGTCTTCGTCGTTTCCGTTGTCTTCGCCACCCTTTTGATTACTGGTAACTGAACTCAAGTCATTTGTACTTGACGCACAAGGCCCCCCACGAGTCTGAAATTGTTGTCTTTGTTCGCGTCTCCTACGCTCGCTTGCAGCTCGCAAAAGAGGATAGATGACAATCATGGCAAGAACAACGACGGCACTGACCACACCGCCAACGATGGCTCCGATATTAGCCTTCGATTTAGGAGCCTCGTAGTAGTATTGAATTTTGGTTGTTGTAGAGGGCGGCGCGGTAGTGATGCTGGTCGCCAATTTAGTTGTGGAAATTTGGTTGAGTGGGCTAGACATCGTGGTCGTAGCGGAGTTGAATGTTGTACGTAGCGGCACGCCAACGCCAGAAACAGTAGCATTCCTTTGACCAACCGGAGTAAAGCTTAGTGTTGTTAGAAATGCTACACGGCGTGGCGCTAGATGTATCTAGCGGTGGGTTTGGTCAAAAACCGTGTAGTCAGACTGAAGAAAGGGAAACCCGAGAATGTAGTCGAACTTTGTTGCAATTTGATACTTGGATATCGGCTGAATCGCCAAATTGCAGATCTTTTTTCTGTCTGCCGTGCGCCCTGGAAGGAACAAAAGTTTAACTGGGATTGTAATGAGAGTTCTGTCGATAGATATCTGAATCGATCTGACGTTGAGGTCGCCGAAAGCAGATGTACAATCTCTGCTATAGAGTTGAGACCCCTGAGGCCTCTCCAGGTTAGCGAATAGGTTGAGAATTATTTCAAACATTGCATCCGGGACCCAAAGATATCTACAATCAGCTTAGAGTTCGTCCTACGCTTTGAACGATAAAGTAGAACCTGGCCTTACGGGTTAAGCGAAATATGACCGGCCCCTAGATGGCCTGCTCCATCATCTCCAGCTGCCACTGATACATTCTTTCCTTTACCATCGATCCAATAGATGTTACTAATTGGTAGCACTCCGGCATAGGTATCATTCCCGCTCTCAAATGAATTCAACTCTCCAAAAAACTGGGATCCATCGAACCCTCCGAAGCTCAATTCACCAGATGCGTAATTCATATCACCGCTCTCATCTACACTGGTGAAAGCAAGAGAGTATGTAAGTGTGTTAATGACACCCGCTTCTCGAAGTATGGGCAGCAATTGTTGGCCAAGGTTGCTAGAGTCATGTTGAGAAGTGAGCGACAGCTGCGGAGAAGATGCCCAATCGTTTGCGACAGCGATTCCAACGATCTCAAGAACTACATCCCCAAGCTTAATATTCTCTATGGCTTGGATGCCATTGATCTAGACCTTTAATCAGTGGAGGCTTATAGCACCGATTTGATACAAGTTGACCCACGGTGTCCTCGTCATTAACACTCAGTTCCTTGAAGTCTCCTTGTGGGGAATATGTAACAGATCCAGGAACAGTATCTTACACAACTGTCAGTAACACAGCTTTACACGTCGCCAACTTTGCATTATGTAGCTTACAAAATCCAGAGATTGTTGCATATGAACATGCTACATCATTTACCACATTTGCACAATAGGATCCAGCGTCAACACCAGCCGGCAATGTTGGCACCCATGTCGTTCCGCCCAGGCTTAGTGCAAGCGTCAAGGGCTGGAGAGGTGTTCCGAAAGAAATATTTGTGTAGTAGCGTAGCCCGTCGTCGCTCTGTTTTCATACAAAATCTCTTAGTTATAACTGTATAAGCCCCAGTCTGGTCAATTACCCTTTGTTCACGACGGTGGAATGCTCACCAGCCAGATTCGCTGCACCAGGCCGCTCGGTGTTGCATTTTGTTTTTGTACAATTAATGATCTTTTAACTATATGAGAGACATCTCTTCTATTAAGATTTTCGAAGCCTCCAAGCTCAGGTATCACAGCCGCTTCGTTGACATGCGCTAGAAGCATAGACACGAGTGTGGACCACCAGAATGTGTTGATGTTAGATATCATACCGTGAGAGAAGACGGCGACATTAAAAGGTGTTTGTTATGAGACTTTGAATCGCGATCAATGCAGAAGACTGGAGTCAACATCGGAGTGCACAGATCGATTGATATGAAACGGCGAGAGAGAACTTGAAGTATTTATTCTGAGTACAGGCACCACCCCACGGCACATCATCTCGCTCTCATCAAGAAATCAAGACTCAAATCTCGACGCCTCCCATGTTTTCTATATAATGGATGGAGGGTCACAGATGCATCAATACTCAATTGAGAAACGATTTGGAGAAATCATAGCAGTTTGACACCAAACTCACCTCTCAACTGCATAATGGATTCGACAAACGCAAACACGATCCTTATAACTCTAGCACCACCCGCCGTCTTATTATAAACAAAGCATATAATTCTCCTACAGGCGCCGGTATATTTAATGGGCTCTCACGACTGGGTGGGATGAGATACCAAGCCGATGATACTCCGCAAGTTGATAAAAATCACACTGGAGACTCAAGACACCCCACTCTCGTCTTTAACCGTTTTGGGTATGTAATATGAGAACCAACATTACAGGGCCAAATGAGTGAGATAATGACCAAATGCCGGGAATCCTGTCATATTCACTACCTCCGGGCTCGAGTCGGCTCTGGTCTGCGTTTTACTGGTATTGATTTTCGCTACGGATTCAGAATCTTATACTCCTTACAAACATTAATAGCATTGCAGAGTAACTACCAGCAACCGCGATACGTACGATATCGACACGGACACTTAGACATGAATAGATAACTCTATCGGATTTCAGAAAAGAACCAGCCACCAATCATCGTTTGGCGCCACCAGAGGTTAAGCAACCGAGCACTAAGCTATCAGAAATTTTCGAAACACACCCAAGTACACAGGCACCCAGGTAGTACCCGAATAATTTAGATGAACTCCACCTTGACACTGTCGAGCCAGCTCCCCTCACCTTTAGCGCATATCTCACCAATCTCATAGAGCTCATCTAAGAACGCGGTCGAGAACGACCCAGGTCCTATTGCACCATCTCTCTTCACAGCCCTTTCGGCAGCCACGTTGTAAAGTAATATAGCTGCCAAACAGCTCATCAACTTGTCGTCCTTCCCGACTGCTAGAGCCGCACACAGGACTGATCCAAGGGCACATCCCATGCCGGTAACCAGTGCCTGGAAAGGATGGCCGTTTCTGACCACGACAGTTCTTATCCCGTCTGATAGAACGTCAGCGGCGCCTGTGGCTACCACAATGTTCCCTAAGCGTATGATAATTAGTCTCCCGAAATCTTAAATTGGAAAAGGTGTGAAACATACTCTCTCTCCCAGCTACCCCTTTCACAACTTTCATCAATTCTTCAACTCCACCTCCGACGTCTGAATCTACGCCTTTCATTCGAATCCCCTCTCCAGCCACCGTCCTGATCTCACCTTCATTCCCCTTGATCACATCCACGTATCCACACTCATCTATTATCCATCTCACCGTCTCCTTCCTCATCCCTGTAGCACCAGCACCAACGGGATCGAAAACCACTGGTTTCCCAGCTTTATTATTTTCCTTGATAGCCAGAGCATACAGTCTCCTGTCCACAGGGCCGGAAGTCCCCATGTTCACCAAACAAGCAGAATGCGGCGCTAGCGCCGCTAAATCCGCTACTTCCTCTACATTGTCTGACATAATAGGACTCCCACCCACAGCTAGTGTTACATTTGCGCTAAAATTCTTGACTACGGCGTTGGTGATGTGGTGAATGAGTGGTTTGTGTTCCTTTATTGACCGGATTATAGTGACTGCTTTGGAGAGAATGAATGGTAGATAGAAATCCGTGAACACTGTTGACTGAGATGGCGGCGGCGGTGCCCATGGCGGTGGGGATTTATAAAGTGATAGTAGCGTGGAGGCCGCAGTTTCCGGATCAGTGGAAGATATAATTGCGCTTACAACAGCGACTCCTGCAAGTGCTAGTCCCTCGACTGGTCGAGATTTGTAAAGAACAGCTTGTAGGTTTGTGGCATTGATGGAGCCAATAGCTACAGAAGGAAGCTCTGGTCGTTTGGAATAGATCAATTCGAGGATTTGGCGGACGCCGGTAGGGTAGAGAGGAGTGGAAGCATCTGGCTTAGTGCGAGTGGGGAATACAGGTCCAATGCCGATGTAGTCTGTGGTTGTAGATGCGGCTAAAGATGCCTGTGTGATATTGGAAACAGAGAGGCCGATTATGGCGGTTGGGCCGAGGATATTGCGGGCAGTGGTATAGTCTTTGAATGCAATACACGTTAATTAGAAGTGCTTGATACATATGAGTTGAAACAAAAAGTCACTAACCCATATCATCCCATCCGATATGTGCACCTTCACAGCCGACTGCCAATGCGACATCGACGCGGTCGTTGATAAGCAGTGGAACACCATATTTTTGGGTAATCGAGTGAATGCGCTTTCCGAGCGCGATAAAAGGCGCTGTATCTAGGTTCTTTTCGCGGAGTTGTACGATAGTAACGCCGCCTTTGATAGCGGACTCAATATGCGATTCAAGAGTAGCGCCCGGCGGGAGCAGAGATGAAGAAGTTACGAGGTAGAGGGTCAAATCGAATTTTGGTTTCGTGGTGGCGGGGGACATGGACATTGGTGGCGGTGAGGATGTCGCAACTGCCGTGTCCTTGGCGGTTTCTGACACCATTGCTGCCGGTTGGTCGGACATTTTAAGGCTTTGTGGTTTTTGGCGAGGTTTAAATGAGGCCTCCGAAGTGAAGGATTATGAAATAATGACCGTCCCGGAGAGATAAAATCTAAAGTAGTTATAAGTTATGAACCGATAGCCGGTACCTTCATGTCGGACCGGTTGTTCAAGCATGGATAATTTTTTCCTCTCTTTTCTTTGCAGCGCCATAGCAAATACGTAATATAATTTGCGATAACCTTGTCCATTTCGCTCCGTTGGCCAGTGTGCGCAGAGATCCAAAGGTATCATAATCAGACAATGGCTGCAGCGTCAGCACAACATAATTTTCGGTTCCAGAAGGTCGCAGTGGGCGCATATCTCAAATTCGAATTCATGGACCGGGTCTTTCTGTGCGACGCAATTGGCACGAAAGGATTCGGAGGATTTGAATATGCGTATAACACAAGGGTCGCATGCCCAACTAACAGTTAACGCTTGATGGTAGATGACCAATGAAACCGCGGCTTCGCGGTTTGCGCTCCTTTAGCTGGCCAAAGGAGATGCCTTTTCTAGCATCTTGAAACCGATTTGAAATCTTTGTAAGCCTTGAAGCTAGCATTTGCAGCTTCTGGTTGAAACTTCGCCAAAAGTCTTTCGAAAGTGGGGGGCTGCATCAGTCTTGGCAACAGCCGGTTTGTTGCATTTCAGAACAGCGCTCCACGCAACTTACAGAATTCTGCTCGACTTGAGCTTGAGTCAAAAGCTAAGTGATTGAATTGATTGCTAAATGAATTTCGACTTAAAGTCATTCATTCTATCGAGAGCTAATTTAAACAACTCAATATTGAAATTATATTGCTAAAATGAATATATATGCAACCAAGCAAAATATCGAATCTATATAAACTATGCAAAACCTAACGAGACCGATGATAAATAACTCTAGTATACGTGAGCACGCTGCCCCAAGCCCCTCGCTGGTTACTGCATTCAACTTATATTAGCAGCTGCATACACTGACAATTAACAGCCACAGGACTCTCTCCGCCCCTCCACCCTTTCAACCAACATATGCCCATCCTCACTCCCCGCTTCACTCTTTAAACTCGTCTCCTGAACTTGAAACTTGTCCGGAAACCATACCACAAAAATGACCTGCGTCGCAAACATCAAGGCCGCATCAAATACGTACCACGGCCACTCATTTGCTAACAAGTACGCATCAACCCCCATTACGTACTCAATAACCCTAAACACCGATCTAATCATGATCAGTGCGCTGCAGGTGTATAACATCTTCAACCCGGCCCTCCATGGAACGGTCAAATGCGGTCCGCTTCTTGGATTTGCATCAAGGTCTCTATTTATCCTAACGTGGAATACTCCAGCGGCGTAGATGAAGAAGCCGAAGATGATAACCTGAACAATCAACCCCGCGGTAATAATCCATTGTCCAATCTTTTGAGTTTTGGTTTTGAAAGTAAGACCCACGGCGTTTCCCTGAATGTTTAACGCTATTACGTCGCCTGCGACAAAGATCCAGGTCAACCATCTTACTGGTACGACGGAGAAGCGATCACCGTTAATTGAGCGTATGAGGCGGCGAAGGACCATGTAGATTGATGCGGCGTAGAAGACCGGTGCGAGGATTATCAAACTGCTTTGGACGGCATAGGAGGCGATTTTTTCTGTGTGGTAGTAGCAGTATATACGGACGCTGTAGCCGGTCACTTGAACTGTTTGATGGTTTAAATTGTCAGCAGAGATCGAGGGTTGCATTTTTGGGTTGTCGTTGGTGAGATCTTACATAGGCCGCCGACGGCAAATGCAATGCAGAACAATGCTCGGGCTCTATATATACGCCAGCAATGGACAGTTGTGACGAGGAAAAAGAGGACTAGAAATGAGGCGGCTGCTGGGACTGAGGGGAGATATTTCCAGAGGTATACCGTCGTTCCGTTCACAGGTCGAAGCTCCACCATAGCTCTAACACCGTATACGGGTAGAAATCCGAGATAAGAACAAGAAATAAAGACGGGAACAATCTTTGTGAGGTTACACTAGTATATGCTATATAGTTATATGTAAAATTCTTGGTAAGTATATGTTGAGCAGGAAAAGGTAACGATATATGTATGTTGTGAAAGTGAGTATTAGGCTGGTGTAGATAGATTTTGAAGCAGCGAGCAAATTCAGTTGTTAACCAAGAGTAATACTTATACCCGCCCGCCTACGATCTTCTGGAAAATTCGAAGGATAGAATTAAGGAAAGTCTGCCAAAATAACGTTAGACAAATCCAGCCTTCCAAACCTCCTTAAGATGTCGACGCTGTGAAAGATTATTGGAATATACTTATCTAACAGCAATGTCGGAGCAAGCGAAGCTTCGCCAGGCCTAATCTGGCTTAGTTTACGCGTATAACCCACAATTGGCTTAGCGTACGTGTATTGGGCTGTTTGAAGCTTAGCGTACGATCCTTGACTGAGAAGTCTTGGCGTTGGTTTCATCTAACTAATATACATACATCGGGTAACCACGACTTGCTGCGCATCGTAGAGCAGATCCACAACGGGCGCCGCGAGTTGATTTCTCCGAGATCTAAGCCCTGATGCTGAGAGACTTATGAAGTGAAGGTTTGTGTCCACAGCATAATAGCAATAAAAATATTTTTTATAGAGGCTTAGCAATTAAGAGTATGATTTCATTGCTATAATGTACCGATTAATATGATGATGTTCGTTAATCATATTCGGAAGAATCGAATCTCAATGCTCAGCAATTACAATTTCTACAAGAAGCTTTCAAAGTAATTGATTCGCTCACGCATCTCCATCTTTTTATCGCAAAGAAACTTGTCCCATTTAATATACTACTAAGAACCGACACTGTTTGATATTAAGCAACTAGCTATCAAATTTAAAATCGGAGCTACGTATACCCATCTTCCTCCTGTAGCGCCCCTGTTGGAAACCTCAACCATTCCCGCCAGCCCTCACCCAGCCTATCGCAGATCGCATTGATCAAAAACCGACCACCGTCCCCAATGAGCCACATATATCTCCCTCGATATAATAGCACCGCATAATATGCTAATATTATAAGCGCTTCTGGCTCTCCTATACGCAACAGTTCCACGTAATCAGGCGATAACAGTATCAACCATGTAAAACAAACGGAAACTCTGGATTTACCCTCCGCAGCATCAAATATGCGTTGCAGATCGATCAGAGTCTTGTGGTATACTTCCTGTGAAGATTGTGGAATTCTTTTTGATGCGTTTATTTGTTCGATTAATTCAGCACAGTCAGACCCGGTTGCTTCCGGTAACTTTAGAAAAGTCTGAGATAATGTTAACTGGGGCGCTATCTCTTGTTCTCGGAGTAATGGGGAGCATTGGTCGATTACTGCCAGAACACCGCGGTGGACGTTGATATCGTGCGTGAACCTGTCGATGAAAGAATCAAGGCTGTCGCGTTGGTAGTGTAAAGTGTCGGACAGGAGGTGGACGCCAACTGCGGATGAGAAGAGGAACATATGAATACAATTTGATGAAGTTACTTCCAGCACTGGGTTTGCTCGGTTGAACAACGAGAGCGCACGGTTTTGAAGGCCTGTGGCATAGGAGTGGTAGTATTTGACCTTCTGAGGGTCCGTAGCGGTTGTGCTGAGGTGTAATGCCGACATAGCGAGCATTTGATGGATCAGATAAGGTGTTGAAAGGCCGTGCTGGATGTACACCGCTGTCGGGATGTACTCTGGCTGGGATGGGTCTTCCGCTGACCGGAAATCTTGGCTTGATAAGTTTAAAAGGAGCTGGAGGTGGGTCTCATTTATACTGAAGGGGTCTTGTATGCTACTTTGGATTGATAGGTCGTGTTCGAGAAATGACATGTGAATGGATGGTACGACGTTGATTTCATTTTGCATTGCCAACCTTGACTCGGAACTTGATGTTGATGCTGCCGGTGAGGCAGAGCTGGGAGAAGCGGTATATGCATCGGTGTGACTGCTTGGTAATGTTAGCGGAATGGGTGGAGGATAATTGCTCATGTAGGAACAGCGAATCTCTGCTCCGCGGCAGTTTGCGCACATGGGGGCATAGCCGTCGCACTTTTATTTTGAATTTATTCCGTCAGTGGTTAGTTCAAGATACAATTCGGCACATAGATATGTTCAATTGACACTTTGGAAGCAATACTTACTCTGATGTGCCGCTTCTTACATTGGAGGCAACCGTTTCTAGATTTACGGTGGGACCGACGGGACATGCTTCAATCTTCTGGTCCTGAACAGAAGCCTGACTAGCTAATCGCGACTTTAGTCTAGTTGATAGTTCGAAGCGGATGAAGTTTGATCGAAAAGCAGCCTACCGAGAAAATATTGATGAATGTATTTGTGGTTATCAGCTGCTGTAAGTTGAGGTTTTGAATTTTCTGCTCGGCTGATTTATAAAGTCGATTGAGCTTTAAATTCGGTTCTATGGTCCTAAGGGCATGTGTGATTGAACTTTATAAATGGTGATTATTGGCCAAGAAAAATCTATATATATCCAGCAGGTCATATGTCATTATCAAGTCTGAGTTTGGGTTTTGATGATGTTTGGTATTCGTGTTGGCGGTGTGGGAAGTACGTAAGCCGCAATCTCTCTTGTTTACAGGTAGGAATTTGGGGCGGCCGCTTAAATTGGCTGGCTCAGAGCCTCATAAGCCGAATCAAGTCAAACCAAACTCGGCTGTCTCATTGATGAGAGTAGGTGTAAGTATCAGGATCTACAATGTAATATCAACTGAGTAGAACACTAGGCAAATATATCTCGTACCGTATACCGTGACTAATAGCCTCGGATCCAATGACAGGTCCATTAACCGATTACGTAGACTGCGGTGCATGCGGAATCAAACATGCAGTGCTCGAAAATGCCTGACTATTCGAGCTTTGTTGACATACATACATACATACATAAATATACTATATCCTTGTCCAACTTCAGCGTGTATCGATAAGTCATAGTAATGAAACTTGCACCTGGCTGTGGATGGATAACCGGAATGCAATGGGCCAGAGTTGCAGTTGCTATCGGGCGGGAAATGGACAGGCCGATTGGTGGGAGTGGGGCTCTGTGTTGGCACCGACGTTGGGGTTGTCTTGCCAATATCGCCAACGATACCGCTTCGGGCTGCGTCACAACAGCACACCGTACCACGCAGTAAACAAATTGCCCTTTCGAGCCAGACCAGCCGAGGAAAACACTGCGCCGATGCAATGGAATGCTGTTAAAACCTCATCCCGGCCCTGACTTTGGATATCGCTTGAAGTTACAATCACTTGTTCCTGTCCGACTCGAACGTATTCTCATTAATTTGCCGTTTGCAGCTTGCTCATCTCACTTGAAGAGATAGAGGGAGCTAAAGCTGAAGGAGCAGCTGGATGACCCTGCTTTGACTCTCCATTCTCTCTCCATCTATTATTTATCTTTATTTTATTTTATCTCTCGCAATACTTATCCCAAGGTCGTCTATAATCGTCGACGATCGACGCCCGGCGCTTTTCTATCGATCACTTGTTGTTTGTTGTCGATGTTTGTTTGTGTCACGTAGATCATTGGTGCGCTTCCGAAAGTACTACGACCACTACTATCCTTCTGCCTAATACACGCACACATATCATGCCTCCCTCATCTCGTTCCGCTTCATCGCGTCCTTCTCTGTCCTCAATACGGAGCACTCCACCAACCGACGACGGCGGCTCCAAGATGGCCAGTCCTAAGAAAGCCCAGTTTCCCGATTTATCACTTGAAGAATCAATTAATGACGAGGGCGACATTTCCACATTTCCCGCCGAAGTTGCCTTACCGTGCGAAACCTCCCATGACACTCTCTTAGAAACAACCAGCAAAGATGACACAGAAATCGATGCGATATTTGAGCAGAGCACCTCCGAATCAGAGTCGCCTCTTCGCCCTCCGTCTATTCCCGACTATCACTTCAGTGGTCCCAGGAACTACTCCCGCCTCACAGAACGGGATTCTGATGATGAGCGATCTGGCACTCCACCGCCAAATCCTTTTGGGCCTTCCATACGCTCTGCAACACTCAAAACCGCTGGCCGAGTAGCTGGCGATAATGGTATGGTCTTACCATCAGCTGTTACAGAGTCGCCTAGTCCGTACGTTTCCAGAAGTCGACTATCTTCTGTTCGCGGCGGGGCTATGAACTCTGTCTTTCAAGATCTACCAATCTTTTCACCATTTTCGTCGCAGAAGAAGAAAAAAGGTAAAGGTTTCCCAAGGAGCAATCCGTCTCCCAGTCGTAAGGGAGGCAGGATGTTAGATGTACCTGTCGCTCCTTCACCGGATCCTTCTCCATTGGTGCTACTGCATGTCACCCTTCTTCCATTGCCCGCTCAAGGTCCGGCATCGTCAGTCCTCGCCAATCATCTGCGCAAGATGATTTCGCCTACAGTTGTTGCTCGTGGCCTCCTACTACCCCATCCAAACGACGACTACGACGCTTTGCTTGAAATGATTGCCGAGAATCTCGGTCTTGATCAGGAAACTCCTCCACCTTTCAAGAAAGCAGCTACGTACAATTTTGACGACTGTGCTTCGCACTCTGAGGGCTCGTATCTTGGTTCGTCTGACGACGATGGTGAGGCATATTGCCATACCTGCACACGACGACGTCTGAAACCCGAATATTCTCGACATGACAGGCCAAGAAAACATAGACGCCCGTATGCCCATACTGAAAAATGGTACACTATCAATATCTTTGCTTCGAACGGCTTGATGAGATCTGGTGCATGGAGTCGAAGCTGGGAAGAGATGGAACGGATAGATGTTGAAGTTACTGTCACACCTGGTTATGAGGATATTGACCCGCCTAAGGGGCTCAGGCCCTCTTCCCAGCGAAGCGATGGAAAACGTAGTCTGCAAGGAAGTTTCCAGTTCAAAAGGCGGATTCAACCAATTGCTGGAGTTGAAACAACCACCGACGAAGAGATGCCTAGGCCCAGGAGACTATCCGCTGGCCGAAGAAAGCCTTCTGGCCCGCGTGTCGCTAGCGGTTCCATAAGGAGCAGAACATCAAGCAATTATATTAAGCAAGAGCCATTGAGCGAACTAGAAATACCCTTGGATGTTGGCAAGGCGAAGGAAATATATGAAGATGAACTTGACACGGATGTTCCAATCTTCGAGCCGCCGACAGAGGAGGAGGGTGATTTCGTACCCATCTGGGAGGACAAAGATACCAAAGATGGAGAAGAGTCGAATGGGGGTGAGCGCTTCAAGAGTGAAGACGCTTGGACGACTGATGAAGAGCCTATGAGGAAGCAGGAGAACGATGAAAATACCAAGTCCTCATCTCCTGCAGCGGCTCTGGTTACTGAGAAGGAAGAAGACCGAAGACTTAGCGCTTTCACCGTTAACACCGCCATCCACCACTCGATCATCGGCTCTTCGCGAGAAACGAGCGTTGAAAGCGAAGCTATCACTTCCTCAGAGTCTGAAGATATTCCTACCGTTTCCCCTTCTCCTTCTCCAGAACAAAGAAGAGCATCGAATCCTCACAGATTACATCCATCATCTCGTAGAGCCAGCCGCGAGATCAGTCCCGCGGAACTTAGCAATTATGCTGTCAGTGAGAAGACGGCCTCACGTCCAGCCACCAGCCGGGATCCGAATAGAATGGCCATCGTCGGTCTTGCTATCTCCGATGACAGTGAGATTATTGAAGGCTTGGAAGACGACAAGGAGAACCGCGACGAAAGCATTGATAACAAGGAAAACATTCCGGTTGACATTTCAGATGAGGAACCTGGAGCAGAACCACGCAGCCCGTCTAGTAGCAAAGGCACCGACGATCTCAAACCTACAGTTACTCCTCTACGAAATATGCGGGCAGTTACCCCGAAGACGGCTGGGCCGTCGCCCATGCCGTCGCGGTTCTCTTCTCCAGCAATTTCACCGGATATCTCTCCCATTGTATCCCGAGCTAGCAGTCCGCAGCCGCAACAAACCAAAGAGCCTATGCCAAGAGAGCGAAAACGAGGGAGCACAAGGCGTAGCTTTGACAAGTCATTCGATGCAAACTCGTACCCAAGGAGCCGGGCGCAATCGGTGAGAAAATCGTCTGGTGGGTCGGTTAAAGCTCCGTCTTCTCGTGAGGAATCCCCTCGAGGACGGTCGGCGTCACGGAAAGCTAAAAAGTCGGCTTCATCTTCACCTTCCCCGCTCGAGAAGGAAGATCCCTTGCCCGATAATTTGATTGCTAAAATCAGAATTATGATTAAACCCACTATCGATACTCTCTCCGCAATACCGCTCCCCACTTTGCTCCTCATAGCGATTCCATTTGCTGGACTAATCGCATTTAGCGTTAACAGCTATGTCCAGCAAAAGAACCTTGACTTTATGGTCAGAACTTTTATGGAGAGTCAAGTGGCTCGAGAAATGCAAATACTCCAGCAACAGCAACAGGTCGTTCCAAATGTCAAACCAATACCATTGGAGGCTCAGTATGCTCCTGTTCCTCCATCAATTATTGAAGAGGTTGTAGGTGAGGCTGAAAAGGCCCTGCCAGCACCTGAACCAACATTATCCGGAGAAGAAAAGGCCGAACTCGAGTGGCGAGAGGCCCAAAAGAAGGGCCTTGACCATGAAAGTGTTGTTTATGGTATTCAAGTCGGTGGAAAGTGTGTGATGCCGCAGGATGTTCCGGCGGCTATAAGGCAAGCCGCATACGAACGAGAAGGCATTTCCCAACCCGAATCGGCAACCGAACAATCTCAACCAGCCAACCTTGATGATCAATTAGACCCCGACGGCGAGGAAGAGGAGACACCTATCGATCCTACATATCTTAAGCCTGAGCTGGAATCCGAAGATGACGAGGAGGAAGGAACAAAGGCTCCTGCCGCTAGCAGTGCTTCTGACTCGCCTAAGCCTGATGAGGAAGATTATAGAGGTCGAGGTGAACAGAGATCTCAAGAGGAAGACTACCTTAACTACGACAGGACCGGTTCTCAGTCGCCACCTCCCTACCGCGCTCCAAGAGACCGATCCAGAGAAAGGAAGAACATCCAGCAACAGCCATATGATTACTATCATCAACCCCACAAACCTATGTATGATGACAGTGATCGTGGATCTGATGCAGGCGATATCGATGTTGGAAAGGCGGATTTCAGAGATGGCGGTCGTGATGCTTGGCATAATGATATTCCTGACTTGGAACTCCCTCCTCCAATTCGAGAAGTCCCTGCCAGCCCCAGCAAGCTTCACCAGGCACCTATCCCTGCTCATAGTGATGTTCCGACTTCACCGTACCCAAATTCCGAGGAGCCGCAGCATACCGAGGCTAGTGGGGCAGGATCAGATTCTCCTATGGAAAATGATAGATTGCCGGAACAAGAATCCACAAATTCTATTCCCGAAGAAAGTGAGGAAGAGTTGTCAGAAGAAATCATTCGAACTGGGTATACACCCCAACAACGGCCCCAAGACTATAGGTCTCGCCCATCCTCACGCAACGGTGCTATCAGTGAGCACGATCTAGTTGACGAAGAAGCGCAAGATCTCTCTTCTCGACCTCCTACTAGAAACGGCAGAGCCAGCTCTCGCCCTCCACCATCTAGGTCTGCTTCCAAGCCCAGGGCTTCTTCGCGAAGCTCGAGATCACGATCCAGACCACGAAGTTCCGGCAGCTCTAAAAGTCCTGCATTCTCTAGCAGTACGATGGCCACTGTTCAGGAGGCCGAGACAGCGCATGAGGAGACGTTAATGCCTACCTTCGGGCCTTTGGATCTGAATCTCGGCAAGGAGGCCCCTACAGGTTTACCCGAAATATCTGCCGACGTAGCTTCAGACCCGGAAGCTGAGTTTCAAGAAATCAAAGAATCGTTTTTCGAAAAACTGGGTATTAAATTCGGACAGCAAGGACTTTTTGGATCAGCTCATAAGGAGCCTGAAGTCCCAACCACCACAGATTCTCTTGAGCAAGTCCCCAGCGAGACGCCTGTCTCGGCAGTTGAATCCACCGCTACTCAACAAGAGGTGGAATCCACACCAACGGTCGCTTCACTGCCCATCTCGGCTTCCCCGGTCATCGCCAATTCAGATTCTTCTTCAGAATACGAAGAATATGAAGACGCTGAGGAAGACTATGATTATGATGATCAAGCACAATATAGCACCGATCAGTATGACGACTATGCTGAAGATGAAGACCAGGAGTATCACATTCCGGAAGGGTTGATGGACGAGGATTACGTCTTTGAAGATGATGGAGAAGGTTTAGCTTATGGGGATGCTGAGGGTTTTGATTATGAGAGCTTCAAGGGTAGTTTGAAGGACGGCTGGTGGGAAGAAGAGCAGGATTGAGGGTGCCCTCAAGAGGTAAGAAGGAGTTCCATGGAGTTATGATTTTGTTTAGTATTCCAGCGCTTTATACTTCTCTTGAAAATATTTATCCGGTCCGGTGGTGATGAGTTTCTCTCAATCTATATTAGATATTTAACACTTTTTTTAATGAGCGGGGTTTTTGCTTTACAAGTTTCTTAGCCGATGTTATAGTTTCTCATCTTGTGGAAATTTTTATTTTCTCACAATGCCGACATGCAGATATATGCTCTCTCTTTACGAACATGAGTTATTTCTTTTGTAGATACGCGCGAAAAGCCTCCGCAGTTGGTTGCCTACCTAAGATTATTTTCCCAATTACAAGTGCCTTGGTTCCAAATCAAATGGTTTATCTAGCCAAGCAGGATAGAATACAATATTAAGATAGGATCGATATTAATCTGCCACAACTAAGTTTGCAGAGACCACAATGGATCATAATACTCAAACACATTATCTCCTCCCTTAACGCCAGGCGCAGTGAATGTCGATATCCCCCTTTTTCTATCGTAATTGTCATATGAAGATACCAAACGTTTTCCTCCGCCGGCGGGAAGATCGACGACGAATTGAGGCATCATAAAGCCAGCGATCGTACCCCGTATGTTTCTCTCCAGGTGGAGACTCTGATGGAGGGGTGTTCTTAGGTCTTCTACTCCTCGGACCATGTCGCCTTGGTAGACATAGTACTGTATTATCGATCATCAGCCTAAGATCGCCAGGTCGCCGTTTCTAGTTTAATAATGGAACCCACCGGCTGTATGTTCATATCCGCCAGTCCACGTATCAACTCCTTCATCGTCATCACATCATCATTCACCCCCTTCAGCAGCACCGTCTGATTCCTTACTGTCACCCCACTCTCATACAGCCTCTGCGCTGCCAGCTTGGTAACCCACGACATCTCATTCGGATGATTAAAATGAGTATGTAGCGCCACAGCTTTCCCCATCATCCTCGCCGCAGCTGTAACCTGCACTACCGCCTCCATCCACGAATCTTCATTATCTAATATTCTACTAGGACATACAGCTAGTCCTTTGCTCGCGTAGCGTATCCGGCGTATGTGAGGGATTGAGAGCAAACGTTGGCCAATTTCGAGGATCTGGTGCGGATCGAGATAGTATGCATCCCCGCCGGAGATTACTATGTCGTGGAGAGTCGGGGTTCGGTCGATGTAAGAGAAGACTTTGTCCCAACGTTTGCGGGTGGGCAGGAAGCGGGACTTTTTTGTGGAAGGGGTTTCGCCACCGATGGAATAAGAGCGAGTGCAGAAGCGGCAGTAGACGGGGCAGACGGAGATTGCTGAATATCAATCGCAAGTTTATACATTTAGCTACTTGAATGTTTCTTTAAGTTGTATTTGTGGCGAACTGATATTGAATTTACCTAGGAAAAGCGCTTTATCAGGGTACCGGTGCACTAAACCTGGCACAGGGGAATCATTCGTTTCACCCAGCGAATCCAAGGTTAATTTTGGATGGTCCGGGATTATAGATGATTTCATCGGGATGAATTGCTTTCTCAATGGATCTCCCAGCGGGTTGTTTATCCAATCGATACGGCTCAAGATGTGGGGTGTCAGACGGGTAGACATTGGAGCTAACTTTATACCCTCCATGACGTCCAGTATAAAGTCATCTCGAGAGAGGATTTGAGATTGTGATCCGTTGGGGATTTCATTGTGGGGAATTTGGGGCGGTAGGGCTGATTCGAGGAAGTTGAAGAGCTTGGGAGCGCCCTGAACCGTATTTGCTATCTATAAATTTAGATGGCCATTGGCTGTCAATTTGATATTTCCTTATGCCGTAAACCGAACTAGGCAGCTCTGTCATCGAATGCTGCGATTCTTTTATCGTGATATCTTTTGGGACTTTATTGAGGTTCAACTCTTAATATGATCGACGTACCTGCCAGCTATAACTCAGAAATTGGCTCTCTTTGATATCTCTCCATTTTTGTATTCTTTGCCAGTATGGGTCTCGACTGGTGGCCTCATAAGTTGGCACTGGAATTATTGGTGCCGGTGCTGATAACGGCGGGTTAAATTCTGGAGATATACTACTATAGTATAAAACATTCGCGTTTCGGATAGTTCGATTTCGAACTAAATGGCGGATGCTATTATTGAGAAACATGATTAGATTAATGTATACTGCGCCGCCGTCTTTATAAAGGTAAATCTGAATATCTTCCCAGGGGAGCTTGGGGATTACGAAGTGGGGAGCAATAAACCTGACATCTTTTTTAATTTATTCCGCGAATTTACTGAGCGTTGAATTCTCAATCCCGTTCAAGATCGAGGAAGCAGCAATGTGAACTTCACCAATATTGGCTGCTGGGGCCGGATGTGCTATGGGCATACATTGATGCAGTTAGGCTATACCCCAAATACATCCCTTGCATATACAGTTCTCCTGCGGCAGTCCTCTTGCCAAGTTTACACGATTTCCCACTAAGCTCATTTGGCGAGATCTTTTGGTGATGGGGCTGAGGGATTTTCCATTCCTTGACCTTAGGTGTGAATGTCGCAGTCGCACAGGATCCCCAAGAAATGCTGCATGCTGCTTTGTTCGGAAATCTGGGGGTTATCCGACTCGAGGATCGATCGATCTTGGGACCACAACATCGGGTGCCCAATTCTTTCGTCAGAAAGAGTACCTCCAACCCGCAAAGGCAAAGTGTTATGCCCCAATCCTTTTCCTAGTCCGTGAACTTCTTAAATTCGAGACTAAAACTTCATGTCGGACGATATAATCTATGTGCATATATTTACAAATTCATACCTCATGACCGCTTGTACCTAAGGATCTATATCTTATTTACGGGTGTCACCCTTGAATTATCTAGCAAAAAAAAGACTCAGAATTTAAATTTTCCGCGAGATCGTAATACAAAGATTCGGCCCGGTCCGTTTGTCTTCCTGAATGGGAGACCTGCGCTACCACCCATTTGAGCAGGTTGCTTGCCGCTCCCATTCCGTGCCAGCATTTCGTCATCAGCATCGATTGGAGATGGCCGTCTATATCCGTCTTCCGACGGCCAAGCTTAGTGAGCTCCTGGTATTAACTGATCCCCAGCCTCCAACTGCAACTTATTTCGATAAGTCACACAATCTCCGCATTGCATCCAGAACCCAAAGGAATTCCGGAAGTACTCCAGACCAAGAAAAGCGAATAGGTAAGATAGTGTGTTTTCAATTTTTGCGGCAACCTGGTATATTTTAGTACATTTTGTCTCTGTGCAGCAGTAAGATGTACATGCGGGGGAACTTCGAACTCAGCGACTTACGTGGTGGGAGAATTCAGACTCAAAAGTGCAGGCTGACGGATTCCAACATCGCAACGCATGCTGCAATTTAGTCAACAAAATTCAGACCGTTTAACACCTTGAAGCCATCTATAGGTCCAATAGACACCCAAGATGAAAGAAGAAGGCCCAGTTCTCTTCCCGAACGATACTGTCTCCGTTGCAGTCTACAAGTACTGCAGGGATCACTCGATTCCGTTGCCCGAACACCTTCACAAACTCGCAGATTTCACCGAGGAGAATCTACCCGAGGTTTCAGAGATGATGGTGTCAAGACTACAGGCGCAGTACTTGATATGGACTGCGAAAAGCATGGGCGCTAAGAAGAGTACGCAGTTTATCAAATATATGCCCAAATATTGAAAACACAGTTTTTAAGAGCCAATCTTTAGTTCTCGAGATTGGCTGTTTCTGCGGGTTTAGCGCACTTGCTTTCGCTGAAGCTTTAAAAGGCGTCGAGGGAGCAAAGGTATCCACCATGCCTTTATTTCGTGATTTTGCGAAGTCTGACGATGGCTAGATCATTACAACTGATATAAATCCAAAAACGTGTGAAATTGCACGCAAAGCATTCCGCGATGCGGGTGTAGACGACATTGTAACATTGATCGAGGGCCCAGCACAAGAAACGTATGTATCACCCTACGGATATCATAGCTGCGGTGGCCTCTTCTCTGACGTCTAAATGATTCTATTTAGCCTAGTAAACCTCAAAAGTGAAGGGCCATTTGATTTAGTGTTTATTGACGCAAATAAAGAGTAAGCTATAAAGATTTCCACCCGCACGGAGTAAACGGGAAACTGGGAGACAAAGATAAAAGAAGAAGACAAATGCAAGCTGCTGAAAATAATCTTTGGTCTTTAGGGGCTATCCAGACTACTTCAAAGCGATACTTGATCTCAATCTCATCCGCAAGAATGGCATCCTCATGGCGGATAATGTTCTCAAACGTGGCCTTGTGGCAGATTCTAGTGAAAATAATCCGTCAAGCGTGGACGAGACCGAAGTATGGAGAGCCTCGAAGCTAAGGGAGTTTAATCTTCTCGCAGCAACAGACCCAAGAGTCGAGAGCACAATTTTGCCTGTCTTTGACGGTTTGTCTTTGGTGAGGGTTCTTTGAAATGTGATCGTAGTTGGAGAATAAAACGATTATAGTCAAAGAAAACCCAACGGCGCATGTAGTAACCGGGGGTACCTACTTGTACTTCGATACTTCTAGTTTTGCGTTCACTGCAAGCGGATAGACTAGCTAGCTATGCTTATGGTATTTGTTGATCCCGTTATGCGCATGCGACCTCTTTTCGGCAAGGTTCAATATCATACCAATTTCGGCCAATTGGGAAAAGTGCCACTTACCAATAGATCGGCAGTAATGGAATATGAACATATGCAATGCGGTGTGACAAGCTAACTTTTCATGATTGAAACTCCTTGTTCGTCAGGCATTCGGACCAACACAAATGCCTGGAGCTCTAACCTTGATTGATTGATTCCGGGACCAAAAGCCAACCTCTTGCATATCGCAAACAAGGACCTTCCCTTTTCCACCCCACTCCATAGATCTCGAGCAATTTGAAATAACGGTGGTTGGACAAAAAGTTCTAGATTGTGGTGATCTATGCCTGATATGTTTCCTCGAGATTATATGGTAAAGTTGTCGAGAATAAAATAATGACATTTATCCAGATAAATTGTTCGCTGCTTCGGCAATCATTACACCTCGCAAGTCACAGATTATACATATATCGCTCGCAGATTCTCAGCTATGCCACAACGCCCTCTCACAATAGCCTGCGTGGCGGAAAGTAGAGAAAAATATCAGGCACGGGGCTATTCTTTCGAACAATGCTGCGAACTTACAGCCGAAGAGACAATGGAGCACGTAGTCTCCGCCCTCGAAAACCTAGGCCATACTGTGGAGATGGTCGGGGATATCAGAGATCTCGTTGGACGTCTAGCAATAACGGATGAGAATGACGAGCGCCATCCTAACAAGTGGGATCTTGTTTACAATGACAGCGAAGGCTTTATTGGAACTGCTCGAGAGGCGCAGATTCCGGGATTACTCGAGGCATATGGTATACCTTTTACTTGCGCGAGCGCCGCAACCTATGCTATTTGTCTGGATAAAGGCCTGACGAAGGTGAGCTGAAGATACTCGATTTCTCAGAGATATTTAATCTGATAGACTGTGCCCTAGATGACATTGGAGCTGTTTGGGATCCCGACCGCCCCATTCGCTATCATGCAGAGCGAGGGTACAGGGAACGCAGCCGAGCGAGCTTTGCGCGCGATCAAGCATTCCAAACACGCTGAGAAAATACTCCATTCCTTCCCACTTTTCGCGAAACCGGTCGCTGAGGGCACTTCCAAAGGAGTCTTGAGGACTAGTAAAATTAATGGGATTGATGAATTAGGCCCAAGTATTGAAAATTTATCTCAGAAATATCCCGATCAAGATATAATAATTGAGACATTTCTGTCTGGCCGAGAGTTTACGGTGGGCATCGTCGGAACAGGAGTAAAGGCGCGTGTTTTGGGAGTTCTCGAGTTATGTTGGCATAACCGGCATACCGTTGATACTTCGACTCTGGAGGTTGTTGCGAAAAATGACCGCGGAATCAATCTTAAACCCGAAGATATGGTTGATTTCTATACTTTCGATCTCAAAGTCGGACATGGTGATCATAGTCTTCGAACAGTTCCAGATCCAAACGATCCAGAAGTTATCAAAGCCTGTGAAACTGCGTTGCAATCATGGAGACTTCTCAAATGCCGCGATTTGGGGAGAATCGATATCCGTTCTGACAAATTTGGCTTAGATGCAACGCCATGCATTATTGAGGTCTGTATAATCTCCGATTCTCTGCATCGCCTCGAGTTAAGTGGTGCTAATTTAATATTCGAAAAAAGGTCAATCCGTTAGCGGGTCTTATTCCAGGGGTGTCTTCACTTGTTGTCATCGCTCAGAATGCCGGCTTGTCATATCAAGATTTAATTGGAGCGGTTGTCGAAAGCGCTTCAGAAAGAATACCAGCAACCCGCAGTAAATAGGATACATGTTTAAATAAGTCGCAATGGCTAACCATTTTTTTCGTTCTCTTTTTTTTTTTTTTTTGAAAAAAAAGGGTTAGTCTTGGATGGAGACCAGCGATGGTCAATATCTGTACCGTTGGGCCATCTTGATACCAAATCAAATGATATGACACTAATGTCACCAGTGGTTCTATCTTGGCGGTTTCAGTGAGTGAATATATAATCTAATGCATTTTTAACGACATTCACATTTAGATCTCTGTCACAGTCACCTCGGAGGCGCGCGCGCGTAAGCTAGAAATATAATAGACACGAAATGAGTTCGCAAAGGTACTTGTAGTTTCGAGTTTGGCAGATATAGCTGGTTATCTAGATATATAAGTCGATATCGTGAATATCTTTAATGTACATTGTAATAAAGAGGAAATCGACAAGTGATCCTATGTCAACTAAAATATATATTTTACAAAATCATCAGCTGAAATGGTATATGTTGAAGCCTTAACGCCTCCGGCCAAAGCCATACCCAAGACATCGCCCTTCTTGTAAGACGTAAAGTAATCAAATCGATCGAATGACTTAGAGTTTGCTGTCTTTTTTTGTGGAGGCACCACCGCTCTCAGCGACCTCATCTTCGCCTTTCAAATCTCGAACTCTTACTAGGCCTTCCTGGAAACAAGTTGCAATTAGCTTGCCTTGTCTATCCAATATTCTCTGGTGGACCAATCCTCTCTGGTCACCTGCCCAAGGCGTATCGCTTTCCATAAACATCCATTCGTCCGCTCGGAAAGGGGCATGGAAGTATATTGTATGATCAAGGGAGACCATCATGCCGACATTAGCAGTTTTATGGGCACGAATGATAGTTCCGAGGAACCACGAGTCCGAGACGTAGGCTAGTGCTTCAACGTGGGCGCCGGCGCCGGCTGGTGCAGAGATGGTCCCTTTGGCTCGAATCCACGAACGAACGCGTTTGGTAGTTGGATTTTGGGCAGTATCTAAGTATACCAGGGTCAGAATGAAGAAGTAACACCCAAGCTATGCGATAACTTACGATTGTGTATACCGGCGACCCTTCGCTCGAAGGGGTCAATATCTCTAGTCTTCTTCCATTGTTTAAATCCTTCCTCGGTTAATCTGCCTTGCTGTACCAGCCTACGAGCTGTCTCCTCGCCAACTTCACACTCATCTGGTCCCTTTATTCCTTCCGGCAAAGGTTCTTGGGCTTCCAGGCTATCTTTCCCTTCACTTGGTCGTTGGAAACTACAAGTTGTCGTAAAGATGCATTTCCCCTTCTGCCTCGCTTGTACCGTCCTAGTTGCAAAACTGCGCCCATCCCGAACGATCTCTACAGTATATATTACAGGAATGGTCCAATCGCCTGCTAGAACAAAATAGCAGTGCATGCTATGAATTGAAAAGTTGGCAGGGACAGTCCGGATCGCGGCGGCAAGCGATTGTGCGATCACTGCGCCGCCAAATATCCCGCGAGCGTTTGGCGGGCGCCATAACGGACGAGTATTGGTGAAGACTGTTGGTCCGAGGTCGGTCAAAGCTGTGAGCTCAAGAGTACTTTCGATGAGACTATGGTGTGGTAGTGGAGCGGGTGGTGGCTTGACTGTCTGAGAAGTACTGTCCGGCATGTTGCTTTCGCTGTCAAGTTCGTTTGGGGCTGCTGAAGAATGGCCTATGGAGAGGAATTCGCCGAGGGAAACGGTCATTGGGGAACGATTGGGTTATATACTTGGGCAGTGCCGGCCCAAGGAAGCAATCCACTAGCTATGCGTGGCTCGGTTCGGCTGATGGATTTATTCGACGCACCGACCTGAACTGCGGGTGTTGCCTTGATATAATTGTCCCACGGGAAATGAGCCTAGACTGAAGGGACATCTTGTGGAGCGTCAGATACTGGCGGTGTCTCGCTGAAGTTTAGTCGGCACGAAGACTGGGGCATCCGCATGCGCATGATTGTGCCTCGGCTTTCGACATCCTAACTTGGCGAAATCCCGATTCGGGCAGCAACGCATAAATTACCACATATTCTCCTACCCATTGCAGCCTCGCAACCTGTATCGCATGCGTGAGGGTGCTGCCAAATATTGTAGATCGAGCGCAGGGCTCGAGGCATCGTAATATTTCTCGGAAGGTTTTCGATATGGCGTAGAGCTTGAGTAATCAAGAGCTCTCTCCTCATAGCTAGAGGGCTGCATATTTTGACAAAGCGTGGAACCCAAATGCTCAAGATTCTGGACCGATTTGAGCAGGACGATTTGTCGGGGACGCGAAACGAAGGCTCATTATCGGACCTGTAGATAGATCTAGACCTCACGTTCAAAATATAGCTTGGTAAATGTCATGATAGACATAACTCGGAATTGAATCAACATTAATATTGAATGTATGGACTTGGGGATCAAAGGACTCTTCTAGATCATAAGCGCTCTTTAGGGACTGGTTTTCGATCATTGGTATTTATTCATACCCACTGTTGACGAATTTTCGAGAATGGATTCATCCTGGGACCGAGACTAAGCTCGGCCGATTCATCTTCAGCCATTTTATTCACACCGCTAAGACTCCCGATCCCCACGATTCGTCCAGATCCTCCAACTCCTCAAGTGCCTCCAGCCCGTCAGGATCGCCACGCAACTCAACCATTTCGGTTTATTTGTTCCGTTCGAATTTACTTTATTTATCTGCTCATATATTTTATTTAATCATATTCACAAGATAAAGTCGGCAACCTGACCTCCTTTGTCATCGATAAATCAAGGATATGCGATTTCAAGTGTAAAACTTGTACGTTAGGCGATTTCAAGTGTACCTTGGACCTTCAGGTAACGATTATGACAACTCCAAATATAGCAATCTCTCCAGTCCTTGTCAGCGCATACGTACTAAGCAAGCATTATCCCCGTGCCCAGCTCTGTCCGTCTACCAATTTACAAAGTAAGCACAGATCGCGAACAATTAACATATTGCGTTGGAGATGACAAGAGCCTCCTAGAGCTAGAAAGACGGTTGCATAGATGATTACGATTTTTAGAAATTGCATCTTGCGCGCGACATCGCTCAGTATTTGACTTTTATCAACGAATAAGAATTCTATATTGGCCGTTTCGAGCCGGTATCGACAGAGTCGAGGTGGCGACTAGCTAGAGTTATGTACAATAAGGATAGAAGAGCACAGCCAGAGCTTACTGCCCAAGGTTAACTGGGCTGCCAGGTAGTCTTGGTGACCAATTGTGCCCTGGCTGAGCTGCTTACAAAGAGTCTGAAACATCTACTGTGAGATGTATTCGGGAGGTCTGTCATATACACAAGGGCAGTGAAGTTGGAGAGGTTCAAGGTAAAAATAAGAAAAATCTAGCTGGAACTAGAAGAATCTGTGAGCTGGAAGAACACCAACGTGGAAACAAAAGGGAAAGGCAATATTCTAATAATAAGACATCAGAGAAAATATTAAGAAAGAGATGACGGAGGAGGCTCGAGAGGAGGAAAAAGAGGTGAAGAAGAAAAGAAAAAGAAAATAACAATCACGCGTGTGCAACCCCATAGAGACCCAGAGTTTCGGTAGTCGTGCCGTTAGGTTGGAAGCAGAGTGTGATTATTGACCTTTGCTCGCGTCGTTGACCCGCTGCTCACACTATATAGGCAAAAGAAATCCAACTCTGGTCCTCTATACTCTGCTCCTTTTTCGCTCTTTCTGCAACCCAACAATAATCTATTTCCAAATGTCATTATATCACATTAAGTTTCCCCCTCGCACCCGTATAATTCTCGTTCGTGCTCTGAGGCTCGGTTTGTTTGTTTAATTGTGATTTAGTGCTTAGCGATACCAAGCTCAATACTGCCAGTGGCGCCCAAAGCCTTCTTGATATCACCATAGATGGCGAATTGGAAGGCGGTCAAGGTACCAACCATGAAAAGACGAGCTGGGAGACCAGTGAAGGATCCGCGGAAGCCGAGCTCACCGGCAATCTTGATGAGTCGGGAAGTAGTGCTCTCACCAGGGAGACCCCTATCGAAATTTGCCGCATTAGTATCGCATTCACAGTAGAATATCGTAGCTTGGGTTACTCACTTTGTCTTGTTGATCTTTGACAACATTGTATCAGCTGGTTGTGAGATTATGGCAGCGGCGAAACCGGCACCGAGACCAGAGCTCAAGTTGACAACAGTCTGCGTGGCACCGCTGGCAGAAGATTTGTCGATGACAGAGTTGTAGATACCTTCCGAGATCTTCTCATAAACGACGAATTTGGCAACGGTATAAGGGACTCTGTTAATTTCAAATTAGCCTTAGTGAAAATTTCTCTACCCCCCTTTTTTCTCTTCATTTCACACTCATACTGATCGATTTACTAAGGGACGATACTTACTGTTTGAACAAAATGGGTCCGAAACCACTGTAGAAAGCACCGATACCCTCTTGCGACAGAATCTTGGCGAAACCAGAGACGAGACCGCTGGCGAAAGTGGGCTGCGAGACGAGACGGATACGAGTAGCCTCAAGAGGGCAGAGGGCAATGTCGGCGAAGAATTCAGCAAGAGCAGAGGATCCCATATAGACAGCGGCTCTGTTGTTAGTAGCGGTTTCGACGCCCTACCGATTACATCCAGACTGTTAGCAAACTGGAAAATTGATTGCCACTACAAGTAAGAGTCCGGAATTTTTCCCCGGCGGTGTCGACATACAAGGAGGTCAATTGACTGCTTCTTGAAGAATTCATATCCTCCGAACTTGAAGGCGCCCTGGAGGAAGTAACCGATGACAGTGGGACCGAGACCGGTCAACAGGGCGCCGGCACCCTCAGCCTGGATGACCTGTCTGAATCCACCGATCATACCCTTGTTGTAAACGGTTGGTTCAAGCTGGATACGGGTTTTGACACTACAAGAAGCAATTAGCAATCATGCACTCATAATCAAACCGTCAACTTCGCAGTTATTGCAGCACAGGCTAATAAGAGCCTCCGACGAGGCTCGGGCAACAATAGGGGGTTTAAACATACACATCGACTGGAGTAAGAGCACCATGGGTGACGGCGCAACCAATAGCACCAGCTAACGCAAACCTCGAGTACAGATCGATACCTGTTTTCTGCGGAGGGGCGACAACCGCCTTGATCTCTGATACTGCCGCCGACATTTTGTTGAATGTGTATGTGAGATGGAAAAAGAGTGGAGATTGGCGATAGAAGTTCCTATGTTATCGACGACGTCTAGTCTGTTCGATAAACCGGTAGGTGGTGACGATGATGGTGAATATATGTCTCTACGGAGGAAAGGAGATGGAAGAGAAGCAGCTGGTCGAAGCAGTAAATCTTTCTCTGGATCGTAGTGGGCTGCTAAGGAAGAAAAAAATTTGCTTTGTTTTTCCCGCAGGTCAACGCAAAAGATAGCGACCTCTCAAATTAGAAACAGGCCTGGCCAGGGGTCGGCACTGCTAGATGGAATGAGGCAAAGACTTCGGATCAAATTTTCCCATTAGGCCTGGCGAAAATATTTTATTCTCTGCGACATGCCGATTCAAGGCGTGAGCGAAATATCGAAGCCGATAGGGGACGTCGGGAAGAAACGGCAGGGTCCAAATCTTACACGACGCTTTAGCGGTAATCCTGGAAGCATACTCGGGCTGCAGCTATTAAAGACTATTCCGAACACTCCTTTTCGGATTCCTCCAAGCGGGATTGCATTCCAGATGTTGTGAGATAGTTATTGTATACACCTCCGTCAAGACTGGTCTCATTGGTCAAGACCTGCATTTCAAGACTAATATCTCCGCCGAACTGCGTGAAGCGCCAGCTCCAAGATAAAGGGACACAGGTACACTTTGTCTCGTTGTGACCAGCCGCTTGTTGACACTGGAACGCCGTTATAACTGACATCGGCCAAAAACCCTCTGTCGTCATTCTAACCAATCTAAGATACTCTCGGAGAAACGTGCCACCTGATTAGTGCAAGAAACGACCGCTAAACCCCGACTAAATCCGTGCCTATAAAACCCAACAGCATCAACGCAGGTGGTCGAGTCTCGAGATTATTTCAGCTGACCGATTCGGAATAGGGCCTGCTGGATCGAAATTATGAGCCATGTGATTAGGATAGAGCCTGAGTATTATTGCTGACCTCACTCAGTTGTTGGGATGTCACTTTAGACTACACTTACACTTTGTATGTTAAATATCTTGTTGAAGAAAACAATTTGTATATGTGAGAACGGGATTTTTATAGCTTAGCTTCAAAGTATATGTGGTATGTTTTACCTTTTAAAAGATTGACACACTGAGCATAAAATTTCTATGGATGCGTAAACTACATAGCTTCACCAGACTGGCATGGCGCACCTGAGCTCTACTATCTTTGGATGCCGCTTTAACCGTATAGATCTAATATAATAATAATAAGGTGCTTATACAGTCGTGTTTTCACAAACGCAAAGAGCTTAAATCGTCGCTAGGACTGTTCATAAATTGGAAAGGCTCGGGATTTACTAGGTGTGTAAATTTAGTATATCGATCAGTCAAAAATAAACGGGGGTTGCAGACGCAAGACTATACGGTTACAGGATGATTAATGAGACTCAAGTTTATAAAGTCATCGTTTAATGATCTTAAGACAGTCTGGTTACCAGATTCGCTCGAGCCGCTACATCTTGAGCCCTACTGTTAGGGGAAAAGAACTGAGATATATAAGGTTTCCTTCGCTGACGATAATTCTCAAGAGAAGGGACGAATGCTAGGAGAAAGGCTCCGCTGGAACAATATAATTTTTATGAAAACGACAGTTTGAAGGAGCACCAAGAAATGGAAGCTACCTTAAAGTTAAACACCTTACCGATCTAGGTTCATTGCGGTGCCAAAAAGAATGCTAAAAGAAAACTCTGCATCAAAAGATCGAATCTCCAAGCCTCGCAGTGCTGCCAGATATCGATTCCGAACAAGTCGACAAGAAAGATCGATATTCCCTAAACACAGTTAATCATACTATCTTTAGAAGTTCAGTTCGTTATTCATGCTAACCGTCTAAGTCCTTGAATATTCAGTGTTTCCAAGCCTATTGCGCTAGTATACTGAGACGTCCCGTGATATAGCTTCTTCTCACTTCAGACCCCTCTTATTACTCTTCCGCTCATTCCGATTCTGTTCATCCCTCGCGGGCTGTCGTTCGGCGTCGAGATTGTTGTAGCCGGTTTGTTGTTTGGCCTTCTTCTTCGTCTGAGCTCGGAGTCGCGACAGCTCTACAGAGCGAAGAATGCGGTCAAGGGCTGGCTCGTCGATTTCTGCATTGACCTTTGTCCAGAGCGTCTTGTGTTTATTAGCCGGATGCCCATCGGTCCAGAGCCTCCGTCCAAATCCAGGCTTAGGGTCGCCTCTGAGTCTAGAGAGGAAGGTATTACGAGCCTTGAGACCAGCACGACGACGCTTGCGGGAAACCATTGCTGTGGGAGAACAAAATGAAAGAGACGCAGAAGACGATGAAATGAAGCCAGAGATGGTTTGAAGGGGATTGAGAATTGATGCTTAGGATCGCAATGATGAAAGAGTGATCTTTTGATGGACGAGATTTCCTTCTTGTGGAGTGTAGAGGTTAAGGTTGAGGTTACGGGTAAGTATAATGATATGCAATTTTTTACAACGAGCCCTTAGAGTTGGCCTGGGGTACACCACCCACCTATCAACTTCAGTCCCCCAGTCAGATTAACCTAACGATCGCAGGAAAAGTGCGCGCCTGCTTGCTCAGACCAATGTAAAACCCATTTCTATATCAAGCTCCAGAGCTCTCCAGGCGGCCCCCTCGTGTTATCAACCGATCATAGGCTCAAAACAACAGTTAAGCTATTTTGCTATGCACTTTACAGTTTTGAATCACCCCTTTATCCCATAACTTATTCGCCACTCAAGCACCGCTTAACCCTAAAGATAGCCACACCATTGTACGGGTTCTGTAGGAAACGAGTCTCTATCGATCCCACGACCCAAACGGCAATGACACTGCATGAGAATAATGATCTTAGGACAATATTCCAAGATTCAAGGATCTTCATAAGATAGCATGCCTTTTGGCGGGTCCTCTAGTCGAGCGCTGTTCTCGTTGTAATCATAAAAATGACAATGCGTCTTGGGACTGTTGTAGTTCGACTAATATTAAGTGATGTATGCTTTTTCCAATTAGGAATACGCAGTGACAAAGAGGGGAGGATACCAAGGTGACGCGATGTACAGCTTAGGCGCCATTCATTATCCACATTTGGTACGTTACGCCGAATGCGAAGGATAGCATCTGGGGATCCCCGGTCTCGGAGATTATCGCGCGACCTATGCGCATCTATCTTGATTCTGGTTAATGCCGATCCAGGTATTACAATACGAGACTGGGTTCTACTGTAGTTGACCGGTACCAGTGCACATAATGAGGTCTTTTAAAAGTAACCTTGAAGCTTTAGAGGGCAGAGTGGAAGCATCATTAGAATAGGCGCATAGGCCGAGTTAATTTATAACTATACTAGTAAAAACAGCTTATGGGAAGCGGAAGATAATATCAGCACTACTCGACAACGTATCAATAACGTGTATGCTCTCGCAGAGAAAAAGTACTCTATGCTGAATCATGTAGTGTATTCGGAATTACCGGCCTGCCTTCGTACCCAGTGATCCATATAAACTGCCAGCGCAATTTCTCAAGCATCATCAGGCCTGATTCTCCTTCATTTGAGTCCACCGTTTTACCCATTAGAATTTTTTTGATCGTTTCAAAATAGCCGTTGCATGTCGTTGCATCTAATAGTTCCACCTTTGCACTCTTCAATCCCATCAAGATATTAGTTGCATCTCTCTCCTCGTTCGTCATTTTGGCTGGCGCACTCTCTTCGTCTCTTTGCCGATCATCTTTTGGGGGTTCATCCACTTTTTTCTCCCGGTATCTAGTAATTTCTGGCTTCTCGCTATGTTCTCCAGTTTGAAGCACCCTTTCCACCTCCTTCTCGCATTCCTCTTCGTCCCCCCCTATCAATTTTTATATAATATTAGCACTTGCTCCTAAATTTTTGACCTACGCACTCTCTGCCAGAAGGGGTCGACGTATCAGATATAAGAGCAAGAGATTTCCGTACCATCTGTTGCCGTCACGGGTGTGAAATTGTCTTCAGAGCTTCTGCCATTAGTGCTCTCGCGAGAAGCCGGTGGAGAAACAGTCGAGTGCTCTTCAAATGTGAGCTCATCCTTCATAAAAGTTCTCTCCCCTTTGATCACACGCACATCATTTCGCTCGCAAGGTTGTTTTCGTCTTTCGCAAGCTCGGCAAGACTCGTTCTCGGTGAGTCGCTCACAGCCAATATGCTTGTGATAGCACGACTTGCAAGCCGGAATCTTCTTTATCTCAGCCGCAGTTTTTACCTTCTTCTGTTTGGGACCGCTTGCGCCGATGTTCTTGCGCTTTCTCTTGAGGTTGATGGGAGTCTTATTTTCCATGTTTTGTTTCTTTGGAGATGATTTTGTGGCTGACGCGATAGGAGGGTGGGCGCTAAGAGGAGATATTATAGCGCAAACTAGGGATGGAATAGAAATTTTTGATGTAATTTTCGAAGGAGAGATAGAAAGAGATAAGTCATAGGACTTGTCAACGTTAGAGCTGATTTGTGTGGAAGGAAAATTATTGTTGTCGTTCGGGCGAGCTGTTGCTGAGGGTTTTGAGAGTGTGGAGCTTCCAGGTGCGCCGAGTTCTGACTTGGGAAAAGTTTTGGCTGATTCTACTGACATCATGATATCTTCTACTTCGTTCTTTATCCCCTCTTCCATACTTTTCTCTAAACTCATCCCTTGACAAGGCATGGGCTCGTCTAAGGGCCACGCTTTAAGCTCCCGAGAAAGTGAAGAAGGCAAATACAATGAATGGCTAGAAAACTCTTCTACTTGGTTATCAGAGTGCCCAGTTGGTTTATCAGGAATTTTCTTCTTGCTAATTTGATACTTGAGATTAGTTTCCATCGTATGAGCTATCAAAGATCGCTAGAATGCTGATTGGTGATAGATGGAGGATACAATTGCAGCTTTCGGCGAAAGTTTTTATGAAAATTCTCAGCTCAGTGTGATAGGAGACATGAACGTATTTTACACACTGTGATTTGACCCGAAATATTTGGGTTTGAATTCTGTAATTGATAGCCTCATAACCCTTTTATCATGATCTCTACTTTAAATAAGATGCAGCTGTCACCATTTCGTTTATTAGGAATAAAGAATGATTGTTTTAGTTTTATAACTTGCCTCATACTTTCAGCATGATCTGATACTACTCCTCTTCCAAAGTTTCACAGATACATGTGTTCATTCACCAGCAGTTCTGTTACGAGCTTATTGAGAGAATATATCTACAGATACGGCAGGATACTTTGGCAGCTTCTAAACTTCAGGTCTAGGGTGGGAAGCATCTAATTACTCCTTCAAGGTGGGAGTTGGTGAGTGCTCATAAGTCTGGCCAATGGTTCAGGGCGAGCGTATGAATAGAAGATCGATTCCCAGAACCTCAAATAGTAAAAGAAATGGCTGATAAAGTCTGGCGTTTTGCCTCGAGACTATGATAAAGTGATCTAGAGTTCCACTTAAAGCTCTAGACGATATATATTAAATCAGACTAGACATATGTATGTGCCTGGGTTCTAGACATTTTCCCCACTTCCTGTCCTAAGTATCTTACACTATTTGGGGAACTCAAAATATAGGGGCTTGCTTGACAAAGGAAATCTACTTTAGATGGACAGCCTTTGAAGCTTTCCACACACACAAAATACAACATGATGACCTACAAATTTAGGAGTTGTAGACCGAGAATCGCACTAGAGGCATCCCAAGCATTCAGGAAAGAAAGAACAATAAGAAAGAAAGAAAAAGAAAAAATTTTTTTTTTGTAGATTCACGCGAAGGGGTATATTTCAATAAATATAGACAAAATTATTATTTTCTCCCTCTGCCTCTCTTTTTGCTATGACTGTGTGCAAAAAAGTCGTTGAGGGAACAGAAGGCTGGTAACTCGAGGCCAGCCAGAATTATACCTTTGCCTAGAAGGTTTGTCGTGATTTGTGCAACCCACAAAGCAGCGACGGTTTGTTGTGTTTCGGATTTCCTTTCGCCTCATATTACGCCGCCTCCGCTTATATTTGGGAGCCTCGCTCAGCTTCTTCCAAACGAGAACCAAGATCCTGGTCCTCGTCTCGTTCGTTGCCTTCCTCTCTTTTGAGCCGTAGATGAATCACTGGGAACTTCGCACCGACTCGCGGAATCAACTCCCCTTGTTGCCTCAGTAGCTCTATTTCTAGTCTCGTGCGTTGGCGCGGTTCTAGCAGGAATAAGAGGGGGGTTTTCGTAACTAGGTCTCGCAACTCTGCTCTCAGCCGTGCCAACACTGCTGCTAAAGCTAGGGCGGCGGCTTCGAGTTCCCGTGGAAGCTTCAGAGGGGGAATCAGGAGGCGTAGGAGGGGTTGTTACCCTGGCGTAGAGTGCATATGGCTGCTGCTGCGGGCTTGGTCTTGAGAAATTATTCGAGAAACCATGGTAGTTGTTTTCGGTGGCAGGATATGATTCCGAATAGCTGGACTCAGAAGGTGCGCGGATTGCTCGAAAGAAATTTCGAACCGTACCCGTTGGTGGACTTGCGGGTGTTGGCGCGTGAATCCCGTGATGATAGGTCGCTGGGATGTCTTGCGGCTCGGCATCCACCAACCAATCAGTAGGTGATTGCTGGATGAGGTTGATGGAGATCATTAACGATCTTTGACCGGCTAAATAGTCAATATCTTCCAGCTTTATTGACGTCTTCCCATTCAGGGCCCCGGAGTAGTCATCCGCCCTGACGAGACTGCGTAGGATATACGAAGCGCCGCCAAACATAGATGGTGGTTTCGTTCTTGTTGCTGACGATGATTCTATCCCTTTGCTCCTGTCAGTGGCAAAACTCACATTATATCCATTGCGGGATGCTTTCTATCAAAACTTACATCGATATGAAAGACGGGTGTCCTTGCTACTATCCAGCCGTAGGTTGACAAGAATACGTTTATTAGGCTCGTCCTTCTTTAGAAAAAGAATCCCAGAGCCCATATATGAGCCATTGATTCTGATCTCTTTGACGGTCCTGGCGGTAATCATGAGCATAGAAACATTCTCGATGCTACAGGTTAACTTACCATTTCCCCGCAAACTCCAGCTTATGACCATCAAGCTTTCCCTTGGCTGGAAGAGGGGGCGTCGGTGGGATTGCAGAGGCTCGAGACGTGGCTCGAGGCACTATTGCACTAGTGGGTGCTGAATCTGCCGTTCTCGTAGAAGCCGAAGAGAAGGCTCGTCTGTATGAGGGTCGCGAGCTAGCCGATCTAGTAGAACTCGCTGCACGAGAGGACGCCGGCGCCGGTGACCGGGCTGTCCGTATACTTTGCCGCTGAGAACGTGCTTCTGATACCAGATCTTCAAGCACGCCAGGTGCAAGCTCAGTATATTCTGGCGGCGGTGAAGGCAAACCATGACTAGGGCTCTCCGCCTGCCTATTGGGCATATCAAGATGTAAATAACTTGTGGTCGTAGGCATCGGAGGCGGCGTCGAGTTTTGCAGAGGCAAATGCGAAGTAGAGGCTGATCGAATCCTCCAGTTATCCTGCGAGCAATTTTGATATATACCTGAGCTAGCTTGCCTTCTAAGATCCCCAATATCTGCTGGGACGCCAGTAGACGAGCCTCTCCGCGACATCGGCGCCGCAACTGAGCGACTCCTAGATTGCGAAGAATCTGTATTTTTGCGGCTACGGGGCTCCAATATTTGACTAGCTACAGAGCTCGATCTTTTTTTCCCCCTTAATGGCAATTTCGGTGGGACTTTTTGATTCTTGGTGATCTTGGATTCAGTGATATTATCTGTGTTTTCTGCGGATATCATCGAAAGTCGATTTCGACGCTCGACAAGAGTTTGTAGCATTTCGTTCGTCTTGGTAACCATTGCCTCAATATTCGCTCCTCTCTGACTTTCATGACATAGACGCAATTAGTGGGGTTTATTTAGATAAATATAAAGACAATCAGGTGCTCATTTTGACATACTCTGCCAGTGTCGCCGTTAACAAATTTAGCATAGCCGTGTAACCGACCAACCCACTTCGATAACTCGCAATCTCAGACTCGTTGAGCGTCCAGTTCATTTTCTTCCAGATGCCAGTGACTCCTGGTTTCTTTCTTCCTGTGGTTTCGCAGGCGTCGCTCAATCTCGCGAGCTGGATGAGCGTCTCTTTGGTCGATGTAATCACAGTTTCTAAACAGACCAACTGTTCTTGTGTATATCCCGATGCTGTAGGGTTGAAACGTTGCTGCAGGGTACTGAGCGTGGCATTCAATGATACCATCTCATTACAAACCTGGGTTATCTGATCCGGTACATTTTTGAGCGTTACGGTCAGACGAGTAAGGTCAATTGTTAATCGGGTCGCAAGGTTCGTAACGCCCGCGATGACCGAAAATAAAGTAACTGGTTCAATCATTCGGTTTGCCTTTTATTCTTCTCCCCGTCTCGTATTTCGGGATTTGGGCCTCTGATGATAGATTCGATGTTTTTGCGCTCGTGGAATTCTACGGCTCGGGATACGGAATGTAAAGAGTATGGTTTGTCAAATCGTGGAATGATGGCAGGAAGGATTTACAGGTCGAAGATTGATGGGTCCTGCGGAGAAGAAATACTACTCTGACGGATTCATCGATTACCAAGAATTCTTAAATACCAGACGAGACGTCAAAAAGACGAAATCAAGACGCTTTCGTTGGGTATCAAGGAAACGAAATGGAGAGCTGCTCGAAATGGCGGCAACCTTCCTTTTCTATCGTGGGACCTAGACCGATAGTCTTGTACACCAGGAGTATGATGGAAACGAAAATGGGCTGTGCGGTTGCATGGTGGCCATCCTTGCCTCGTTTCCTCTCTCTCCGCGACGACTCTGCTGCAATCGATCCAAGCCTGCATGTATGTATTTTTCTGCCTTCGATTCCGAAGTTTCCTTTGTCTGTCGCAACATTCCAATCGACGTTGGGGCGAAACGCGTTGGTCCGAGGAGGCGAGCCGTTCGCAGCAAGCCTGCATACCAAGACAGCAAGGAAGCTCTTCCGAACTGGCTCTGACAACCAATCGATAGTCATCCTCAACTATCTTGCAGAAGTGGGGCAGTGGGCTTTAGCGAATTATCGATAGAAGAAGCAACAACGGCTATATGCAGCTTCCTAGGAGGCTTCGAGGTTCTAGGTTTCTTTCTTTAGAAAACGGCCGACTGTTAGGCTGGCTGGAAAACTGCCATCTGACATCAAAGTTTAGGAGTATTCGAAGTATTCTGGGAGGTGGAACCGTAGGATCGTGTTCGAAAAGTAGCCCCGGAACACGGCATAGTACCGTCCCGGTACCAGTGCACGCGTCGGGTCGTGATACCCACCCATAAGCCAGTGCGAAGGGTGTGGCCCATATCAATCCGGCAGAGTTATGCATCCTGCTTCGAAAGCTGTTGGATTTTCGATAATAACACGATGCTTTCTTAGTACGATCATGGCAGAGGACGCCCGAAGAGGAATTATCCCAGGTCAGGAAGGATGCCCCTTCCATTGACGTCAAGATGTTTAAATCTAATTCGGCTTTACGAATTGGTATGAGCCGCTATAATATCACTAGATATGTTACCTGTCTTCCGTCTGTGGACAACAGGAATGATACGAGGGTTTCACTCGGATGCAGGAAACCGCTTTCATGATTTGGGGCACGGGGACAGGTATTGATGGGGCCAATAGAAGAGCGAAAATATTCAACCCCCAAACTTAAAAGTGTAACCATAATACGGTTTGGATTTAGAATACCATTGAGCATAGTCATGTACTTCTTAATTGCTACGTTAACAACACCCAACATAGATGTGTACACACCGGTGCTCGGAATGATGGAAACCTCCAGCCATGCTATGTTTCTCCCGCAATATAAAAAAGAATGCAACATCAAGGAAGAAAGGCTAGTGCCGCAGCATAGAATACTGGGCTTCAAAGTACTTTGCCCAAAGAAAGTTCAACTTAACCTTTCCGCCCACTTACTATCCACTGGGACCTTATCCATTCCTGCACCTTTACTCTTTCTCATTGGAACTGTCACCAATGAAGCCAATTTCTGAAGAACTTCCGTTCCCGCCAGCAGTTTTTCGTGCTCTCCCATATCCGACTCAAAAAGCTCAATTCCTGTATTAGGATTTGTCCACAGCCATTTCTCCGCTGGCCCGGTTGCTGTTTGCACAACTTTCTTTTCGCATGCCCATCCGAATAAAGCACGGCTACACCATTCACCATTGCTTGCAACCATACGCCCTCGAACACTGGGATGAATTTCTTCATTTGTCACGCTTCTGACCCCGGGTTGCCCAAAAACACCTCCCCCAAACGTCATCGCCCGTTTGAGAGGCGACTTGGGCGGGTCAGCAAAATAGCCACCAGGTGTCCGTACCTTGCTGCTTGTGAATTTCATGACCCCAACGAATGAATTAGGGCTCGCGCCAGAAGCCCAATTATTGATCTCCGTAGAGTCTCTGAGAGATTTAACATAGTCAAGATCAAACCCAAGAAAGGGAATGAATTGTTCAATCATCCAAACGAGTGTGATATCGGATAGCTCCTGATCTTTGTAACCCCCACCGATGTTAGTATGAACTATATAGAAGAGTTAGTTAGCTTTTTTTATTTCTGCGGAAAGGAGCTTCGACTTACCACCTGGGAACCAAACCTGCTTCAAGTTAGGCACGATGTTAGTGTGTGTCTCTGCTGCAGCTGGAGTGGGCAATCGCCACAAAGTTGGTGTGAACGGCATCCGGTGCTCATCGAGAGCGAGAGCATGGAACGCATTTTCTGTGACTATATTTAATATATTTGTGGCTCAATTTATTAGCATATATGTATATATAGTTTTCAATACGACTCTCGCCAGAGATGTGGACCCGAACGTACAAGAAGTTAGGTCAGTATCGTGAAATTTGTATTTCTCGTTGCATTTGCACTTCTCGATGATTGGACTGGTCGGGATCCCAAGTGCTCCAACTGTGTCCTAGGAAGTTTGTCAGTATACTCATCGAATGAATCCCAAAACTTATTTGATGAGCAGATACACACCCAGCATCCGATAGTCTTGATCGAAACCCCTTTTATTCTCTCCCATCCTTGCTCGTCTATATAAGACTCGTCCCTTAGCTTGAAGTTGATGTAGTCTTCGTATAACTTTCCAAAGTCTTCCATCCCTCTCCTAGTCAAAACGCCGATTCTTCCTATTAACCCAGCGATCGACCTCGCTGTAAATGCGCCGCGAGAGAACCCCACAATGTGAATTTCATCGCCAACGTGATAGTTATTACTGATGAATACGAATGCCTCTCGGACATGCTCTGAAAGGCCAAGACCAGTACCACCTACAGCATGAACACCGACGTATTTTAGAGACCATAAGTCAGAACTAAAACGAATATCACATACCTGCGATAAGCCGCCCAAGCTTGGAGGCATAAGCGCTACCAACTCCACTTTGATAGTATATTACTTGAGCGACTCCATCGTCGCTCACGCTTTTCAATGCACGCGCGAAACGTGTGACGTTTGTCGGCAATCCGTCACCATTATCTGAATCTTGCCACGTCCCATCACAGCAGATAATAATTCGTTTGCCTGCGTGACCATCTGGCAAAGGATTGGCATTTGTAGAATTATCTGCATCAGGAACATCAAATGAAACGAATTTTGTCGGTCTCTTAGCGGCTTCATTAGTCAAATCGCTACCTTTGATGGCATCCGTGATGGAATCAAGAATTCCAGAAACAGCGTCGACTATTGGGGCTGGGAGTGCAGCCACTGTATCGAGCGTTTCCGCGACAGCAGAAGTGACCGATGCTACTAAGGCGGTTTCTGGAAGTCCAGCTCCATCCAGGAGCTGGTCGCTGGATTTTAGAGTGTCAGTTATTGTGCCTAACGTATCTTGGACCATCTGAGATAATTCTGGTGACAGGGCAGCGACCTTGGCTAAAGTCTCTGATATAACATCCACCAACGGGTCCGGCAAACCGCTAGCTTTAGATAGGTGTTTAGCATCGGAGGCGCTTACACCGGAAACCAATGCAGTCGTGACAGTTTCGAGCGTCTCGGATACGGCTTGGGCTACTGGTGCTGATAGAATGATTGTAGGTAGGGCTGTAGCATCTGCTACCAAATCATTTACGTGTAATGCAGCTGTAATGGCATGAAGGGCATCGCTGACTTGGTCCGGGAGTGGGAGAGGCAACCCTTCAGTATGAGACTTATGATCCGCAGTAATCAAGTCCCCTGATTTCAGCGCGTTCGCAACGGTACTCAGAGATTCTGAGAGCGCCTCAGGAGACAAATCTGGCAGAAGCTTACCGCTACCCACGCTTGGAAGGATATCAGAAATTGGTAGTGGCGCAATACTCGTAAGGCCGCCGGAGAGCACTTTTAAAGGATCGGAAATTAGATCACCCGATCTTAGTGCATTTGTGACGGTTGAAAGTGCCCCAGATATCGCTTTCGGGGTAGGTGTTGGAGGTGTTCCAGAGTCTGCTTTATCTGGAATCAAGCTATTCGTTGAGAGAGCCCCAGTTATAGTTGACAACGCACTCGAGACTGAGCGTGGAACAGGTACTGGCAATGAGCCTCCACCTAGAAGCTTTATGGTATCATCTAATGGATTTCCAGTTTTGAGAACATTGGTAACAGCTGCCAGCTTCTCAGTTACGGCCGTAGGATTCGCTAGCGTGGATAATAAGCCGGCAGGATTAATCAACCCCGACAAGAGACCTTTGTTGGAGACGGTCTCAAGCTCTCCTGGCCTCTCAGGAGAGCTTGATGGATTGGCGCTTTTGAGAATATTTGTAAGCCCTGATACGGGTTTTTTGGAGTTAAACGCACTATTTAGAAGTCCCAGCTGCACCGAAATCACCTGTGGTTGGACTTGCGCAGTGGAAGAGGTAGTCGCAGTTGCCGGGAGCTTAACAACATGCATAATCGTGGTATGGTCCAAAGGATTCATCGGATTCGATCTTTCTCCAATGGCTTGTGGAGGGAATGGAGGGTGATCTTGCCTGCTAGGGTCCAGTGTGTATTTTGGTACCCCGGGCATCTGCTTATCGCGATTTATATTTCAAAATGACCCGTTCGCCGTATTGTTTCGGAACGTTGGGCCGCAATGATATCACAAAGAAACTCCGAATGATTAGATTTAAAGAAGGGTGGTTAGTGAATGGGGCTAGTGACTAGGTGGTGAATGACAGAGTATTTAGGTAGAGCTTTCGCGTTTTGATAAAAGAAAACCTACGGATAGTTTTAAATAAATATCACCAATTGAGCAGAATCAAGATTGATTCCGGGTCAAATATAAAACTGTCATCGCAATAATGGGGATACGCTCGTTGCCTGGTATACAGAGGCACATAAACTGCCATTTATAAAATGCGCGGGTATCGATGTGTATCAGCTGATCAGCCTCATCATTTATGCGTTCGAAATCCTACGTAAACAGTAGTCTCGGGACAAGACGCCAGCCTGCCGCTGGGCCGTAAACAGTATACGAGACGTAATTCGTTACAAAAAGTCAACTAAATATTGAAATATTCGTAGTTAAGTGCAAATATTAGTCGCTTACGTATCGCGCTTGCAAACACTAAGCGAATGCAGTTATAAAATATACCTCGGAAGGATTCGAGGCTAGAGGATTCATCATACTCGACTAGACGAGGAGGGTTCCGGGTGGGTCCCGGCTCGTGGGGTTTGTATTACATCAGATTTAATCCACGGGGCACCGTGATCACCAAGCTCGTCTGACCAATACCTCTTTATACTTTTGTATATCAAGTATCCAAGTACTTTCGTATTCCCCTATATACGATCATATTCTGGCCTGGCAACTCTTAGAAAGTGCTGAGACTGGCTGTTGGAAGTGCCGAGACTACGTTGGAACGTGAGATCACAACTCAACAAATGCAACACGTCTAACTCCGCCACATACGCATCAGCCACCTAACACCTAATTAGCCCCTTTACAGCCACTTTGCTGACGGATGTGAACTAACTTGGACACCCCATGACTTTGATATTTTACTGTCTCTTCATATTTCAAGAGCGGGGTATATATATGAGTTAAACATCTGCAGCCTCGGTAGATCTCAAGGCTCTCAAAGCTATTGTACGACCGGTCTATAAGCAAGAGCCTTATTCAACTGATTGTCTTTAAATTTGCATTTGATTCGAAACGGATGCCCCAGGAAAGTCAATTTCCGGATTCGTGCGACGCCGGTCTAGATTTTCAGACCTGTGCCTCGATTTTAGGCTTTCCTCGCTCACGTATCGCAAAGAAGCCTTCTAGACCTCGCTCCGGAAGGTCAATGATCTGTAAGTAGTTATTTATAATTATATATCTGGTAATCTGACCTGAAGATTTAGATACTGCATCCAACAACCGCATCGATCGTCCGGATCGAAACCACTGAACCTTCTGAGCCTTTAATGTTCACCGTTTTCCTATTCACTTGCTTCTATTCATAATGAAGCTCGAATTGCGATTATTCCTCTACTTTACATTATTGATTGTAACGGCCGAAGCTAGTCGTTTCAAGCTTAACTCTGAACCCCGCCGCAGCTATCAGGCACTTCACAACAGAGATATAAGCAATTCAGCGTGCGCTACTAGTTGTGTCTGTGGATATTATATTCCAGAGACCAAACAAACATTTACTCACCGTATCACTTTGAACCCTACGGAATTTTCTAGTTCTAATCTAACAACTGCACTCTACCAGCAAGGGTGGATTATCAGCAACTATCAGCAAAAATCTTCCCCCAAAAATATAGCATACTCGCCATCAAGTTTGAAATACAATGGAAACTCCAAAGCACTTGAATTCATCGTTTCTGGTGGGTCAACTAACCGCAACTCCATTCCCAGCGCTGAAATTAGTACAGTGATGGGGAAAATACGGTACGGATCTTTTCGCTTTAATGTCAAGATCAGTTCTGTTGCAGGCGCTTGCAGTGGATTATTTTTCTATAAAGACGACAATCACGAGATCGATATCGAGATTCTTACAAGCCACCTCCATAATACAACAACCCAGAAGGAAGGCGTCCCAAAACCCGGTGTTCAACTCACTGTCCAACCTCTCACCGATAACCAAATACTGAACAACTACAAAGTCGTACCTTTTGACGGAAAATTTGATCCTACGAGAGGCTATCACGAATACCGTTTTGACTGGCTCAAAACGGGAGTGAAATATACCATTGATGGAAACAGCTACGGGGCATACACGAAATTCACCCCTCAGACCGCCGGTCAAATATTAATCAATAACTGGAGTAATGGAGATCCTTGTAAGTTTTTCCACAATTATGTAAAATTTTATCCCTGTTTCGACCTCGGCACTTTAACTAACAAGACTTATAGACTGGTCGGCAGGCCCGCCCCGGCAGAACAGTGTGCTTTCGGTTAGAAGCGTCGATCTATATTTCAATACTACAGACGCTACACAGATATCAGTTTGGGAAGCATCTTGCAGGAAGGCTTTACACAAGCAGATTTGCAGTGTGCCAAAGTCAAAGGGAGGATAAATTAGTCGACAAGTCGCAAGCTATCTTCTTGATGTTCTCTTATGTTATCAATCTATAGTACAGATATATACCTGGAATCATCCGGTCATTTCATACACCTTTGCTGTTATGACTTGGAAGTACATGATGGAAGCTCTCAGATGTGCGGAGCTAGATTTTCCCTTATCTAGAGTTCCAAACTGACTATCGAGTTTGAAGGAACTGCTCTTTTATCTAAATACGAATACTCGCTAGTTTCATCGAGTAGATGTTTTGATTACAAACGCACAGTTCAAATTCCAATATTTCATTCTATTCAATATTCTACATACTGTTCATCAGAACTGAGATGAGATTCATCTAGGGAGAATTATCGTAGCCTCGGATCTAGGCACTTTAGGCAGAGTGAATTGTCGGATACTCACCTTACCTGCCTGAACCCAAATTTGTTTTTGTAGAAATGTGTTCTCAAAGTGCTTTAATCAAGCATTCGACTCGCTCGCCACCACAAAGACAACAATAGGGAACCTGTACCAGAGGCAAAACAGTCATGACACACTGAGCAGCCGATAGAGCGGTTATTTCTGCATATGTCGTCTAGTAGGGAAATTCCAGATTATAGCTCCCAAGAAATTACCTGTGAATCCTAGATTTTGAAGCAAAGAGGCTCTCGGCTTGGGTATTAGGAATAGCAGACATATACCTCACCGAAGATATCACTTCTAATCCATAGACCTACTAGAAGACAGGAGTAATTCGTCAATGCACACAATGGTAGCGCAATCCGGGTTTGAGCAAGCCTGTTGATTGATGGATCCTCTTCACCTAACCGGGGATTATATCTTTTCTCTCGAGCGTCAAAATATTTCTGCACGCTCGTATGCTCACATTTCTTAAGGTTGACATCAAATTTAGCTAGGTTTGACATGGTCAAATCAGATAGATAAGTACATATACTACTCAACGATTGCGAGACTTAATATCATTAACATTGATGCCAATTCCAACCTTGAAAAGACTAGATGATTTTCGCAAGTCGCCCATATGCATATATGCTAGCTAGCTCTCGGTATATCCTCCGCCTGAAATTCACAATTGCCGAGGAGAAAGCCGTTCTGCCTGAGCGCCGCTGATTCAAATGAATGGCCAAGGAATATAGGTTATAGCTCAGACGAAAGATCTTAATTAGTTGAAGACTGGTATATTCAAGTATTCGTCTTGGAAACATCGTACGCTATTCCCGGCTGGTCAATCGATTAGCGCCAAGTTAACCGAACTTGAGGCTATCGACGGTTCTTCTGATAAGGAACCTTGGGTTTGCTCGGCCTCTAATCATTTGGAAGGGATATGCCGGTGCAACCAAGACTTCTGGTGCAACACGCTAGGAAGGTTGCCCTTTTCAGCAGGTCCCTTAATGAAGGCATCAACCTGCCAAGTATAAATTTGTTATCAATACATGATTTGGATAGCATGAAGGTTCACGCGACACCGGAAGGCAAGATAATCACCATTTTGCCTCATAATCTTACCTCTAACCTAGAATAACTTTACATGATCTAATATTTGAGTGGCCATATTTGCTACATGTCTAGAGAGCAAATTTTGCACCTGTAGATATCTTCGGCTTGAAAATATACCATCGATCTCAATCTCGATTGTTGCGATTTAAATTGAAAACTTTGCGCACCCTAGTGCCGAGACTGATCCTATTGTGCTAGTCTCGGGGCACTATTGTGCAATTGTGGTTGAAAAGGTTCTCTCAGGAAGAAGATAAGAGCTCTATGCTAATTACTTACGCTGCTACTGATGCTTTCATACATTCGAGAGCTATTTTTCAAGCCGTATTGAAATCAAACCAACGGTGGACATCCTCGTCCCGAAGAACCACCCCTGTCTTGTATTTCCGGTGTACGACCATACACTGCACGCCGTAGTTAACCAGCTGCACAACACACCTACCGCATTAGGGAACATGCAAGCGCAACGCCGCTCAAAAGGAATGTCGATATCCTCACTCCCTCACTTGGCAGGTTCTTTCTTCTCGATCAAGCCGCTCGCCCAGTAAATGATTGGCATTGCCAATAACTGACAGCCTAAGATTTTAGGAAAGAGCGGGGATAGAAACCGATTTGGTTTGGTTTCCTGTTCCATGAGGTTTTTCTTTTCCTTTCTCAATCAAGGCCCCGGCTTGAGGGGTATTGCGAGGTCAGAAAGCTCGTTATATAATGTATGCCTGCCGAACGAGAACCTTTTATCTTCTGTCCCTTTCTTCGATGCCACTCTTCGACGTTCATTTCTTAGTTTCAAGAATACGGTGATTCATCGCACTATTGTAATCCCGTGTCTTTCGACAACGCGACCGAGTCTTCAGACTACTGTGCGGGTCTAATCATTTAGAATGGCAGAATCCAAGTCGCCTAAAGTAGATGGCGGTGATCTTGTTATTACCCATCAGGAAACACCAGCGGTACCTGTTTATTATGATGAAAAAGATTTCGTCAATGACGATGGAACTCCAACCGAAGAGGAACTAGCTACCCTGAGAAGGGTAGCGGGCCAGGTTCCATGGACTGCCTATACCATCGCATTCGTTGAGCTCTGCGAACGTTTTTCTTACTATGGTGTCACCCAAGTCTGTAAGTTTATACAGCCTGTGACACAGGTCCCAAGACTGAGGCTCAGGATTATGACTCGGTGCTAATAGAATTCAATAGTTACCAATTTTGTTCAGCAGCCTCTGCCTCCGAATTCCAGTACGGGCGCGGGACGAATTGTTGAACAATCGGGTGCGCTAGGACTGGGTCAGCGGACAGCTACAAGTATCACTCAATTCAATCAGTTTTGGGCGTACTTTATGCCTTTATTAGGCGCTTATGTTGCAGATAGATATTGGTATGTCTCGGTTACCAAGATATCTATTCTATGAGTCTGCAGGAATTAACATGAAATTATATGTTAGGGGAAGATATAAAACTATCATGGTATCCATTGCGTTTGCTATGGTTGGCCACATTCTTCTTGTCATTTGTGCGATTCCACCAGTTATCTCGCAACCAAAAGCCTCTCTAGGGGTCATGGTTCTTGGTATCGTTATCATGGGTGGCGGTACTGGCGGCTTCAAGTCCAACATTTCGCCACTTATCGCTGAGCAATACAAACAAGACAAGAAACAGGTTGTCACACTGTCTACCGGTGAGAAGGTTATCGTTGACCCTATCTTGACGATTTCCCGGATTTTTATGTACTTCTACCTCATGATCAATGTTGGCGCGTTGACCGGTCAGATCAGCATGGTTTATGCGGAACACTACGTCGGCTTTTACTTATCATATGTATGCCACCAATTCGCATTGAAATTTCTCACTTTAAAAGGTTGCTTACAATGACGTCTCTATAGCTCCTCCCAACCATCATGTTCCTCTTCTGCCCCCTTATTATGGTAATTTGCAGGAAGAAATACATCCGAACTCCTGCAACATACTCCGTTCTATCTCGATCGATGCAGCTCATGGCGTTTGCTTCCCGAGGCAAATGGAGTCTCAACCCTGTTAGAACCTACAAAAATTTGAATGACGGTAACTTTTGGGAGAACGCCAAGCCTTCAAGGATTCCAGCAGGCCAACGACCGAAGTGGATGACTTTTGACGATCAATGGGTCGATGAAGTTTCTCGTGGTATCAAGGCTTGCAAAGTTTTTCTCTGGTACCCTCTCTATTGGGTCACCTACAACCAGGTATATTCCAAAGTTCGTTATACACTGCCAAAAAAAAGGATCTAACCTCAAGTCTTCAGATCAATGGCAACCTTACTTCCCAAGCTGCTGTCATGGATACGAAGGGTCTCCCGAATGACATATTGTCCAACCTCAACCCGTTCTCTTTGATCGTTCTTATCCCGGTTTTCGATCTAGTTCTGTACCCAGGTCTCCGGAAAATGGGCTTCAACGTCACGCCGATCAAAAAAATTACATTCGGTTTCATTACGGGTACCCTGGCCATGATTTGGGCTGCGGTTCTTCAATACTACATCTACCAGAAATCCCCATGCGGTTACGATGCTGCCAATCCAAAATGTGACCCTGCTCCAATTAACGTTTGGGCACAAACCGGAGCTTTTGTTTTGATCGCTATATCAGAAATTTTTGCATCAATCACAGGGTTGGAGTATGCATTCACAAAAGCACCAACTAATATGAAATCTTTGGTTACATCTGTCTTCCTGGTCATGAGTGCTATCAGCACAGCTATCGGGTTCGCCCTTGTCGGTCTTTCTAATGACCCTCTACTTGTTTGGAACTATATCGTCGCGGCAATTCTTGCCGCATTGGGCGCAATCTTCTTTTGGATGCAATTCAGGAGCTTGGACGCTGAGGAGGATAAACTGAACGATTTGGCCAAGACATCTTATATTGGCAACGCTGGTCCAGTCACAGACCCCGAGCTCGAGGCTGCAAACGCCAGAAGATCAAGCTTGGTCGTCGAGAAGCCATAAAGATCACGAATAATGGACTTTTTTGAATGGCCTGTGAGCCTTAGCTCTATCGTTCCTCTTTTTGTTTTGTAAATTCTCATGCTCCTACTAAGCTACGCTAGCTTGCTCCCACGCGTTGTATATTATTCCTGAATGACTATTATTGACTGATAGACGCGGATCTAAGATAAGTGATAAGAATATATGCTTTGCGAGTTTCACGGTAAGTCTTTCTGGCATATTCTCCAAATCAATAAATTAAACCTAGAGACAACATGCAACAAGAATCCTGTCCTGGAAATGCAGGCTTCCCCAGTCTCGCGGCCGCATAATTTGGTTCAACTTCGGGAGGCGATCTTGCTAGTTTGTGTTGCATGTAGTATTTATTCAGCGGAATCCCTGCCCTCCTCTGAAGAATTTCCCAAAGCGGCAAACATTCAAAGTCCGACCAACAATTATATTGTTGAGCTAGCAAGGGCATGCACTACATCATGACTCGAGCAGGATGTCAAATTTCTCGCACTCAGGTCTACCTACCTTCATATAAATATACATTCATCAAATAATATTCGTTTCAAACCGCACTTCCACATATTCTATTCGTGCCCTCATTTGGCATAGAAAGTCGGAAGAGGAGCGATTACATGTACACTCTCGCCTCGCTACTACCAACTTGAGAACATACTCCGCCCAAATATCATACTTCAATAAGTAATACCGATTGTAACCTTCAGCTGAGAGGCATCCGATCTGGTTAATGACTCCATATATGCTGTTCGCTAAGTATAGGCGGGAATAGAAAGATATATAACTCAATTATGAGTTAAGATAGCAGTACAAATGTATTCCGAAGGCCAACTAGACTCATAAAGGATTTTAGAGCAGAAAAAAACCTATAATGGTAAATTCAACTTCGTGTCATTCTTCTTGAAATAGGATAGCCTAAGTAGTTATTAGAAACTTCCAAGGACTGCCGCGATCCCCCTGGTATCATTCATTCTAATCTTCAGTACCTCTGGGCCGGCCTTCCAGTTTGTGGCCGTCCCAAATCTCCACTGACCGAATCCATTCAGGCAAGAAATATTAGTATACCCGTGAGACTTCTTGTCTTTTTCACGATTTGCAGGCCATAATACTTCCAAACGCTATAATGGACGCCGGGTCCATCCTTCAACGGTTGCAACTGCCAAGTCATGGAAGTGAGACATATCTGAGTCAAACCCCGCGAGCTCGTAGACGAAGCGCTAAGAAGATAAGTATCACGCATGACCTTACCCCTCATATCTGTCACAGTGGCGTTATTTTTGGCTTGGGGGGAAGCAATTGATCCTACATGGAACATTCGATATGGGAAATGGATAGACTCGGATGGACGCATCGAGTTTAGATCACGCCAGAATTAGATGAAGCGGTGCATGATGCGCGTGAAGCGTTTTTACTCAATTTTTTGGCGAGCTAGCTAAATATCTCGTAGGCGGCATGGAAACCGGAATTGAAGAAGCCCTTGTGAGATATATCTGGTGGGCGAAGTTCGCTTGCTCCACCAGTGTCGTGGTTTGGGTGTTGATTTTGGCTCCACATTAAAGCATCTGGCACAATGTCTCAGATAGACCCACTCTTGGGCATGGGCCACAATATGTGAGCCGTGATTCTGAACTGAGCACAAAATATATAGCCTGCTTGGCTATAGTTTTCAATACCGAATTCATGATTTCACCCATGGAAAATAGCATTATTATCTCAAAGATTTTTTGGTCGGGTTTGAATCCCGCTCGAGATGGCTTAGGGCCCTCAAATTACACAATGCCCCGGCTTGCTGTTACACATATTTTATATATATTGCTGGACGCTAGAGTTCGAATGCATGATAGATCACCCACAGCAAACCCAGCTCTCAATGAATTGAATCGGATGGCTGCTTTGCAGATCGATGACGTTGCGAGGTTAGGGCGAATCTGTGAACCTTTAAAATTGTTTAAGGAATTTTTGAGATCAAAGTTCCCATCGAGATATCCAATCAGATGGATATCCAGCGGAACCTTAAGGCGGAGCGTTAGACAACACAAATGTGTCGAGTTCCGAACAACATGTGTGCATATGGCCACAAGTCTCTAGCTCAAGTTCGATGGCGTACTTGGAAGCTTCGGAAACGTGGAAATGACGAACAATGTCCCATATGCAATCTTTGATTCCGCGGCTCCCAAGGCAGCCGTTGATATTCATTTTGAGGAGTTTGAATAGCCAATGATCACGGATTCTGGAATCCCACCCAGCGCGCCACGTTTTTATCCCTTGTTCAACTCGACTCTAATCTGTTCACGGTTAGTCGTCGAGCCGAGAATGCCAGGCACCACACCTTCGGCTGCTGCTACTGCTTCGGGCAGCCATTCTCCTTCGCCTTCAACATGCAACAGAGGCTACCAAGGGGCTTCTTGCCACTTGTAGCTCGGGCGACGAAAGACCAAAGTTGCGGGATAAAAGAAAAACCTTCGCGGGTTTTCTTTGGAGATGTGTATGTATGTGCGCGCGAAAAATGTTCTGTAACAAGAAGGTGCCAATGTCGACCATGTGTTCCTGCAGAATTTCATACACTGTCCGTCTGATACCCCTTTCAGATAGCTAGTGGCCAACTATAAGCTCTACCTTCTGTCAAGATTATTTAATCCTTTCCGAATCTCGGTTTCTGGAAAGCTTCGATGCCTGACATGTAAGTCGCCGAAGGACGCTTTTCTAGAGCTTAGGTGGAGATTGGTAACAATGAAGATCGCCAGATCCCTATCTTGAATTTCCATACAACTGGGGGGTATTGGATACTCTGTATGTAAATCGGCTGAAAGTACCATTATTCGAAGCTCTATCAAATATGTGCTCATGTATTCCACCCAGCCTTCCTGTCTTTGTTCCTGCGGGCTCCACTTTTGTTTCGTCGCAAGATCGGAAGAGTATATATCTTTGGTGTTCAACGTTTTAGAGTCGTCACACATCTTACTACGCCATCCCATTTCAAACATATGTAGCCGATAATGGGTGGTCGCCTGAGGCCTAATTTCATCGAGGGTTTTTTCTGAAATTCACTTTCCTCTGGATAGGAAAAGTAAGTAATTTTACCGGACTGCATATGTGTATAGGCGGCCATAGAAAAAGGAACCGGTATCTTTTACCCCACTAGCCATTTAGCGTACCGAAATTCAGGACTGGTGATATTCGTTATCACTTTGTGCGGCAAAATCTCCACTCCTGGCTCTTACCAAGAGCACCGTCAAAGACCACCCCATGACCCTGTCAATAAATACTTCCGGGTCACCTTCGAAGCCACCCAAACGTGGGACGCTTCGACAATAGAGAATGGGATTTCTGTAAAGACGAAAGACGGATATGCATCCCATTTACTTTGGGACCCACTGACCCACATCTCCCTCCCACCCCATTAATTATCGGTCCCGGGTCCCGGGCTTTGCATATATATGGTCGAAAAGTGTCGCTTACCAGACGCAATCAACTCTTTATCCCGCCTTTCCAACCCGTCCTTGCTTCTAACCTTGTATTTTGTGGATCTGGGGGGATATATCAACCTTAAAAAGGCACTTGATGTTTCCTCCTTCCTAATGGGTTACCCGACACCTGCCTTTGATAGTCTATAGGCGCTACAGCTACAACTGTGGTTGATATCGACGCTGCTGGCTATACCAATCTCCACCCTAGAAAGTTTATTGAATTAACAGGACCATCTCATCATCGTAATTCTTTCAAATCGGCCTCATTGATTGAGTCGCTAACCGGTCTCCAAAATGCTTCTGCCACCTGCGGAAATTCTGCTCTCATGGCCAAAGCCAAACTATGTCAATCCGGACCGACGGGGCAACTTTATGGCCCCCCTAATCATCACCACGATGGTTATATGTGCTTTCGTTGTTTCGCTAAGGCTCTATGTCAGAGCCTTCATTCTCAAATCCTTTAAAGCTGATGACTGGCTCATCATCGTAGCAACAGTGAGTCGTGACTTGCGCCTCAGACTCAAACTAAAACCTTGCTAACCAGAGTTCTATGACTAGATCACAGCTATGGGGGTCAGCGTCACCTGTATACTCTCTCAGGGTGCAGGCGTTGGAACTCACATATGGGATCTCAGGCCAGAGGAGGTTGGAATGGTTCGAATATGGTCTTTTGCCACTCAACTGACCTTCACTTGGGCGGTCAGCTTGACTAAGACATCTATCCTACTTTTTTATTTGAGATTCTGCACAACAAAGACATTTAAGATATCCATATATGCCACCATGGCATTCTTGGTTGCTTGGACTATCAACTGGACATTTTTGGTCATATTCCAATGCGTTCCAGTTGAGGCATATTGGAGACTACCAAAGAGCGGCGACCGGTGCATTACCCTCCAAAATGAGATGCACCTGCTGCACGGAAGTACCAATCTTGTGACCGATGTGCTGGTTCTCTTGCTCCCTGTGCCGACCGTATGGAGCTTGCAGATGCCAACGAGACAGAAGCTCACATTGATTGGAGTTTTCACACTAGGCATCGTGTCAGTTCTCCTCATATTCTAAGCTTTGTAACCGCACCATACTGACCAACAACATATCCCAGTGCACCCCTGTCAGCAGTTCTCCGTCTCATATACATAGAGAAGGCTACGGTATCGTGGGACCAAAGTTGGTGGTGCGTCGAACTTTGGATATACACCTCCCTCGAAACACATGTCGGAATCGTCTGCGCCTCCATACCATCCCTCAAACCTCTTGCAATAAAGATATTCCCACGTTTCGCTAGTTCCCAGGGCTACTCCGATAATATCACACCCATGGGCATCAACAGCTCTGGAGGAGGCCCTAGCTTACGTCGCCCACCCCATTCAAGGGCTCAAGGTGCGAATAGTAATCATAGTAGGGCAGAACGAGCTGGAAGGGTCAGAAGCCTCTATCCACTCAGTGTTATCGGGAAAGATGAAAGGGGTGAAAGTCAAGAGAGTATTGTTGCGAACGTATCGAATATCGGAGCGGACAGGGGAAGCATGGATGCCATCACCAGCCTCTCTTCAGCAGGCACACCGCCTCCAGTTCCACCCAAAAACGGGGCTGCTGTAAAGGCGACAAAAGCCACAATCAATGTTACAATGTGGCACGGGAGGAGATATGGAGATGATAGGAACGTCTGATGAATTATCCTGCGAGGATTCGGAGCTTTCTGATCCGTACGCAGTTTCATTTTTGTGTTGGCTCGGTTGGAGTCATGGCTCGAGGTTCGACCAAGAATCTCGCCGTTTGGTTGCGCTTTTGTTTGACGGCTTTAGCCGGTACGCCGGTTCCCGCCCCCTGGTTGGTACCTGCACTTGCTCTGCGGTTTAGTCCTGTTCGTTGGAGTTCCGTGTCGGCATTTTTCTTTGTTATCTTCACCAATGCTAATTTGGGTCTTTCATTCAACTTTTGTAACAATGATTTGTACGATGATGATACGAGCTGAATACATAAGTAGCTTGATGATAATTGATCTGACTAATCGACTGATGAACCTAACAACTCAATTGAACGAAAGTCGAAAAGATAGTTTGGTATTGTACACTCTATGACACCTGGTTACAACGAGATCGATGACACCCCAATAGACGTATTGCCTGGCATCTGGAGAATAGGTATCTTGCATTTGGCCGCAACACCCAACAACCACACAAACACACCTGCCAAACGTCACTTAACTACCTGATATCGATGTCTATATTTTACGTATAGATCGATTGGATAGTCGTAATTTTGGAATTGAATTAATCAGTCGAGCTGAAGGCTTTCCTGATTGTCGTCAGCTATAATATTAAAACACGTCGAGGGGGCTGCCTTGTGGCGTGCCTTGGAAATATCGGGTGAGGGGATGACGGAGGCTCATTTGATTACATGCCTAAAATATGATTGTGGAGGCCCGTGAAGGATCACTTCGGTCGTGCTAGTCGTGTTCAATGCTAATACGTGTGTACCTTTCCCAAAATTTTCTTTCATATCGACTACAGCCCAAAGCATGACTCCAGAATCCCCAGGCATATCCTAACATCCTCGAACAAGCCCTGGGTCCAAACCAGCTGTACTTATGCAAACATTCCCGAATCTACCCCATTTTCGTTCTAGCTTTCCCCGCTCGTTTAACCGTGATTGGGCAGATCCGCCCGATGTGACCTGGATGAGTCAAAACGGCAGTATCAACACAAATATTGATGTACGACTCATAACTCTCAATCTCGAAGACCCGCGAGACCTTCAGTCCTCGTCATAGTGAGAATCAGGAAGGCTGGCGGATTGGAGCATATAAACTCGCGATTCCCAGGTGTAAAGGCTGATCCTCCATCTATGTTTATCCTTCATCTACACTTATCCTCCAACAATCGCCTATATATAATATTTAAATACATATACCGGGGCATAACATAGGATATACTCTATAGAGTCTTTATCAATTCAACCAATTACTTTTCAACAGCTCGAATTACCAACTCTAGACTCTCAATTCGTTTTATGAATATTGGAACAAAGCGCAATTAGGACCACAGATTTCATTTTCGAGTCTTTTCGGCTTCAGCTTTTTTCCAAAAAATGGCGGGCGGCGAACCTATTCCCGAGAACCCTTTAATAGACTCTGACGAGTAAGTGTAACGTTCTTGCCATTTTGTTACGTCATTCAATTCTCGAGAGTCTGTGAATCAGCCTCGTCAAGGTTGCACAGTTTCCCCCCTGATAGCTGCTATCCTTTAAATTCCGGGCATTTCGCCTTTCCCAGACAGGTATTTTCCGTCTGTCCAACTGATAGGAGCCTTATCTTCAAATTTAAAGTGTGGTAAAGCTCCTTTTTGTACATGTTTGCGGATTTACGCCGTTTAACCATTGGCTTGTTCGGCCGGCAAGCTGCATGAGAAGCTGCCAAACGGCGTATGCCTGATGGACAAAGGGCAAAAATCTTAGGCCTGATATCTGGTACCGCACATTGATTTCGTTACGACTATGTTATCCTTGGGATCATTCAGAAGGAGCGAATTGGAAAGCAAAGTTCTAGGAAATTGTCAATAAAAGTGGGGGACCTAGAGGCTGACACTGAATCCTTTGTTAGCTTCCCGACAGCAGCAACTCAAAAGCCGGTTATATCTTGTGCTGAGCCTGCACAGCTCCCTCTAGAGACTGCATCAACAGAGAAAATAGCAGAAGATCACCTTGAAGATTCCACGGTACTCGTTATCCCACCAGAAGATCAGGATACTATCAAGAGCTTCTGGGTAATGACCGGCGTGATGGAGGACGACATGGCAGCGGCGACGGCCGTGGAGATTACTATCCCGGAGCCTCAGGAGGATGAGGCATCTCGAAATCCCCCAGATATAACTATGGCAGAGCCTACGCCCACGGAGGCACCAGCACCAGAAGCTAGCCTTCCAACTCCTCCACCGGAAGAAAATATGCCAGCTACAGAAACAGGACTTGGAGAGACCCAACCCGAGGCCGAGTTACAGACTCCAGAGGTAACACAGACTCCAGAGGCCACAGAGACTGAACAAACGACGACGCTCCCTCCAGCACCGCAGGCACCAAAGATCAGAAATCAAGTACCAATTCGGACAACATGTGCTACTTGTGAAGGCCACACGCCACCTTCTCGATGCTATGCGACAAGCTGTTTAGCCTGTGGGGACAACTTTGTCCTAATATACGAGGACGAACAAGATTCCGAAGAAATCCGCGCGAAGTTAACGGAAGCAGAAAGACCGGCCTGTAATCCTGGGGATGAGGGCACTGCTTATTGTAAGACCTGTATGCTCGATTGGTTTGATAACTCTATTGCCTGGGTAAGATCTAATTCAGTATTAATCCCAATGTCCGTCACGTCACTAACTAAGATAATCCAAAGCCACATCGGGAGACTCTTCCTAAGCACGAAGGAGAATCAGTCCTTCCTCTTCTGACACCTTTTGTATCGGAAGCGTATATGGAAAAGCTGAACGAGATTCAGGCATACTGGGACGATAAGGAGAAGATTTTTTGCCCGGTCCCGACTTGCTCAGCATACATACCTAGAGCTACATATACCATCGTCAAGGAGGAAATAGTCACTCGAAAAGTTGAAAAGCCAGCCCCTGAGAAAGCCGAGGAAATTGCAACAACAACAGAGACAAGTGCAGAACCTGCCACAGAAATAGCCCCCGAAGCTGAAGCGGAGACCGCAACCACGGCTACGCAGCCAGCCGATCCAGCCACTGATACAACCTCTGCGTCCAATACAACCATGGAGACAACAACAGAAGCGGCCATTGCGGAAACAAATGTGGCACCAGAAGTTGAAGCCTCTAACGAGGAGAAGAAAGAAGAGCTGAAAGAAGAGCTGACAGAAGTTGTGAAGAAGGAGTACAAGACTCGACTTGCTATATGCCGATCTCCAACCTGTCATACTCCTGTCTGCACACTTTGCAAATCTCACTTCCATGGTCTAGATACACCCTGTGAGTCTCGGACGAATTTCTTCAAGGAGTTCATGCTTGCCAAGTTCGCAAAGGGGAAAAATAAGGAAGGCGAGGAGGGAGAAGGCACAGAAGCAGAAGAAAGCAACGAGAATGAAGAGGAACAGTATGAAGACGATGAATATGAGGAGTATCCTAACCGCTTCCGGCAGTGTGTCAATTGCCAGAACCTGGTGGCACGCCACACCGGTTGTGATCACATGACTTGTTCTTGCGGCGCCGCTTTCTGTTTCTATTGCGGTGGAGAGTACGGTGCGTACCACAGCTGTATCTCAGACGATGATTATAAAGCTGGTGAAGGTGTTGGCGGCATCAAGATTACGACTGAGGACGGGTTTCTGGATGATGAGGGAGCTACTATCGTTGTTAACCCTCTTGGAGTTGTGGACAAGGAAGAGGAAGCAATCAACGTTGCGAAGTGGCTTGAGGTAGTTGAGTTTACTGAAAATGAGGAGGTCAAGAAGTCTTGGAAGATAAGGCCGGGTGTGACAATAGAAGGTCTCACGAAGGCAGAGCCATTATTCTCGGAGGAAGAAAAGGCGAGACTTGCTAAGCCCATGAAAGACTGGAAGGGAAAGTATTATTGAATAATCGATTTCTCTTTAAAGCAAGAGAGGAAGGGGAAGAAATATATAAGGGGTGGGCAGTTAGCGATTTGCTTGTGATTAAGTTTTGATTTCGCATGATTTAGCATATTGTTTGGAAGGCTGGCGTTCATACTGGCGCTTTTTATTTTGAGCATATCTATACGTTGCTTTGAGTTCCTTCACGATTATTTACATTTCCAGTATATATGGTTGTGCTCGTCATCGCTCTCTATGTTTATTTTTATTTCTTTTCCTATATAATCTTTATTATTAGGGTATGATGCAATATATGATACAGGAGAAACCTCAACGCTCGTGAAACTGCTACTACGTATTAATCTATTCCCTCCAGACACAAGTCGTGCCACAGCTTGTGGTGAAATCCTTTTGCTTGAATTCACGAGTTGTGGGCAAGTCGTGGAGTTGAGAATTGAACGGGCAGTTGCAACTTGATGCAGGCCAAGAAAATAGAAGATGCAGGCATTATACTTGGCCTCCTGCATCAGATGTGTAGCTTATAGAAGCTGATTTATGATACTAGGGATACAGAATTTCAAATTATTGCGGATTAAGGTTACCAAATTGCAGTCGTATCCTTGAAGCACTTCGCTTAGCTTGTTCAAATATCGGCAGTTGGACCACGGATCCTGGCAGTCTTGTACTGGATCCTGAGATATTACTGGAACAGCCAACACAAGACTCTAGGTTTGGTTACGGGAGGGGGAAGCGAGGTTAGCAACCAACTATCCCAAGTATAAGACTGGCGGAGATGGTTTCACCTCAATAGAAGCGCCTCCATTCTCTTTATTACATCGCGGCGCATCGAAATCTTGTATTTTAGAATGGATGCCTTAGCGAACCACCTAACACTGAATAATGCCGAGGGCGGGGGGCTGCCGCGACCCTCATTGATATCTACCACACCAGCGACCGCCAGAGAAAATCAGGCTGCCTCGACCTTACTCCAGATACCCTCAGAAATTCGCGACGAAATTTACTCTTATCTTTTCGAACTGTGTCAAGCCCGAGATGACCCGAAGGTTATAAACCCATTTTTGGAACCAGATCCGTCCGAAGACAGCGAGTTCATATTTACACTCCAGCACGTCGGCCACATCAAAATCTGCTACCAGAAATCCCCTCCCAGGTACCAGCTTTTTCCAATTCTGCAAACGTGCCAATTGATCCGGTCGGAATTTCAAGACTTCCTTCGACGAACCTTAACAGCAAAAGGCGGCGCAGAATCCCAAGGAAGGGGGCTTAGATATCAGCTCGACGTCTCCGCGTACAAGTATTGGGCAGTCCCAGTATGGGCGACACTCCCACTCCCACCTGAGGAGCCGTACAATGTGATTGAGGAACTCTGGGTGAACTACCGAGTCAGAAGATTTCAGAGGGCGGGAGGCCGTTTTTACGGCTGCGGTGGCCCAGGACCGGAGCTTTACACACTATTTTACCTATTATCCGATTTTCTCTTTCACGGGCCCCAAGGGTTTTATATACCAGCAATCAATGATTTACCAAAACCTCACGATGGCGAAGAAACACTGCGCTACGAGGGCGGAAGGTGTAATCCGAAAATCAAGCATCTCAAAGTCAATGTTTGTTTCGGGGGTGATATCAATCTAAAGAGAGAAGCTTTGGATGCCGGGGTAGATTCTGGTGAGCCGAGTGCTCAAGAAGCCCTGGACAAAAGAATTCGGCACCTCAAACACGAAAGAGAAGAAGCTACTAGATGGACTCAGCAGAATATTTGGACGATGGAAGAACACGGCTATTTCGATGGATACGTGGAAAGGTTTTCCATCTACCATGAAGGGGCGGAAATGTGGCGCGGGAAGGTATATTATAATGATGATGAGCAACATTCACAAGAGCCGCACTTCTACACCGTAGATAATGGATTCAATCGATCATCGGACTGGAAAGAAGACGAGGAATTTGTGAGATATAACTTCATTTGGGGCCCAAAACAAAGGTTTCAGAAGAAGGAAGAAAGTACCAAAATGACTATTTAGTTCAAAATTATGGATCGGGATGAGACGGATATGTGATTTTCATTAACCCTAGCAAACAAGAGCTTGATATCGATAGTTCATTGAGGAAACCGAAGCTCAGCACTTTGTTCAGACCGGTTCATCAGGTCAACCGGTGCATTTATCTTTTGCTACCTTCTGGTACTAGTACTCATAAATTTCAAGCGTCCACTTCACAGCACTGATAAAACTGTAATATATATTTTAGAGAGATTTAAGATAAAGCCAACAATCTGGGCTTCAATTGAGTCACCCATCGCCCAAATCGGCGACTATATTTTTGAAACCGCTCACCCACTAGAATTACCTGTATCGTTCCGATATCTGTTTCATATGGATAATTGACGATTGGTATTGATCGAGACACCTTTATGATCATGAAAAGGTCCATATCCTACATCTTTCTTATCATTTAATGGGTTCCGGTTGCACTAATACCGGGAGGTTGTGTGTAGGTTCCGCAGATAGAGAACGAGCAGTAACTACGACAACCTGATATGACAGGGTTGCATACAACATGCAAGCCTGTACAAACGCAGTTTTTGTAGCAGTTGTTAAGTTTGACGAGCGTGCAAGCCGTAGGCAAACTTCGAGCGAGTGGCAGAGCTTTTTGAGAGTCAGGCCGTTAGCAAATCGATTGTAGGCCATTTAATAGTAGGGGCGGTCATATACCTCTATTAGCAGGCTTTATGACATGCTTAGGTTAGTTTTGAGCTGCTGCAGGAGATAGGACTGCACCAGGCAGTGGAGTGCCAGAAGTGTAAATATTGAACGGCCCCGTCAACAACAGGAACAAAAATATTTGGTGGATTTCATCGCGAAGCGCTTTGTATTAATCTTTTTTTTTTTTTCGGAAGGGGATAAGTGGTATAATGAATTGTATGTCTAATATTAACAAAAAGCGAGGATACAAATAGGTTTAGCTAGCACAGGATCTTCAATTTCATAATATCGGCGGATGGCATCCCCTTTTAAATCGTGGGACCTATCTGGATCCTCGAGACCACAAGGCCGCAATCAAGCACACCATACGAAAACATAAAGATTTACGGTGAAAATCGGTTGAACGGTTTGAGTTCCAGGTAGAATTCGGTTATTGAGGGTGTTATCTACCAAGAAGGGACTGGATCTGAACCTTGAATCAACGTCACACAATGAATGCTCGCGGTAGCAGAGGGCCACACAAACTCACCAGGCATCTGGAATAATGTTCCCAGAAATCATAAACCCTTTTCCCAGAAAAACGATATCTAAGTCTCTATTCATCTGAATGCACGTAATCCCGCAGCACGAGGTGAAAACATGGCGATCAATACTAAGGATGGAATTATAAATCAAGGGGTGGGATTCTTTCCAGGGATGCGGTATCGGAGTTTCAAGTGATCTCTGTGGATATCAATTTACGCACGGAAACGCCTAGAGGAGCCTTGTTTGTCGAATGGATCAAGACTTTAAGGTTTATTATTGTAGAACAAGATATATCCTATGGACTTTTATAGTATGGTACCAGCTAGATTTATTCTCGTCTAACCTGAGTGAATCAATCGACCCGATCTGTTCCCACGTTTTAAGAACGTGGAGATTCTTTGCTAAAAGCAAGCGACATGAAAAACTTGATTCCGTTTTGCAAAATATAATCGGAGAAGACATCCTCTCTTCCAAGCTTCTATCATAAAAATAGAGCCCAGGCGTCTAGTTTTGGCCATGATGATAATTATACAGTGGATAGCGCCTGAGTTCCCCATACTAGATATGCATGTATATCGAATCGGATTTTCAAACAATCTCAGATCCCTTAATTAGTTATGGAGGCCCGCCGACCTATGATTGATATCATCAAGGCCTCAGCTCAGAATTTACAAACATGGGAGATATATGATTACAAGTACTACATACACCATTAGGAAGATCTTTCGAGATTCTACCAGCTACTGAAGCTATAGGAATACTCATTACAAGTAACTAGGTACTTATTTATCACCAGTATTAATGACTGTACACGGAGATGTAGACTGAGGGAAAGAGGTTCTTTGATACTTCTATTTGGAATTTTTCTATATTTGAATTTATTGCTCTTGTCGCACACTGACGGTACAACTGCATGAAAGGCTACAGTATTAAGATTAGTGAAGTCAAAAAAAATTTTTGTGCTAGCTGATACTATGATATACACAACATTGTATATATGCAACTACTGAAGTGCAAAATCAATAAAAAATGTCTATGAAAAACCTTATTGAATCGGATAAGAAGCATATATTCGAATCGTTCCGGTCGCCACGATTCTATCCTTCACACGCAAACTGGGTTCGTTTATTATGAAATGATCGGGTACATATATCACTGATGTTTTCATTATTTGCATTATCCTGCCTCAAATTTGAAGTTGGTGGTTAGCTGGACCAATGAGGATAATCACATTTCTAGGCTCAGTTCCGATCGTTTGAGAGTTAACGTTCCATGTATTTACTAAATCAATATGATATGCTTCTAACGCTTTCGGCCCAAGAACATTCGTGTTTTACTCCGAAGGAGCCTTCAGCTCCAAATCTTCTGCGCAAATGCATATGATATGCCAATTACGCTAAAAGATTAGTGCCCGATTAATCAACTGATATGTAGTAGAGGATACTTATTATAGCAATAATAAGTCCAAAAACTTGTCAAAAGAGGAAGGCTAAAAAGAGAGAGAGATAAAAGGTCGTGATGATATATCGTGATAAGAATCTGAGTCATGAGAGCCTGGGTCGACTTTCGAAGCTTTCTGCAAGGTACAATTGTACAAGAGTTTCAGCTTGGACTCGTGGCAACTTTCAAAACCACTTTTCACTTGTTTTTAATCGTGTAACATATGCACAAGGATTCTTGAGCAGATTGTTGCGCTGGGTGCAATTATGGACCTCTAACTCAGCGCTTGGAAAATATACCATCGAAGAAACAACCATTGTGTCGGATTCATGATAGTCGCGGATGGTTGGGCTTCCAGAAATATTACAAAGTCATAATCTGGTTTTCTCCACTCTCCGACTAGCTCTGGATCTCAATTCCTACGGAAAACAAAAATGTGAAAACCCAAGTGCTCGCCGAATCGAAAACGGGGTGCCGATATGGAACCGAAGCATTGTTGGGTTTGTTTGATTGGCTGGGTTACGGAGCTGTGCCGCAGAGGCGCTTCAACGAGGGCATTGTGGCAGGCTCGCCTCCTGTAGCAGGTTTGGAAGAAAGAAGCGCCTGATGTACCAATATGCATGATAATAATAAAATCTCCCTATCGTCAGTTGCCAAATCCCGACCCCGCTCAAGTGCTTCCAATGAAACGGTCGATATACATATTTGTCCCGCCCATATGGGATACCTCTTACATTTCATGTCCCAGGACTAACATTATTGGGATTTAAGAACCTGTCCGCCAAAAAATACGGCCACACGGGCTAAGGAGCTATCCAGAAATCTTCTGAATTTTCACTATACGCCCTGTGGTGGTCGGTGAGTGTAACGAACCATTGCTGCCTATCTGCCGATGAGTTCTCCAAAAACCACACGACGTTGTCAGTATGCTATTTCAGGATCGACAGATCAACCTTGTGGTTGTTCGAATGCGGCTGTGCTGGTTTTTCCTAGGATCTTGACAAGGTGTCCGCGGGAAGAACGGGCAGCGTTGATTATTACGTCTAATTCATCCTGCCTTGACAAATCTGATACCAGGTCTCCGCACCTAACAGCTTCTAGACTGATTTATTAGTCCTCAGTATATATGGTACAATCACGTCCACCCAGTTGACTCAAAATTTAAAATTATTATCGTATCTTAGATCTTATCGATCCTGAACGAGATTTTAAGATTGACGGATCATACCCCTAGTCTTATATACCCCGTTTCATGGGGCATTCGCTATTCTTTGTATCACTTTCACGAACAAGACTCCCCTCGACCAGACCCGAAGAGAACACATTTTTGCTTTCGGTACAGGTTACACGGATCTAGACTAGCGATGGATCCCGAAGTTATATCCCACTACTACGTACTTGATGTCGAATATGATGCCCGCGATGCGCAAATAAAACGGGGCTATCGCAGTCAATGTATCATATGGCATCCGGATAAGAATATCGGCGTCTCTACTCAAAGGGCATTTGAATGTACAGCTATGATGCAAAAGGTACGACGAAACAACAGGCAGAAATAAGAAACAATGGAAACTAATATCGCTCCACCCGGTAGTTAAACGAGGCATATGTATGTCTACTCGATCCAGTAGCAAGGAAGACTTACGAGCTGAAATGTGCTTCTATGATTTTCACTCGTAAGTCAATGGATGATGATAAGATTGGTACAACTGACCGCTCAGGATGACTGATAAATGCAATAGATGATAGCGACCCGGGCAACTTCTTTCGCAGACAATACGAGAGCCAGAGGCGAGCCAGGGAAGAAGCGGCACAACGCCGGAGAGACGAAGAGCGAGAAAGAAATGCTGCTAGACAGCGTGAACAGCAAGACCAAGAGCGCCAGCGGAGGGAGTCTGAGGAAAGAGAACGGCAACAAAGAGAGCGTGAAGAACGAGAACAACAACAAAGGGCAGAGCGTGAACGAGATGCAAAAGAAGAACGGGAGAGGAGCCGGAGGGAAGAAGCAGCGCGGGAGCACAGAACTAGAGAACCAGAACAAGAACAAAGGCGACAAAGTGCACCGGAGCACCAAGCCGGAACAGCTTATTCAAATCACTCTACAAGCTCGAACTTTGCGAGTCAAGAATGGGAGACTTTTTTTAATCTTCTGCGAATTTTGATTAAACTAAATGAACTTGTCTCGGATAACAGACAGCCAAGATCCGATAATTCTTATACACGACCCGAATCTAACCCTAATCATTCAAGTCCTCCGTCATCTAATGCGTCACCAAATAACTCTCGTTTTGCGCAAGAACATGCGGAAACAGGTAGCAGGTTCACCGCAGGTTCTGCAGCGTCTACAAATATCCCAAAACAAAACAAAACATCGTCCGAATTCGGACCAGTTCCGGGGTATAGCTCTAGGGCCCGGTGGTCGGCCACTGAATTGGAAGCACTGTTGAAGTTGAGGAAGAATTATCCATATGAGAGCTGGGATATTATCGCCTCCCGTCTTAACGCCACCTTCAAAAATGGGAGGAACGGCAATGCCGTAAGGCAAAAGCATAACAAGAGCGTTAAATAGGGATTTAGGTGGGTGAACTTACAGAACAGCATATCATCATGTACGACCGTTGTGGCTCACTAGAACTTCACACTGGTTTGATACTTCGAATTCGAGAATTTTGCGGATCTAGCACGATTTCGGCGTTAATTGGTCTATCGGATGTTTTTGAGATACCCTGTAGTTATTTCGTTGCTACTAATATTATATAGAATTCCTACTCAAGTGCCCAGACACCTAGTTATCTAGCTAGGTGTGTATTTCGTAATATCTCAATCACCAATGTGTACCGGAGCCCTAGAACCGTATCTTCTCATAAGCTTTCAATTCGAAGTGCTTCTACTATTGGCAATTTGAATTACCTGTTAAAATTTTTGCCCATACCGTTCTAAATAGACATTTGTAGTCCCTGTTCTGGGCTCTCTGATTGAAAAGCCTGTGGGTAGATTGATAGAAATAATAATATTTCAGGGCTCTTTAAGTAGTTTCAAGGGAAATGGTCAAGGCGATATTCCTCAGGCCTCTTCGTTGGTATTGCTGAAACTGGGCTTATAGTTTTATAAGGGCTTTGTTTCTACAATTTTAATGATAAACTCGTCCTATTAAACCCTGAGCTACTGTGGCATGTTGATTTTCTGGATCCAACGCGTTTTGTAGCCTGATTTTCCCTCCGTATGTTTCGGGCGTCCCTACAAGGATCCAAGAACCGTTTGATAAGCTTCAAAATAAAATACAATTGTTCTCGTTTCGCAAAGCTGTAAAGAAATCAATTGGTAGTTTAGTATGATTATGATCATTACTGATACATGGATTTACAAAAGACTGGGTTATGTGGATTCATTCTCGAGTCGTCTTGGGGAGTTGAGTGCCGGTACCTGCATTTCCCGCTACAATTGTAAGATGTGGTAATTGTCGACAATTCGGCATGCAAGCCTCCTTGGCTGGGACCATCAATGAAAAATGTTGGACAGATTTCCCTGAACGGGAACAATTTTTACCGAGGGGTTCTTGATGAAGGAAATTTTAGAGGCTTGCTAAACCAATTTAGGGATTTCTCTTCCGAGACTTCGGGTCGAGTGGCTCAGCCACAATTTCCCTCGGTTGGTGAACAAAGAGAAATTCTAGAAGGAGGCAAAGAACAGTTGGGCAAGGTGTTGAAATTCTGTCTCTGATGGCTGCCGGGATATATCCAGCTTGCATGCGGAGGTTGAGGCCCCAGAGTAAATGAAGAGGGCAAGTCACGACGGACGTGGTCAATGACAAGCTCCCCCAGTCATATCATTTCGGAATGATGAAGATGATGAATTCCATTCTCGAGTCTGGCGTTCAAGGCCCAGCAACAAAGTCCGGGTCTTGGAGATTTGCGTCATAATCATGCTACACTAATATGTAATATGTTCACGGAATTTTGGAGTCCCCGGGAACTTTGGTGGGAATTTTCAAAAGAAATTTCTTTCTGCCGTTGGAAGCGGCTCTTTGTTCCGTTTTATGGCCTCGTGCCACTAAGCAACCAACTGGTTTCTTGAGCTGCAGCGTTGGTAGGTCCAACCTTAGGCCTTGCATGAGCGTCTACCTCGGAGTCGAACCACTTGGGTGTTCCGTCCGAGGAAATGGATCAGTTCATGATTCAGTGGTCAACTAGAACGCAACATTAACTGTGGGCATGCGCACAAGAGCAACCTGTCGTGCGATAACGAGATGAGGTCGAGACACACGAAACCGAGAGCTTTGCTTCGGAACGTAATAAATCGTGATCGTTCCCAACAGCCGGCAGAAAAGGTGGATGAACCACGCCAACGGACTTGACGTGAGCCCCCGGGAGACCCAACCATGGGTAAAATGGAATTTGGCTGATAAGGTGCTGTGGCAAACATTCAGGATTCCCGCTGAAAGTGCATGAGCAATATCGCCATCCGACAAAGTGGAACACAAATCGTACAAAGAGAGCAAGATATAGATATCGAGCGAAAGTGCCGACTGCCAAAGGTACCTATTGCTGTAGCGACCCCTTTACGTCTTCTGCTTCGTATCATGAATTCGAATTTTCTTAGACATGCAGAGTGGCCGCATGCTTGCCTCGCCCCTCCCTGCCTAGCTATCTAGCCTGAAAGAGTCCAACAGGAAAAAAAAGAAAGCGAGGATGACAAAGGGGCGTCACTTCGCAGTCCATGTCGGGATCCCCCTTGGCCCTGTATTTAAATACTTAAAAGCAGAAGGACCGTCCAGCCGTTAGGTATTCTAGAATCTGATTCGGAAGCCCTTCTCATCTGCCAACAGTCTCCTTCCCTTCGCCACATTTTGACCGTCTTGAGTCACGAGCCATTCGTCATTCACTGCTTCAACACTGTAGTTGCTCAAATCGACAGTCTTTCCAATACTGCGCCAGGTGCTACGTTCGTTCAAATCCGATTTCAGTGGACACTCGTTTCGTAAATCCGTCGCAGGGAAGGATCTCAACTTGCACACACACATCAAGCGTTTCGTTTGCGCAGTCGATAATACAGGAAACACAACTTGAAGGACAATTTGTTTCAGCATCATTCTGAGCCTAGACAAACCAATATTTATTTCCCGAGAAAAAAGTGGGCAGCCGTCCTGGTGGTCCTTTTGACATATCCGCTTCCGTCCCGCCCCCCTCACACGGTCGCTGACCGCCAAACCAACACAGACCTTCGCAACTCGCCTGTGACATAACAGACCATATTCATTCATCCCGACACTCTCAAAAACNCCAACAAAAAGAAGTGTAGATTCAGAGGGAGAAGTTCCAAAAACGGATTGTAGAATTGGGAGGAGGAGATGCCTGGAATACAAACTTTCACATCGACCTCATATTTGGCCCTGCCGCCAACAACAGCGGCGTTTTGGCAATATGTCTCGTCATCCCTTATAACTCATTCCCTCCAAACCGTCCTGTCTGCATCAAGCAATCCGACAAAGAGATACACGATATCCTCGATCATTACATCCTTCGCTCAGTTTCAACATGTGATAGGGTCGATCATGTCAAGTTCCGACGACGCCGCAGCGGAGTACTTTGAGTGGTTCCTCGTAAACCAGCTGAACTTGACGCCGGAAAAGATAAACGATCGGTGGACATCGGTGAGGGATGCAATGAAGGAGTCTCTTGGCGCTTTGGTCGAAGCCAGCCTCAAGTCGAATCGACGCAAAAACGCTATGCTACACCCGGCAGTTCTTGAGGCCAGAGAAATCCTTCATGAAATGCAAATCGATGACCGGGAAACCGGCGTTAGCGTTAAACCGGGAAGTCACTCACCAAAGCCTTTAGCGAAAAGACTGGCAAGGCACGGGTTTTTAGATGTGGAGGAATACACTCTGCGCAGCGAGTTCATGGCCTTTCGACGCGATACTCCTGGCCCAAATGGTCGATGCACTGTACCTACACCTCGACCAGTTTGTCCGTCTTCAATCCTCTCTCTCAGAGTTTACCATGATGGCTTGCTGTCTGTCGATTCAAGGCATGCCTTTCAACCTGCGCCTCCTAGAACGCCTGTCTCAAAACTTCAAATGGATTCTATTCAGGGTCAACTACGAAGCAAGCGATTTCCATCAAATCTTGAATCCCGTGGCTCCTCTGTTTCTTTCCTTGAGCGACAGTTCGCCGAAGCCATGCACATCATGCCAATCAGGTACCGAGACCCCGTTGAGCACGACCTAGAGCTTTCCCGTCTCCTGGATTCTTACGACCCTGACTACGATGGAAGATTTTATAACGAGAAGGCTGATGCAATCAGTGTGTCTGTTTCTCCTAAATCACGGGCGGGAAGTGTTGTCAGCGTTCAGTATCTACCACCATCTCCAGCTGAATTCCCAAGCAAAGAGGCCCCGGTGGTAAGAGATCAAGTCCTTTACACTAGACCGGTGAGCGGTGCTGGAAGTGATGTTAGCGAAGTCAGTACTATAGGCAAAGTGACCCGTAAAAATAGCCAATTCACGTGGAAAGGTGACTGGGAAACAGAAGACGAGGACGAGTTCTATCGTGAAGCCCTCAAATACAACCCGGGGAGATAGGCGTATTCCTGATACCAATTCCCGACATCCTCTTGCAAGTTTGAATATATTTTGAATTTCTATCCTTTAAATCTTTTTATTGCTCCCTCTTCTTCGTCTTCTTCGTCTTCTTCTTCGCCCTTTTCTTCTTCTCCTTCTTCTTCTTCTCCTCCTTCTTCTCCATCATCTTTTTCGTCATCTTTTTTCTTTATTGACAAAATTTCTTCGCAACGATGACATTTAGCGTGCGATTTGTGTTCTAATGATATCCAAAGATGGCAGTTCAGAGTTTAATGGCGGCACTGACACCTCATCCATTCTTTTACCCCTTCCTTCCTCATTTCCTTGAGCTTCTTTGAGGCTATTTTCATTGCAGCATGGCCTATAGTATTCTGACAGTGCATTTTACGGCGTTTTACGACTACATAGAGGCGAATTGGGATTATTGTTATTTTTTGATTATCATTCTGGCTGCAAATCTGCCCATTTGGCTCTTCAACCTCCTCAGAAGTGACCACCTCCGTCTTGTACATAGCTCGCAAATATTATCTTCGCCACCACGGCACTTCGACTCCGTAGTCCCCTTTTTTTTCACACTCGATCCCTCTGACGGCCTCTCTCGAGGTTTTCGTCCCATAGCAAAGTTTTCCCACGTTCAACGTCGCTACCCGGCTGTATCACTGCTGGCGGTATGGAACTCGGCCTAGATATCTCGTTAATGTTGATTCTGCGTTCAGGTAGACCCGAGTCAGAGGCCGGCAGATTTAAGACACTATTTCGTCTTCTTGATGAATCCCGAGATACGAGAGTCCCCAATCCAGGCATGCTGTCCGTTACTCGAGATACGGAGCGAGATATCGACAACGGGATTGCATTTCCTAGCTGGAAGGTACGGCAAGCGTCGTCAGACCAATGATGGGGCACCACGTGAGTCTGGGAGGGGGGGAAACTTACCTTTATAACCGGTATCGTTATTCCATGCACAACCACACTGGAGATGACAGAGAACCATATCACCAACCTCGTTGCTTTCATCATGGTATGCACGCCGTTCATCTGTGATTCGTCCAAAGGCAATTTTTCCGCTTGTCGAAGAAATTCGATTGTAACATAAAGATAAAAGATTGCACTGACACCAATCGGTCCAAAGTATCCTGCAAACAGTGCCTCCCTAAGGTTTTCAATTCTCTGTGTGTAATTGTGGAGCAGCAAGATAATAGGTGGACGTCTTAGCAACAGAACTAGGATAGCCAGAGCGAATAATCTTTCGATAGGGATACCCGGTGTACTACCGAACTCCGGCCACGGTGCCACCGCCCCAAACCATAAGAAAATTGTAATGTTGAGCAGCATATCGATTGTCGGTTGCAGACTGTCATCAAGAGTCTCCAAGCGGAACCAATCATCCAATGTAAAGGTATTACCGGCGATGAAGCAAGCCAAGACGTCGTCAGTCCCAATCATGCCACATGATCCGACAATAAAGAGTGCTAAAGCAATCGCAAATACCAAGAAGGATTCCCTATCGATCAGTCTTTTCTCACTGGCCCAGTGCAAAAGCTCTTTCGCAAGCCAGCCAACGGCAGCTCCATAGACCACGGACAAAATGATGGTATACAATATCGTTTCCGTAAAAAATAGTGACACACCATGTCCAGTTCTGTCGGATAGAAACGAGTATCTATAGATATACAATGCCAAGAAGAGGAATGGATATCCTAATCCGTCATTGGCACCAGATTCAGCAATGATGATACGCTGGAGCGGAACGGGTATATGCTTGTCTGCAAATTTCCCTTTAACGATTGTGTTCGATAGAATTGGGTCGGTAGGGGTAATACAAGCCCCGATGGCGAGTGCTTGGACCTTGTATACAATACAACTGTATTAGTAAGCGAGACTTTATCTAAAGTTTCGATCAAAGAATATGGGGATCTACATAAGTCAGACCCGGGATGACCAGATAGACGATGGTGCCACTAACGAGCCACATAACTGTCATCACCGGGCCAAGCAACATGCCTAGTGATTTCCACTCGTGGATAAGATATTTCTTGGGTAGTTGTACTCCGGCGAGGACGAGTTGGACACCCAGTACTAATCTAGAAAATGCAAGATTGATAGAATCTAGGTTTTCCTCAGAGCCTTCCCTAGCATAGCTCAGCGGGCGTATCAAATGAGCGCCGCATGGACCTAGTGCAACTCCCATAAGAAGAGCGATCACTACAATATTCAGAAAAGAGGAAATGTAAGTCTCAAGGTCCCATGTTTTCAAAAAATAAAAGTTACTCATGCAATCACCGGTTAAGCTATGGGTACGACGTACAAGCCTCAGAGAGATAAAGTCTTTCTTTGACAAAGAAAGAGACAAGTCCGAAAGCCAGGACAAAGCCTCCCAGGACTGTACAAACAATGTTGAACTCTGAAATCACTAATGCAGGCATGACTGTGATTCCAAACCCAACTTCGATGAGTTGATCGTTATAATACTGGTTGAGCGATTCCTTGGTATTTAATTTCAGCCGATTTCTTGGGACAGCGGTAACTCGCTCCCTTTAAGAAGTAATTGTTATTGGAGTAGGTAAAGGGAGGAGAAAGCCGCGTCTATCACGCCAAATGCTATCATTTGTTTCGGAGCTGTTGGTCGTTGACCGGAAGAGATGAGGCAGCACCGTCAAATAGTATGGTGACTGCGATGTATGTCGGGTTCGGGAGATTTGTGCTCAGAGTCGAGGCTGCGAGTCGAGGCGGCGAGTCGAGGCTGCGAGTACATTCGTCACAGGAGAAGATTTTGAAGGGGCTGCTGATAGCCTTTCTGAGTCAAGCTTTGCCAAGAGGGATGTGCCAAGAATCCCTCGAGTTGTTCCAGTCTCGTAACCAGATGTATTGTATGGTCAGTCTCGAGACTGTTGTATGGTATTGTACGAAGGCTTGTCAAGAAAGTAACGCATCATAGAATATAACTTGGTGTTCTTGGCACAGTGTTTTTCAAAAGTTCCTGAAGCCTCCAAGACTCGCTGAGAAAAAGTAACTTTACTAAAAATTAACGTTTTTTCTTTAAAATAGAGTGAAATCGATTCTTCTAATAATAGTAAAAGGATGTATTGTGTTTATTTTGTAAAAAAAAAATTATTTGGGTGTGAAAATAGAAGAAAAGAGTTTTGGTGAGGTATTCAGGGTCCCTACCTGGTGCTGACCCGGTGGTTTGCTGGTTTATGCCAAGGATGCCAAGTTATATCAATGATGCGTTACTTTCTTGATAAGCCTTCGTTGTACTTCGTATTGGTATTGAGAATTACAACACCTCCCCTTTACCTTACGGCGGGGACCAATGTGCGAAGGCCAAAAAATTGAAAAACAACAAAAGAAATTTCAAACAACAATAGCCTTTACTATCATATATACGAAGTCAACTGCCCATATAGCCGTTTTATCAGAGGGACACAGTATATAATCATAAAGTTCATTATATAATACTATCTTCAAGTAAGGAGATATTTCAAACAAACTTGGGAGCAATTTGCGCCTTATGTCATACAACTTTTCATCCTCATACAATAACAACCAGTGTCTTTCCTCCTCCACCACCCTAATACCTTTAACCAAGCATCTATTGCACCATCTTTCCTCCCTGGGGATCCAGATGTTGAAATTTTGACTTTGTGTTGTCCAGGTTACAACAAGGCTACCAAAATGCAACAGCAGTCTTGTACCGCAACAGTCCATGCCTAAGTTAACGGTCGAAGGCTCTTCATGAAGAGACACGATTCAATTTCAGGGCTAGATGCGTTCTACGGCAGCTGATACACTCATAAAACAAGTTCTCATCTTTATCAAAGCCTAACATAACTCTGCAGTTTTCAGATCTTTTACCCTAAACCCGTCTATCTCCATGCCCGCCGGCCTAGCCGTGTTGTGCCCGTAAATGGAACCAATGGCTGTTGGTTTTCAATGCAACTGAACATCCACAGTGCATTTGCGGGGGGAATTATTTCCAACATCATCACCAATTTCCTTCCTACCCCAGCTGCAGCCCTCGGAATTTTACTTAAACGATAGCTTTATCCTCGGCCTGCTGAGAGACTAACGTTAAGATCTAAATATCGCTTAAAATTTGTCAGCAAAAGTCGGACGAACCTTACCCCACAGCCAAGGAGCAATTTGTAAGCAACGTTTCATACTGGTACGACTTCAGCTTGGATTCTTCCGAACTCCGACGATGAACTACAATTCAAAACTATATATATATGCCCCCTTTGGTCCCTTAAAATAAAAATTTGTAATACGCATCACCTCAGCGGATCATCATCTCATCATCTTACAATAACTATTTATTATCTTCCATCTAAGCAATACGATTATATATTTGCACACCTAATTCTCCAAAATGGCCTCTCCCATTCTCTTCGAATTCACAGTTCCTCTCTTCCGCAAAGGGATGCGTACGCTTAAGCACATTCTCGAAAAAGGGGAAGCATATGCTAAGGAAAATGACATTCCCACCAAGGATCTCGTCAACTGGAAACTCGCAGAAGATATGAAGCCGTTGAGCTTCCAAATTCAAACTGCCAGCAACACGTCCAAGAACACTTGTGTCCGTGTTGCCAAACTCGAGCTACCAGTCATGGAGGATAACGAAGAGACATTGGAGGACCTCTACAAGCGCATTGATGCCACTCTGGCGATACTTGATGATGTTGAGGCAAAACACAAGGATGCCTTTGAAGGCAAAGAAACAGCTGAGGTTGTCATGCCGGTTCGAGGTAGCGAGAGAAAGTTCACTGGCCAATCCTACATTCAAAGCTTCGCCGTTCCCAACTTCTACTTCCACGTCACCACAGCTTACGCAATTCTCCGAAATCGCGGAGTCCCGCTTGGAAAGATGGATTACTTGGCCGTCGCTTGAACCGAAGAAGTTAAAAGTATATCTCGATTTGATGCATGAGACATTCAATATCACAACATTAAGGGTATACTGGGAAGTCGGTTTATCGATTAGAAAAGTCCTTATTAGTTACTAACGCATGTAATACATCACACTTTGTAACAAAAGATATGCAAATAGTAACACGTAAAATTTTGTTGAAGATTTCTCTCAAGACGTCCGATATATCATACTAATTTGAGAAGTATGACGGGGTTTGCAGCAAGTCGACTCCTTAAAGCGCAGTGACTGATGTATCTCCACACCCGAATGTTCTGATACGTAGAAGTATTCCATACCTCCCATCTCTGCGTCTTCGTGCTCATATATTGGCCATTGTGGTATATCGGGCGTTGGTACCTGTGATTGGTCATCCTCCATGCCTCCCATTTCGATGTCATCGGTACTCACCGAACATCCTATAGAGAGTTCGGTTTTGGGTAACTGCGCATGACTTTGTTCCAGTATTTTCTTGATTTCTTCCTCACCGTCCTTGCGTCTGCCTGTCTCACCTGATATTTCCGTAGTCCTCAAGATTGCTCTAGCTGGTATAGCGGACAAGCATAGGTATTCGTCCTTCACTTGGTAGTATGTCCTTCTTTTCGGAATAATAACCGAATTTTCTCCACCCCTGTCATCGGCTTCCTTCTTCACACTGATAACCGACATTTGCCCCCCATCAGTATCTCGAATCTCCTTAGGATCAATTTCCATGATTTCTACACTGTCGGCCTCAGGATTGTGTTTAAAAAACAGAACAGTCCATCCGGCGATGTGCGATATTTTAGAGAATGTGGAAATAAATGGCGAAGGTGAACGACAAAACCAATCAAGGTGCTTTGTCAGAGTAGTGATAAATTTTGGGTCCTTGGTACTAATCGATCCACCACTTGCGCATCGGAATCCTTCCGCGAGTGTATAATTCGTCTTCGATATTCCGGTACAGTGAACCCGGTAAAGTCTCTCGGGAACAACGTCGTCGTCGGTATGGGAGCCCGGCAAGGAAGCTGGCCTTGCTTTTGAAGATGAATCGGCATTGTTCGCCATTATGATGAACCTAGTTTAGTACACTAGAAGACTAGGTACTATATTGGTTTACAGCCGTGTTTAATTGATGCGGCTCAGATGAGCAGGCTGAGAGTATATGTTTGAATAGTTCGAGGGCTCTTGATCCACCCAACTTCGGATAAAAATATTGTTTCTAGTGGTTCGATTCTGTGGAGGTGCGTAGCAACTACTTTCTAGGCCAGCCTAGACAGTGACGAATTGTTGGCAACAGGAAGGCCTTTATATGCATTAAGGCAGGACCTACGATTATTTATATAGAGGTGTACTAATTCTAATGGCTTCGGTTTATTAAAGATTTTTTCATAATCCTCGACTGTACGGTGAACTGATTCTATGTCGTAACTCACTTTATATGTGGGATAACATGTCACAGCAACAGCTCGCTTAGTACACGAGGCTGTAACTCTTGGTGTTTATGCATGAAGGCTGGCCCGTTGCACGCAAATGCACGAACGGGATGAATGTGACACTGTAAGTTTCAATTGGCGCTTTAAAGTAGCTCTCGCATCATGAAATTGTCTAGCCTTATGCATCCCAGCTCCAGTGGTAGAGGTAACTTTGAACTTTTTCCTTGTCATCGCGATATCGGACCTCACTGCTCGGATTGTATATCCTGTACCTAAGTACTTCGTGACAGACTACCTAGTCAGCTGGTCCACAGTCTGCTCACTGCCCATGTTAATTCTCCATCACTATACAGGTTATTTAAATGTGCCTGCAGAAATATTGGTAGTATTCCCTGGGGTTAGGCATACCTAGCCCCGAATCCAATGCATACCCTACTTTGTATTCAGGCCTTGTTACCGGTCGATTGATTTATGAGTCAAGCGCGCTGACCTGACTGCTGGGTGCTTTTAAAATTACCGATATCAGAGTGTACTATTATATATTGCGTCATATGCTAGCTATTCGTCAATAGGCTCGATTTCACCAACGCGCTGGTCTCTTCCTCTGGGCGAAACTAGCAATGTAATGCACCGGCGCTTAGAGCTTGTCGTATTTTTGCAGATCCAACACAGTGCCTATTTAGCCAGAATTTTGAGGCTGGCCAGAATCCCGCCAAAATACCTTTCAATAGTCAACCTCTGAGTGTATGTATGATATTACTCACAATATATAGTATTATAATTCTAGATTGGAGTTCACGCCTCTGAGGTAAAGCTAAGATATCTTACAGGCAATAAGAAAATCAGCCAATAGAATATTTAATTATCTTTTTGGATCAATGTGATGAAAATATCTATCCGAGGTCGATAACTGCTTTACTGACTATCTTTGCTTTCCCATCATCAGCCTATCTATCATCCTTTCGGTCTCATTTGCATACTGATGATACTTGATTTGCCAGTATGGTATCTCTTTTGACGCAGGTTCGAGCAATACTCTTTGTAAAGAGATATTTCCTTTCGTTACTCGACCTTTGGCTGCAAACACAACTTCCGTCATACCGATGGTGGCATTCCGGCTCGACAAGAACTGAACATCACATGATCCCGACGCTCCAGCCCCTAAAAAGATACTTGACTGTGAAATTTTTATTACCGAATCCTTGCTATCAACGACGAATAAGTCGTACGTATCCGAAACGGGGTTCAGGCTCTTGAGCTCAATAGTAACATTTCGCGGTTTCCCGATTATCATTCTTTGAATTATCGGCACCGTAAGCCGTAAACTTGAAGCTGACATCATTAGAGGGACAACTCTTTGGAATTTTTCGCCATCCTTGTTGATCCCTTTGAAGTAGACCATGAAATCGCCTTTAGGAATTTCGGAACTGTAGTCATAAAACATGTTCGCAATCTTGCAATCGGAATCCCGTTGTACTTGTTCTTGAGAGGCAATTAGGGTGTCGTGTTTCGTACGAAACTCGAAACTCTCCTCTGTAAAGTTGCCGTGAATATGGGCCTTTACCATTGACTTGGCTCCAGGGATGGGAAAACTCGGTATGGGAAGGAGGGCATGATGCTGGGGTCGGCCTCCCTTTTGAACAAAGTTGAAGGACACAACGGACAAGTCACTTTCCCCGGATATCGATAGCGTGAAGTTTGCAGTCGCGTTGAGAGATATATGATAGCGTCCGGCAGGGGGGATCTCTGCCAAGTTGAGCTTGATAGCGATACTATTGCCGACTCTTTTCATCTGAATATTGTGTGATGACGTATTAAGAGGGTATGGAGGACCATTGGAAATAAATTGGTCAAATGATGAAACTCCGCTAGTAAATATTAGGAGTGACTTCAATCCGGAGCCGAGATAGAAAGTGAATTCTGACGCTGAATTTTGGTTACTACTAATCTCGGTCCCAGACGCCAGTTGGCCACATGTGTGGTTAGTACCTGTTGCGACAAGCGAAAGAATATCAACGTTGTTCCGATAGCATATCCAAAAGAACCGCTGCTTCTGTCGTCCCATCCTCAGGAAATGCAAGTAAACGTTCTCCTGTTCTAGTAGCAATCCCCTCTACCGGTAGTCATGGCATTGATCTCGCATCTACAGCGACCGTAGCCACATAATAGTGTAGGTAATTTTGAAGATATCTAGATACAATGCACAGGTAGTTGAATATTTGTTTATACCCTGGCCTTTATAACTGATATTGGCAGGGATGCTTGTGTTAGAGATAGTCGAAGGTTCGACTGGCTGTGACTACATTCTTTCTTCGATTGCTTTTCGAAGGCTAGGTACGTATAGTAGTATCCAGATGTAAGACTGATAGTTTCAATATTCTGACCACAAGGACCATGGACAATACTTGCAAGGAAGGCATGACATTTCTATGCTAGTTGCAGGGTAACTTATGATATAACTTCCAGATTATGTGCTAGGATAGGTGCTCCTACAATCGATGCAATCTCGGCACTAAACTGGGTAGGTGGTGTTAGGAATTGACAACACAACCCTGTCTGGTCTCGTAACGCTGCTTCACCCATTGGTGTGGGAAAAGACTTGGCTTTTCCACAACTGAGCAGGCAAGATACCGGGCTGTAGAATTTGTAATGACCCTAGCTCCAGGAATCTTTGATTGTGAATACTTATGTAGAGAGCACAATCTAGGGAGTTACTTCGAAGCAGAAGGGGTCATTTATCGATGTACCTCGCTCTTACTGGGGATCCTTGAGCCTCCGGACTGGGATGCACCTGCTCTCTCGAAATCGAAAACCACAACTGCAACCCACCGGCGTTAGATTGTTCGCCACATAGTGGCATCGGTGAACCCCTGTACCGTATTTATTTCAAGTGTATTTCACGGGTATATGCCTATCCTTTGCGGGGAAATATGGACACTCTCCCACCATCAGCTTTCAGTGCCTGAATGTCAATGACGGTTCAACGTCTCAGCTTGTGTTGCAACATCAGTCAAAGTTCGCGCTTGGCGATGGAAGATCACGTGTATCACCCACATGGATCAATTTTGAGCGCAAGTCAAAGTGCACAACGATCTAATCTTTGTACTACGCTGTCATCGTGGCGGGAAAAGGGATAGATTAATTATATGGTCCGGCCCAAGTAGTAAGAGACGGATCAATATTGATGCATTATTGAAAATTTTGTTGGTCCGGTTACGCATTTAAATGTTCATTTTCCTTCCTGACCATTCTGAGAGGTTCAAGTGAGTTGGTGATGAGGAAGCAAACATAAGATGAAAAACAAGACAGCTCATAACTTGGGACCTTTAAATGCTCTAAAACGCCTCTCAGAAGTACGAGACAATCTCAGAAGATAAGTTTGAGAGAATATCCCCCCCCCCGACCTGTACAACTTGCGTTGGTTCATGAAACAAATAAGAGAAATTTGAAATATCTAAAAATGAGCTACGCCAGTATCTTTTCCGAACGCCTGAAGAAACCAAACAAGAAAGACATAACAACACCTTCAAAGATTGAATAGGAAAAGGAAAAAAAAAAAAAAAAAAAAAAAAAAAACATAAAAAAAATAAAAAGAAAAGGAAAAAAAAAAAAAAAAAAAAGGTATATATAAAAAAATAAGGTAAAAATCAGAAGAAAAAAAAAGAAGAAAAAAGAGGTGGGTAAATTTAGAGGTAGCCTCTCTTGGGTCAACTCGTTTTCTCAAAGAGGGCAGCGTACTCCAACAACAGTCTGTATTCATAAATCGTCATATCTACGGGCCGCAGAGCGGCCCGCACCCAGGCGGTGCTCTCAGCCGCAATTTCTTCCGCTTGTTGGACACCCTGAGCCAAGAAAAATTGGACAAGGTCTTCAATTTCATCCAACCCAATACTAACGGGAACATAATGTACCCAAGGGAAAATACGGTCATCATGCCACTGCTCTACCAGGGTTTGTTTAAACACAACGCTGTTGCTCTGCAGAAGCCGGTAGAAGCGCCCTGAATAGCCATTCCCGTCCATATCCATCACAAATTTATACTTGAAAGAACCGTTCTTATCGGCTCGTGGCGGACGTCCAAAAGCCCCCTCCATGGCTTGGCATACAGTCCAATCGCACTGGATATAAGCCGTCATACCAACATCAAAAAGGTTGGTGTTGTTTCGGGCTTTGAGCATGAAGCGAGCTCGGTGATTCGTTTCCCATTTCATATCTGAACTCGCGTATGTGCCAGTATTCGAGCCTCTCCAGTAAAGCTTGTTATCCTTCGAAGTAAAATTATGAGGGTCGACGTCGTCTTTGCTCAGGAAGCTTTCGTGGTGATAGTCATGCCCTGGAACTAAAACATCGCGCATTGTGGAGACCCGAGCGACCGAGAACACCGGGACTAGACCCTTTGTTGCGATGAAAGTGCACGGCGAAGTGAACATTCCGTATTGATCCTGATAGGCCGGATTAAGACACAGATCGAGGGAGGTCGTGATCGATTCTAAGAAGTGTGGTTGTTGCTGCTGTTGCTGCTGTACTTTTGGTTCGCCCCTATCAGCGTGTTGGCATGATTCCGTCAGCTGTGTCCAGGAAGGTTGTCGCCCGTAGTCCTGAAAAGTGATATCATCTTTATCTGGCTGAGATCCTATAACTCGCGGTTCGTCGAGCTCGTTCAGGAGAAACGTCACATCAGGGAGATTTTGTAGAACAGGCTTCAACGACTTTAAAATCGGCAAGTCTTCCACCGACGAGTTTCCGTTTTTAATGGAAACAGTTTGTAACCGTGCACCCGTTCTGCGTGCCGACTCAATCCTGGCTTCAAGGTGTTTTGCCCCTAGTTGTCGATAAGGATATAGCACCTTTTCAATAGTGTCGAAATCATCAATGATGACTGAATTTTCCTGCAAGGCATACCGAACCCAATCTGCGAAGCCGGTCGGTGGATCCCTACCATACCGAAGCTTATAATTGGTGATGGCTTCCTCGGGGCTCTTTGATTGCCGCTTTACCAGGTCTCGGTATCGGAGCCGCTGTTCGTATATTAATCGATCGATCGGATGTTTTGCTACGACAGGATATGACGAAAATGTCCTAAAATCTGGCAGGAAATTGTTGTGAAAAAACATCAAAAACATGACCATGGCCACGATGGCCTTGGTGGTTGGAGACCGCAGGCTCCGTCGCCATGATTGCAAGTGCATCTTCGTTCTAGTATGCCAAATGATTGGAACCCGCAGAGCCAGTGCCCGCAAACCGCGCCCACGTAAAACAAGACAAGACCTTCTCGAGTGTTCGCGAAAATTAACACAAAGCTGTATGAAGTTGCACCTCAAAAATAATGGTCGCTGGTATCCTGCCGAAGATGATGATAACAAAAGACGAGAAATGGTGGTTCAGAGAGCTGTCATATACTCTTGGACACAATCTCAAGGCAGTAGAAGCCCTGGACACTAGCCCGCATCTGGTCTAAAAATATGGATGCCGTCTGGGCTAACTCTCGTTCTGCACGTTTGACAGGCTGGAAGGCCATGCTGATACATAATCTGCACAGGCGCCCATGTTCTCAGTGTGGACCCCAATCTTTAACCGCTGGCCCGAAAAGGGGATGGTTAATTTAAAGCGCTTGCTGATTTTTCCACATTCGCCGACCCCTAGAAACAAAACCACGCAACCCCAGTGAAATAAACAACCTTGCTTCCTGGGAACTCGGAAACTGCACCGTGAAGGCGACAAATTATGGAATTCAGAGCTGTGCCGCGCTCTCGCGTCAAAGTGTGATAAGACATATGCTGGCAGCAGCTGCTTCTAGCAAATCAGCTCATCAGCTTGGCGGTTTGTTTCGTTCTATTTTAGCAGATGTTCGTATTTCGCACCCACACTGCAGCATGGCCTTGTATCATCCTGTTCGCAGGCGTTCAGGATACAAATCCCATCTGGACCTGTAACTATCATTGTGGAATAATATCCACCCTCCCTCCTTCCATTTCCTCTTCAACACTCTGTTCCCCTCTACTTAACTTCTGATTTGGTTCTTATGCTTCCGGCGTTTTATAATTTATATCCAACTATTGCCTTCTGTCTCTCTACTTCAGCATATCAGGTCATGTGCCACGAGTCTGTATAAACGCTTCATTTCGCGCATTTTATCTTCTAAGAGTCAACCACTATCTAGATGTTCACATTGCGGGCAGATTTCCTCTCCTTTCTCTTGTTATTATGGATTCCATTATGGAGTCCGTACTTCCTCAAACATGTTAATGCCGCCTCTTACCTTGAACTACCATTTGATAGGACCAAGTCTTTCGGATACGACGGTCCATGGTATACGGTCCCTGTGGTCATCGGTAGCAAGGAGCAAACCGTAAACCTTTTCCCAGGAAGCCAGTGGGCTCCCACAATCCTATCTACTACTGTTTGCGAAGAGGTCACAAATTGTGTGTCTAAAGAGGGCGGCCTTTATGATTATGAAGCAGACACGAGCACATATCCGAATACTATCGGGTTCAATGCGGACGGAGAGGCCACAGTACCCTATGGGACGCTATTCGGTGCTACTGGTCAAAATTATGCTCAGTTTGCCCAAATCAAAGTCGGAAGTGGCTATTCTCGTGTCACTATTGCGAATGCGTCTATTTCACGAGTAGAAAGAGTCTCTTTGTTCTACGGAAGGAAAGAAGTCGGCATGAGCAACGGATTCTTAACTTTGGGAGCTGTTGATGATGCACACTGTGAGTTACATGACATAACTGGATTGAACCCATTTCATATTACCTGAACAACTAACAATATACGCTCCCTCCTACAGCTTTTGGGGAATATCGTCCCGTAATACCTCTAAACAATCTCGCGAAGACCGGTGTCATTCCATCGCGGTCTTGGGCAATGCACTACCCATCTGCAAAACTCAATCAGATTCCCTCATTAGTTTGGGGTGGTTACGACAGAGCTCGAATCGCTGGAACAATTCAGCGTTTCGATCTGGACACAAATGCCATAAAGAAAATGGATCTAATAGGAATCAATATTGGTACAGCAGTCGGAAAATCACCTTTTTCTTACCAAAGAAAGTCAAACCTCTTGGTCAATCAGGCCAAAGGAAATAGCAAGACTCTTAGTGTGGAATTGGAGTCGGCCATTCCTTACCTAGTGCTCCCCCAGGAAACCTGCGATGCTATTGCCAATGAATTGCCTGTGAGATACGACAGGACTACAGGGTTCTATTTCTGGGAAACAAGTAACCCACTTTACGAAGCCATAGTCACGTCCCCGGCCTACCTCTCCTTTGATTTCCGAATTTCAGCTTCTCAGAATTTCACAATCAAGGTACCTTTCGCACTTCTCGACCTCGATATGACAGCTCCGCTTGTCACGGGCACCCAACCCTACTTCCCTTGCATGGCTGCCACACTTAACGCAGACGGTGAGGGAGCTATTCTGGGGAGAGCATTTTATCAAGCAACTTTTGTCGCTCAATCATATGAAACGCGGAAATTCTGGATCGCTCAGGCACCTGGACCTTCTTACATAATTGCAGATATCCAAAGTATCGGTAAAACGGCTTTGACCCTAGACGCCTCTGTCTCAGGAGACGATACATGGATATCGAGTTGGAATTCGACCTGGAAGGTTGTCCCTCTTGCGACTACGACGAAACCTTCCGCACCTCCAACTTCAGAGACCCCCTCCACATCGTCACCCGCATCGTCGTCTGCATCAAATTCAGGGGCAGGTATCTCGATTGGGGCAATAGCAGGTATTGCGGCCGGAGCAGGTACTGTGGTTCTACTCCTAATTATTCTTGCGTTTCTGTTTTGGCGCAGAAGAAAGAAGCCATCGCCACCATCAATATCAGTACCAACACCATCTTTGATACCCGTAAGCCCATCGAGGAGCTACCCCAATTACCAGCAACACTATGGATATCCACAAGAAGCACCCTCAGATTCTACTACTGCTCTTGCCACGAATCAGCTCTGGGAGCTGCCAGCTAATGAAACGAAGGGTCAGGTCCCCCAAGGCCCTCAGACTTATGAATTATATTCTATTTCAAAGTAACTTTTCCTATCTGTTTTTATTAATTTTTATTTTGATTACATTGCCATATAAGCATACACCCTTATACATAATTCCCCGTGGTTTTTTTTTAAACCTAAATATGAATGTTCCTTAGTAGTTATACATTAGATGATCTCTTATATATTTAATATAATGGACTATGCCAAATAAGCATATTGTTCAAGCTCAATTATCATTCCTTATCTAAGAAGACTTAAAATTTAAGGTGGGGGCTTTCAATATCTATCCCGCCGCTTTGCTCCATTTCAGCACGTTTAAGATTAAATAATAATGGGTAAATTGTCCTATCAGGATACTCAAGCCCGGGATATATCTGATAAAGGGGGGCATTTTCGTAGCGGCAACCAATCCCATTGGAATGAGTGTAAAAGCCTAGGAGAGGATGTAGTGCCATGCCAATTGACTTCCTCGCTCCAACAGAGTCGCCCACATTTGTCACAGAGAATGTTGCCTTATCTGATAGATCTACATGCCCTTTCTGACCTAGTGTAAATCTTTCTCTATCGGAGTGAGGCTCCCCGTTTTCCTAGTTTTCGTAAACAAGAACATTCGCGTCCGCAATCTCGTCGAGAGCACTGACCATTCGGGCGGATCATGGAGCCCAACCCTCAATATTGCCATACGAACGCTCCTAAAGACTTCGAATAGCTCTTCTGGTTTGTTCAACATGTGAATATCCATGATATGTTTCAAAGGCCTTTAGACCGTCCGGATCGAATGCTTTGATATTGCTAGAAAACAAACAATATCATAAATAGTTGAATGATTTGTAGCTTGGCACACCTCAAATTTACAACGGTGACTTGTCAGTCAACTACCAAAGGATTCTAGAGATAGATATTGGTATGAGGAGCAGTTTCTGTTACGATATAGCTACTGCGCATAATGATTGGATCAGGTACTCAATCCTACAAGGCTTCAAGTTGAAAAAGCTAGGTAAACTGAATGGCTCTGTTTTCAGAAGATTCCTTCACATGTAATCAAAACTCACAATTATTATAGGAGCCAATGATATTTTTGCACTATTGTGAACTAGAGTAACGATCCAAGAAATTCAGCTTCCTAGTAGTATTATAGAACGCGGAGCTCAATAAGTGACCGCCGATCATGGCAGCAACGAGGTTATGTGGGAACCAGACGGGGAACATCAATCATGTTAAACAAGCAATTAAATTTTCGTCGGATAAATTTTTTCGCATTTTGATTGATCATATAATTGTGTAAGATTTAGAAATTTTCGTTTAGGCCCTCTGAGATGCCAATTTACCATTCCACAAGTTCTGAATTTTCACTAGACATTTACTTGCTGTATACTATGCGAGCGAGACCGTTAGCCTGTTCGATTGCATTGACCGGCAATGTACGAACATACAAGGTCGTAGCACCATCTGCAGGAAATCGGAAATGGTGGGTAACCTTCTTTTAAAAGCCAAGAAAGAAGGCGCAGGGAAATATACACCGTAACTGCCTGTAAGGCGGTTTTATCGTTAATATGTTCGCGTCTGATCTTGTAAATAATCTTCCACGAATTTTTGAGCCAAGATTGCTACAGGCTAATCTAAAAGCTAGACGGCAATTTTTGACTAGGATTGGGTTTGTCTCTTTAGCATGAATATTAGAATCTGCTAACCCAGTAGAAGCTCAAAACCAAGAGAGTCATTGAATGAAGTGACCCAGATACATTCGTAATATTTCTTATATTCAATTAGAGTATACTGTGTACTCAAATAAGGATACTCTAAGAATTCGACGAGTAAGATAAAAGAGTCCAAACGCCGATGCAGAGTGTTCAGAGGACATCCAGATATCTATGTACAAGGGAAACAGAAATTAAACAACCTTTTACTAACCCCGGTTTCATGCCTAGATTCTCACAGAGAAAATGGATGAATACATGACTTCCTGAATCTGATGCATGTAAATCTCGAAACAAAAGAGGCTAACAAGATCGTTAAAAATATTCGCGAAATAAAGCACTCACGTATAAGAGAAAGGATGACCTTTATATCGAGACTTTCTCGACGTGGTCGACTTGCTCGATTGATCCCTTCTCAACCCTTTCCCCACCTTCAATAGTTCCATTTGTGGTATCGACCTTCGTTTTATGGAAGAGTCGGGCTGAGACCCTGTTCTCGAACAAGATATCAAGTTCGAGATAAGCACGGCCGGATGTTTCTGGAAGTCTGAAATAGCAATAGATGGTACAGAAAAGGCAAGAAACCGCCCAGAAATAACCAGCTTTGCCCCTCCAGTTGAGAGCCGTGGCATTGACAAGGAGAGGTGTTATGACGTTATTGAGGATTCCCATGATGTTGTAAAAGTTTCTGGCAAGGACGATAGACTTAGATCGAAGTCGAGTGGTGGACATCTCGGCAACAATAGCGTAGCAGACTGGACCGACGGTAATATCATATATGAGGGTGAAAACCTGACTTCTTTAGTGGGAGCTCGCAAAATAACACACATAAATGTGTTGGCCCGAAGAACATACCAGAAGAGCTGAACCAATACCAACTCCCATGTTTCCCTTTGGAATACCAAGACAGCCGATAGTGATAAGGGTAAAGAAGAGACCAATAAGGCCACCAATGTAGAGTGTCCGACGACCAACTCTCATCATAAGGCCCCAAGACATCAGGGTACCACAGATGCCGAGAGCGTACTGACCCATCGTAAAGTTGAAAGATTCTTCAACGGGGAGGCCAGCTTGCTGGAGGAAATATGTGCCTGAATGAAGACAGTCAGCGAGCCGAGACTAGGGTATTAGTTAATTGGGATATATAAACATACTATAGCCCATCAAGCCAGAACCACACAGCGTCTGGATACCCCAAACCATACACGCGATTTCGGTACGTCGAAGGTCCGTCCCTTTGAAGCAGTCGATGTAACTTGTGCCGCTGGTCATTTTCTTTTCCATTTCGTTAGTGTGAATCATCATTGAGACCGTTTTCTGGATGTCGACACCAGTCCCAGCTTTTGTGAGACGACGTATGGAATCCTCGGCATCCGAAATTCGGTTTTGCCGAACCAACCACCAGGGGGACTCTGGAGCAAAGATACACCCGATAATGATAGGAACGGGCCAGATCCATTGCATTGCGAATGGGATTCTGTAGGACCATTGGTCTTGTCTACTCAAAAAGCCACGGAGAACACCACTGGCGATCAATTGGCCAATGACCCAGCACATATTGACAAAGGTGGTTAGATAAGCACGGAGGGCTGTTGGGCAAACCTCGGAGGCATAGGCCGTTGTCAAAGTCTGGAAAACACCCCACGGAATACCCAGCAAGATACCACCGAGGAGGAGTATCTCAATTCTAGGCGCAAAGAAGGGGATGAAGATCAGACCGGTGAGGATAGAAAGGGCGCCGATCATAGTCTTTCGATAACCATATCGTTCTGAAACGATACCGTTAATAAATAGACCGATAATCTCGCCAACATATGCACCATTCGATAGGGCAGTTTGCCATTTTGCTGATATATTGTATGAGCCGTCAGGCAGTTGTTCTCCGTACTTTTTGACGAACTGCGGAAAGCCAAAGAAATTGGAAATGAGGACGATGTCGAACCCTTCCATAATGATCGCCAGAGAGAGCAAAACGGACCAGCCGATAGCATGGGGGTAGAGCTTGATTCCCTCCCTCAAGGTCATCTTGGTTTCTGCGTCTGTTGCAAACGCCGCTTCAATAACGATGTCGGCATCGTTGGCATTAGAGGACTGACTGCCAACTCTAGCAGTGGCAATGCCACCTCCCAAAGTTTCTTTGTCCATTGCGCAGATTATATGAAATAGAAAATTAGGACTGTATGGAAATAATTAAGAATATAGATATTGATAGGAGGGCATTTAAATATAGAGCTTTTGTAAGCCGATGCTGTGTATAAAGAAAAAGAATTCACTCATCGACGAGGGAGGTCACCATCTTATATCTCTCTGATCGACTTCCTCGAGGTTACCCCGGACCAAACGGCCACCCACACTCGCTTGGAGGAAAGCCATGGGAAAATGGTGGGACCTCCAAAAATTGTACAACTTTAGGACGCTGGGACGTAATGTGAGAACGTTTTCATGGTACCTGATTGGGACTTGCCCTTTCAAAGCTTCACGTGCGGGGACCCCAAACACTAGCCCGCCATCTGTATTGCTCCTTGTAGGTTGCGCAACCTTGCCCCTGTATCCGCTAGTAATGCGACACCGTGCACCAATGTCCAAAATTTTCACGCTGCACAGACCCGTGTAGCAGCTGAGGAAGCCTGCACCGAATCCAAAAAAATGGGACGGATTTGCTTTTCTCATCGCTTAAGATGATCGACTGGATGCATCTTGCAAAACCCAATGCTGCCCCGCCTCTGCTTGTGTGTACTAGTCTGCATCGCCTTGGCCAAAGCTCCTTGTTCTGCATCGAACAATATTTTTCCTGTTATCAAATATACTCACATGGGAAATTCCGATGCCCCTACGTAGATATGACACCGGTAAAAGTTAATTCTAGCTTTTCAAATTTTGCTCAGTCATCGGACTTCTTGCCAATAGGCACTGGCTGGAAGTTGTTGTGAGAATTTTAACTTCTGTTTGACGGAAAAGCACAGCATGGGGTGGATAAAATTTTTTTTTTTAAAAAAAAAAAAAAAAAAAAACCTCGGGCGGGCGCCTGGCTGACCTAACCCGCATTTGCATATTAGTGGCAAGGATCACGGATGTGTATCTTCCGGCCCTCAATAATGTACGTTCAGTTCACTGTTCAACTTGTCGTACATAGGACCAATACCTTTAAGGCCGATGTCTATAGATCTATGCTTAAAGAACCTAAATTTATTCTTGTCATACAATTTCCAGTCCCTGAGGAGCCTAGCTAAAACTCGTTCGGCAGTTATAGTCGATGCCGAATTGCGATCCCTTGTGTCCTACGCGTTGTATTTGGATGGTGCTATCAGGCCTCACCGTTAATGCACGCGACATTAATCTATGCATGGAAAAAATTCAGAAGCCCGAGAATGCGTTTGGATTATACTATTCGTTGTACTGGCCAGGCTTCGAAAACCAAATGTTTCGCGGGGAGTGTGGAGAGCTGATCGTAGATAGCAGACCTTGAACTCCATGGATTTTGCAATGTTCAGCTAGTTTGCAGTCAGGTACCCGAGTGCCAGCCTTTCGAGAAGACCTTCCCCACAGGAGAACTGAAACATCGACTATTTTGTCAACCAAGTTTTGAAATTTCCAGGAACTCCTAGAACACTAATGTACCTACCAGCTAAGTCGGGCATCCCATATTACCTATTCTTGCTTTTTGTCTCAATAGAATGCTATAGCATAGGCGCTGTTATTGTTAACAACCACCGAACTTGGGCAGGATTATCGCCAGGATCGGATGATCTATATAATCTTGAACACCGGTTTCTTTCCTAGAATTAGCCTTCTCTCTTTAGTGGCTAGTCTAGTTTAATCAGACAAGGAAGCTGAACGAGAGTACTCACAACTATACCTCAAGCTAAACAGTGAGCTCTGGTTATATCGCAAGATGTTTCACAATGAGTGCAATAACTACGGCAACACGGAGACTTTCATCCACAATATTTCCCGTCGTACGCATACATAAATGGCATTCGCTATTGTAGTCCTTTTTACGCTCTTATGAGATCTAGAAACCTGATTGATCTAATTATGGTCCCATATTTGAGGTAAAGTAAGAGCTTTGGCCAAAATTGACCATACCGATCGAATGACATCCCGACGTCAGATTCCAACATTCGAGCGCATTGAAAACATGAGACCCAACCCTCTGGAGTAACTCTTGATTCGGTTTCATCTATGATGTATTTCGTGGTGTAGGCTTTTCTCATAACCTTAATATCCCATTGGCATAGAATTCCCCGAATCCGACGGTGTTTTCGTCTCTATTGAAACAGCAACACATTGGAGAACAACCTCAGACGTCTCGGCCTACATGCTAGTTAGGCCGGGAGCTCTTTGATGACGCAATATATTGCGGCGTCAGGCCGGATAAAATCACAATATATATCGTTCTGAGCCGCGATCAGTCAAATCAGGCTCGGAGTTTGTGATCTGATGAGTCTGCATCATGTTTGGGAGCTATTTAGAGCCCATATCACAAGAAATCATGACCCTGCGCTGCTCTTGTGGGTCCATTATCATATCAACCGCTTGACGATTGCACTTAAAAGCCTGAGATATTGGCTCAATATACTGACTATAAACAGATGACCAAATTCTATCAACTTGAACCTTGTTGCTGATCCGTTTTTCTTGGTGGGTTTGAAGTAGATTTCAACCCGGTCGCTTTGTAGTCAAAGCGGTCCTTTATTTCTCGCCTATTTCCGTCGACGAAATTCTAATATCGCTACGATACTTTACAGGATCGATGTGACAACTTTGCACGATATATGATATGTGGGGCATATCTAAAGTTTCAATTTTGATCAAAAAAGGAATCATCTCCATGGGTGGCGCTATATACGTCTTGTGACACATACAACTTCCGGTCATACAGATTGCAATTGGCGTAGGGGGCTAGAGCGGGGGGACGTGCGTTGACGAACAGCCGAGTGAGCCGCAGATGTTCGCCATGATGTCCGACAAAGCGGTGCCTGCTCCGGGTCTCGACATTTAACACCCTGTAGGTCCATGGGTCTAATCAATCCGTGGTATCATTTAGCGAGCCGAGCAATCCCTTGATCACATAACGATTTCATCGACACATGCAAGTGATTTTCTTGCATCTTGCAGGCTTCAGCTATTGCAGCATGCAGGAACTGGTCATCTCACGCTCGAAATCCCACACTATCTTGTGATATATCGACCTGCTTAACAAAAACGGCAAAACCGCTGGTAAAATACCTCATGCTCGTGTGCAAAGTAGAGTAGGTACAAAGTTTAAAAAGGATTAACTTTTTACGGACAGTCCTCAGCCTCAATAGCCCGTACTGCTGCGTTAAATGCATCGTTTGCACTCAATTCACAGGGATAATCGGAGCGCTATTATACGCAGTCGGGGATATATGAATGAAATCGTGAGATAAAGTCTGAAACACAATACAATCTGAAAATAATTTGGGGGGTATCTATGTTTTAGCACCTATGCGGACTGCTGGATTTTAGGATTCTAGAATGCCTCAGATCACCTTCTTAGACTCTCTGCCTCTTGTCCCTTCCTCATATCAATCTATCATAGGCAGGGCTGTAATTGATCCTGATATGGTATGTAAAATACAAGATAGACATATATATTTCCTATAGCCAAGTAAACACTAGAGAATTTTCATGCAGACAATGAGACCTTGAGCTACGAAGCGGAGGTTGCGGAATATATTAATATGTGATACTCCAATTTTGGGGCGAACCTTCATGCAGGATTTCCAACAAATGTTCAAATGTATACATGTATACTCTAGTTATTCTGTAATACTCCTGCCCGTGGCAATATTAACCCAATACTGTGCTCTCAAATCCCCAGTTCGTTTCCATAGATGGATCTCTATCATAAATATCCAGGATCTTCTATTGTAAAATTGAAGAGCATGAATCTCGTGCTATGTTTGTCTTGAAGGTGGGGTTGATATTACGGAGGCAAAGGTCATGGATTCATCGTAGGATTTATATTTTATCGGTATATCATGCAAGGTACTATTAAACCTATAAGCTCAAACATAATATAGCATACCCTAGCCTAATATTCGACGGATTTGCCCCACACAGTTCCCCCAGCCTTGTATGCAAGGTACGGTGCTCGAGCTTTTAGAATTCCCGTTGAACCGGCTCCTCGAAACCGGAGGTACCCTTGCCGATTGAGCTCGATGCGCCTAACCTGCATTCAGAATGATGGTGAATCCACTTTTTGATCCGCAGCTGGACCTCGAGGATATACATTTACCGATTGTTGAGCTCGTAACCCAGAGCCCATTGCGGTATTATCAAGTTCTAGATATATTTGTCCCGTTCCGCCAAGACTCGTATGTGAAGATATGAATGCCTGGCTTATGGGCTCGTCGTTTTCTCTTGGCTGTAACTTACGTAAGAACTTGTTTCTCTTCGTGAATTCTCATAATATCTAGGCATATTATTATAAGATAGCTGTGCCGACATTCTTGCTACAGTTTCACGGGTTCGAAGATTTACACATGTACATCGATGTCCTGGTGAGATCGAAAACTCTAGCCACCACGTATGGGAAAGAAAGTAGAAATGAGACTCATGTGGGTCTACGTATATTCATCTGCTAGGATTGGAATGTAATGGAGTAAGATGGAGCTCGAAGCACAGTCACTTATAATTATATGCATGATCCGATAGATTGCTGTGAACCGGTGGAATGGCGTCTTGCATGAAGTTCAAGCGAAACAAGTCTGCAGATCTTCACTAAGGGAGGTTTTTCCATCTCAAGGTACCTACTTTCGACTTGTTCCTGAACACCAAACTCGTGATTCGATTCGTCAGCTCTCAATAACTGGATTCTGGTTGTCCGACCAATGCACGGACCTCTAAGATACCACACTAGTCTTGTGTTGTTAGTTAGCCTGTGTTAATGTTTTCGATTTTGTTGTGAGACTTGTCTCGTTGTGACCGGCCGCTTGTTGAGTGTGAGACTATAGTCGTTTGCGAGCAGATAACTTCCTGTTTCGTCAACCAACGAACCTAGGGCTCCCAAACCCTCTATCAGTCCTAATTCGGCTAGCGTATCTGCGTCCCAAAATTTGTGTGTACCGCCCCATCTCGAATTCACAAGACCTTGAGCTAATACATACGACAATCACCATCACGACAGCCCTTCCGGACGACATCACCGCCATCCGCCCAACATGTCGCTCGTCAACCCCGAAAAATCCAACTTTCAATACATCGTTAGTATTCCCATTCGATTTTCGATCCTGAGGGTTTAATAGAGGAAAGAAAATAGAGGTCTCGAGGGAGGCACGGACATTACAAAGAGGGGAAGATTCTTCGACAGATGGATATCGACAGATGGCGGAGGAACTATTGTAGCGTTCGTGACAAAAATGCTGACGGATTGAATTTGCTTGGAATATAGTTGCGTCTCCTCAACACTAATGTTGACGGAAAGCAGAAGGTTATGTACGCCATGACCAAGATTGGTGGTGTCGGTCGTCGATACTCCAACTTGGTCTGCAAAAAGGCTGATATTGACCTGTCGAAGCGGTAAATACACCCCCTTTGAGGAGTTTCGAGAAACGGGATTCGAATCTAATAGCAACTTGGAAACAGTGCTGGTGAGCTTACCACAGAAGAGCTCGAGCGAATCATCACCATCATCCAGGACCCCACCGCCTACAAGATCCCCACCTGGTTCCTGAACCGACAGCGCGACATTGTCGACGGCAAGAATTCCCAAATTCTCGCCAACGGTCTCCAGAGCAAGCTCCGCGAGGACTTGGAAAGATTAAAGAAGATCAGATGCCATCGCGGTTTGAGACACTACTGGGGTCTAAGAGTGAGAGGTCAACACACCAAGACGACTGGGTACGTCTCCTGGCATTATATCTATGGAGGACTTAGATCATTTTGGCTAACATTTAATACGAAATATAGTCGTCGTGGACGTACTGTCGGTGTCTCCAAGAAGAAGGGTGGTTAAGCGCATCGCTTTTGTACATTGTCTTTCCGCATTTTTTCCTTTACGCCTTTTTCAACGACCTCCTTCTCACTATTACTACCGCTACTATCACCTCCTCAATCTCTATATAACCTCTTACACACATACCCTTTCTTAGTTGTATCATCTACGGGGGAGATGCATTAATCCGCTGTTTTGTGACGGGATAATTCTTCATTACGGGGTTAACGTCCTTTTCATTGTAAACAATTATACTGATTCATGAGACTGGAGGAGAGGGGTTAGAATATAAGGCGTCTTCATGAGCATTCCTAATCCGGGTGGGGAGAACGTATAACTCGCCTTCATTTCGAACGCAATGTAGAATTGATATTCGTGATGACAAATAAACTTTATGGAGCAACCATTAGGGACAAGACTGTATCCACTACAAGATTTATGAAAACCTCACTCTAGCCAAACGCCAGAAATGCATCCCGTGATATACCAATCCCAACCCGGAAAAAAATTTAAAATTAGAAAATTAACATGATCGTGACTTTTTCTGCTCTAGTAGCGTGAACGGTGGTCAATCCTCGTCATTTGCAACGACAGCTGCATCTAGAACTTCAACTCTTCCTCTGCCTTTGGCTTCTTTGCCTACCAGATCGCCAATTTGTCGATACATCCCTGGCTCGCAAATGACCTCAGCATTCCACCCATCAGCTCCGAAGTCTTCGTCAACCAGTTGATCACACATATCTGTAATTGTGGGCTTTACTTTCTTCGCGACTGCGGAAGGAATGAATATTCTCAGCCTCATCCTTGCGCGAGCGATAGGGATAGGTTGGTAGAATAGTAGCGCCTTGATGGCTTCCAGTGCCTGTGACTTCGCCGATTTTGTAGTAACTACACCAGTCCACCTTGGTGGTTCTTTATCGTCCTTAGCTTTCTCTTTGCCCTTCTCGCCGTTATCTATCGGTACTGCCGAGCTGCTTCCTTCACCATTTACAATTGCGGCACTTTGATTTCTGCCCATCAAACCTTCCAAAGCCTTTTCTATCATGCCTGTCGTGTAAACTCTCCCAGTGCCGGGGTCTACACATTTCTCTGTGATAATCTGTATCACCTCTTTCTGCAACATCTCGAGCTGCTGCCCTCTTTCTTTATCTCCAACCTGTAGCTCTCCCTTTGCCAGGATATCGAGAATAATCTCCTCTTGGTTCTTCCCTGGCCATGCTTTCTGTAGATCTGATATAGGTGCGACGGCTCCCTTTGAGGTATTCAAGAAGACCTGATGAATCTGCAGGACCTCATCGATATCCTTTTCGACACCGTTACGCCATTCGAGGACTTTGTTCTTGTAGCAAGCGAGTTCGAAGCGCTTTTTTGCTTTGCGCATACGAACGATCGAGACATTCGTCAGTTTGATCTGGTTTGACGGTTGGTTCACGCGTTGCGACATGGTGATCGTGGTACCGGAAACCTCTTGTCAGCTTGCGACTCGATCGAGGAGGAGGATGTGGTCTTGGTAACTAGCGAGGCCTGTCGATGATGTTTATAGCAAGCAGTAGGGCGACCTGATTTAACGCTTGGCGGAAGACCCTTTTTCAAGAGGAGAAGTCAGCGAGGTCAGAAGAAAATGTTATGAAGAGGTTTTCCTCAAAAATTTCTGCTTGGGTTCGATTCATCATGACGATTTCCAAGCAGCCAAGACTCGACTGACTAACTGCATCTTCGTCCCCACACCATCACCCAATCACCATCCATTGCGGGGCAGCCACCAATCACCACATTCGTTTGGATAAAGCAAGCCAGGAAAATAAGGTCGCTCGAAGAGGAAGTTGCTAAGCTTTTCATCGATGCTTAGCATTGCACGACGGGCTGCACATGTCAACTCGTAGTTCATACACGCGGCAGATTGGCCCGGGTTCTTGAGGCTAATGAAGAGTCGTAATGAATCATCCCAAGATAGCGAGCAACAGGGGAGCCTAGAAGCTCCGGGCGAGTCATCACGTTTTGACTGATGATCAGAAACGTTATGTGTTCCTGCCCAATAGCTATGTCGCATTGGGCCGAAATTCGAAAATTAGAACAGTTTGATCTGAAATTCAAGATATAAAGTAGGAAAGGTACGGATTTCTAATCTACATACACTCATCAACTCGATTTCTTACTTATCTATAGTTCTGACCGCATTGTTAGAAATTAATTATAACCTCACCATGGATGCATCAACATCAGTCACCGGCTCTAACGGGGGCCCTTCCGATGGTCTACTAAATCCACTATCTAGAATGGAAACTCTACCGCCAACCTATGAAGAAACATCGTCACAGGATCGATCAAGTAGCGAGCGAGTCAATCGCAGTGCCCCGCCATCTTTCGATGAAGCCACATCTCTGGAAATATTAGCCCTTCCAATGGGGGCCGAAGACCGATTCTGGCTGTCCAAATTTGGTTTATCACTCACAAGTACCGACCCTCCAGTCCTTGAAATAGTTCACAACAAAGAGCGACCGAGTTCCAGAAGCTTTGACCTTGGCCCCATTCACGAGGCCGCACTTCGAAACGATTATACGCTTCTAAAACCTCTAGGGGCGATCGGTGCCTGGACGCACGTAGACGAACGAAGTTCTAGCGCATCACATAAAAAGACCGCTCTCCACTATGCTTGTCAAAATGGCTGTCTAGAGTTCGCGAAGGCACTCGTGGGTGCCGGTGCAGATCTTGAAACACAGACACTTCTCCGCGACACCCCACTAAGTCTCGCTGCCGGTTCCGGGAACCTAGAACTAGTACAATACCTTCTTTCTGTTGGATGTCTATTACCACCATTTGAAGAAGGTTGGGTCAGCCCACTATGCACCGCTCTAGCTTCAAAACGGCAGGGGGTGGCAATGTACCTCCTTAATAACGGCGCTGGTGTCTGCGGTTGGTCATTAGGGTCAAATACTGTACTTCATCACGCTTTAAGAAATGACATGGTTGGAATGGCGCATACACTATTAGATAAAGGCGCACACCCTGGCCTGGCAAATGAAAAACATCTTCGACCGATACATATCGCGGCAGCAAAGGGGTACACAGACATCATACGGCGATTATTGACCCTTGGGGCTGAGGTTTACCATCCACACAAAGGGTCCGAGTGGTTTACACCGCTACATTACGCGGCAGATGGAGGGCATCGAGACGCCGTTCAGATATTATTGGAGGCAGAGCCAGATATCAATGCGAAGTCGGCTTGGAGAAAGTTCGGGTACTCGCATCCCAAGTGTGAAGGGGAGAGGTGGGGTAGTACCCCGCTGCACCTGGCTGTTATGAGAGGTTATGTGGATATAGTCTGGCTTTTGCTTCAGAACGACGCAGAAGTTAATGAAAAGAGGTGGGACATGAAGACACCTCTAGCTGTGGCAGTTCAGTGTGGATTCAAGGACATTGCGAAATTATTGCTGGAAAAGCAGGCGAAGCCAGATGTAGTAGGGATGGAGAGGAGAACAGCGATGCATCTCGCAGTGAAAAACGGGGACGTGGAGATGTTGAAATTACTGTTGGATTTTAAGGCGGCGGTAAATGCAAAGATGTGGAGGTCATGGACACCACTGCATGTAGCGGCTGAGCGGGGACAGTTGGAATGTGCCAAACTGTTGATAAACAAGGGAGCAAGGATCAATGCCGCAGGAGAGGATGGAGAGACGGCACTGGACATAGCGCAGGGAGAGGGTTTCGGAGAGCTCGCTGAGTTTTTAGTGAATAACGGTGGAAAGGGTGGGAAGTCGTACAAGGGCTTTAAGGTAAGACGACCATTCAGTAAAACAAAATAAGATCAAAAATAAAACATATACCCAAGAGCTCGCTAACATTATTCGACATAGTTATCCGTCCATTACGGCTGGAAGTCGCCAGAGTGGTCAAAGTATCCGCACGTTAAGGCCTGAGATTCACAAATTTGCAAAAGTCCTTGATTCGCGCATTGCTCTTCTAGCGTATACCCATTGCACGAGTTTTTCCTTCTGGATTTATATTTACAGATGTTTTGCATGGAAAGTTGAACAGTATGATATCAATTTCTAATTTAACACCACGATATATTTAACTTTGCGCATGCAATTCGATGCTTCCCTTCAGCCGAACCCAGCTGAATCTTCAGCCGTTAAGGATTTCGACGTGCACACGTGTTGAATGTGGTAAATTTTTGGAGAATTCGTATGGTCTGACGATGCTTGGCGTGCGTCATGCGGAATTTCTTACTTGCAGCAAACAGTCAGCGTAGCTACGTAGACGTGGATAGGTTAATCATGTTTAGAAGTGAGGGGCTATAAAGGTGTACGTACGTGCTACCTTCTTCTGTCTATGCTTAGTCCAGAGGATTCGCCGTTGATCTATTTGTTTTCAATTTGCATCCGTCTTTTTTTGGTTTACTTTCTTTTTTAATTACTAAATTTCATAGAACTTTGTGTTACAATGGCGACTGGTACGAAAACCGACGCGCGTGAGGGACTCCCCCCTACACCTGAGAATGTTTGTATGCTACAGGCGTTCGAATGGTAAGTTATATACACATATGATCAATTGAAGTGGTTCATGCCAAAAGTTATATATATTAATTAAGTCACAATCGGATCATAGGTATGTCCCGGCGGACCAGAAGCACTGGAAACGCCTTGCCAAGGTCATACCAGGACTCAGTTCAATTGGAGTCGCCAATATCTGGATCCCTCCTGCCTGTAAAGCAGCTTCCCCACAAGGAAATGGCTACGATATCGTACGTATACAGGCTCAAGATTTTGTCTTCAAATCTCAGAAGGTTATAGCCACGCATAATTTATATACGGAGACTGACGCCGGTATAATTGTTTTGATAGTACGACCTTTACGATCTCGGCGAATTCGAACAGAAAGGAACAACCGCCACTAAATGGGGTCCTAAATCTGACCTCATTGCACTTCGAGATATTGCGAAAGAGCACTCCGTTGGCCTTTACTTCGACGTCGTTCTGAACCACAAGGCTGGTGCAGACCACACCGAACGCTGCCGAGTCGTCGAAGTCGACCCTAATGACCGAACAAGAGCCATTAGTGATCCCTACGACATTGATGGTTGGTTTGGGTTCGACTTTGAAGGGAGAGGAGGGACGTACAGTGAGATGAAGTATCACTGGGAGCATTTTAGTGGAACTGATTAGTATGGCGAATATTTCTTAATCTCATCTATAAAGTTGCTAACAAATAATCTTAATTAATAGCAACAATGAGAACGGAAAAAAAGCAATCTACGAAATCACTGGAAAGAATTGGTCTTCATCAGTCGATACAACAGAGAAAGGCAACTTCGACTATTTGATGTTTGCGGATGTCGACTTTTCCCATCCTCAAGTCCAAGAAGATGTCAAAAACTGGGGTGTTTGGGTCTCCAAGGAGTTAAATCTCACCGGTATGCGCTTCGATGCCGCCCGACACTTCTCAGAGAGCTTTCTCAAGGACTTCATAACGCATCTTGAACAGCATCTCCCCCAAAACTGGTTCTTCGTTGGCGAGTGGTGGCAAGATTCAGCTGAGAATATGTACAAGTATCTCCGCATGATGGAACAAAAGTTTTCGTTGTTCGATGCTCCCTTGTTCTATAACTTTTGCGAAATAAGTACCGGGTTCAAATCCGATCTGAGAAAGATGTTCGATGGCGCGTTGGTACAGTATATGCCAGTTAACGCGGTGACTGTCGTGGGAAACCATGATACTCAAGTCGGCCAGGCTAGCTATATCAAGATGGAGGGGTGGATGAAGGCTTTGGCTTATGCAGTTATACTTTTGAGGCTTGAGGGGTATCCTTGTGTTTTCTATGGAGTGAGATTTTCTCGCAAGTTACTATTAATAAGTTGATCTTCAGCAGCTAAAGTGTGTACAGGACTTATTCGGTATTAAAAATCCAGACAACGAGGAACCACCCGCATCAGATGGGAAGATACCCGTCATGATGGCGGCGAGGAAGCTCTACTCCTACGGAACGCAGGATGACTACTGGGACGAACCAAACTGCGTTGGGTGGGTTAGAAAAGGAACATATGACAAGCCTTACGGACTCGCTGTTGTCCTCTCCAATGCTGAGCCCGGGACGAAGCGAATGAACGTTGGGCCTGAGCATAAAGGCGAGGTCTGGACTGACGTACTGGGCTGGGAGCAAGCTGAAGTTGTGATTGATGATGAAGGATGGGGGTCATTCACTTGCCCGGGCATCAGCTGCGCTATCTGGGTAAACAAAGATGCACCAGGCAGGGAGGGACTTGGATCTAAGTTGTAAGTTCCCTTGAAAATTCCAGAGGCTTTTTGGTTTGTTCACGCTAATAGATTGTAGTGATGCCAACATATATGCAGAGTGAGATATGCAACAACTGCTACTAAAGTTCTCGGCATTGCAGGATCAAGCTGAATATGGATCAGAATATATACGTAGATATATCGATAATTTAGATATATATGAATAGAATAGTATACAAAATTTCAGGACCTCGATAGAATTTATTCCTTGCTATAGGACTCTCAGCTTACACTTCAATAGTACGCTGTGATTTGATTCCAGAGAGAGAGCCTTGAATATTCACTTAACCGATCCCCTTAGAGATTTTGACTGACCCCAAGCTCGGCTTCATTCAAACACCAGCGTATCATCGTCCTATAGTTATGGTTAATTATTTTTTACCTTCGGCTCATTGCTGTGTTGTAACTATATAGCTTACCCTTCTATGCCGCCAGAACGGCGTGTGGTTCTCATCCCGACTCCACCTTCTCACCGGTGAACTCTCGCCCGAATCACTCTCCCCATTGACCCCTCTCCCAGCTATCTTTCTTCCTCTTCCCCTTCTCGCAGCTATAGTAGCTACCTCCCCTCCCTTCCACCAATACCTTTTCTGCCAAACTGTCATACTCGTCACGGCCACCGCATATGTCGAAAGCAAGAAAGTCACAACCAAAGACCACAGCGCCGCTCCAAGCCACGATTTACTCCCTCCGCCCATCTCCCTCGAAGAAATATGCTCATCCATTATAATGAAGATGTACAACTCGATCCCCATTGCCACCGTAACCATAACCCAACTCACAAGTGTTAATACCATCGACCATATGCTCCTTAAGTATCCGGACCTAACCCCAAACAAACATGCCATGAAACTGATTACGGCCCCAATTGGATGTAATATCATAACTTTGGTCAAGGAATCTAAGTGTTTATTATTCTCAAAAAACTTTGTTCCGTCGATTGCATTTTGAATTTCGGTGATTTTATAACCAAGCGTAGGATCTGAGCAGGACTGTTTCTGATAACCTTGCCCCATATCGATGTTTTGGATACAATATCCGAAGGTACCATATGTAGCATAGGAATCGCGGCCACGGGAGAAGGGAATCACTTCGAATGCCGAGTTGTTTTTGAGGCTGACAGTCATGAGAGAGTAGTCGCGCCATATTTGACCGGAAAGGGAGATACATAGTAGAAGGATGGAAGAGGTGAGAAGAGCGATTGTGGCGGTGAAATGAAGGATTGCGAAAGTGTGTTTTCCCATTCTTGCGATAACTGATAACCGGGGTTACTCTGGATGCTTCATAGTGATGAAGTAGCATTGGTGAAGAAAAAAAATTTTTTTCTTTTGCTGGTGGCCATCAGTGTGGCAGGCTGAGTGTATAACGGTCGAGTTTCATAAAGTAGGCGAACAAATGACATTCTTCGTGCTACCATGAGGTTTTTTATGGCCGTTTGAGCGGGTTGTGAATGAGGCGCCTTAAGCCTTATTGAAGATGTCGAATAGCTATTATACCGGAGGCAGACCCATTCTCAGTATACACATGGGCCCGATACCAAAGTCACGAAATCATATGCTTTCGACACGGAGCCGCGATGCAAAAGGAAGAACTAGCTCAATTCAGCGTAGTATTGCCTGAGACAAAACCAGCCATGCGGTCCTGGATAAAATAAGAACAAAACATTGAAAACGGCCTCCTAATTATGTCGTAGGTGGCATACGTAGTAGTGTATATTTGAACAAAAGAAATTGCCTTATAAAAATACAGAGATGAAGCCAAATTAGCAAAGATAATTACAACTTTCGACGGCAGAGTTATGGAGTCTGTCTGTTTCCAACAGCTCGTCTCCCTGCCCACATAATACTGGCTACGAAACAGATCCATGCTGCCGGGGCCCTTAGGGCATCATCTGTAAGCCCTGTCTGGTTGAGAAACGGCAAAGCAAAAGCCCGTGCTAACCATCCCAGGGGACTGTAATACCATGATATCCATGTCCCTGTCATGTCGACGAGGTGTTAATGTTAATGTAATATACATGTGTTGGCTGTTGTAGTTCCCAAAACTGTCATTAAAAATCTATCAGAAGCAAACTTACTGAAAAGGGTGCCCAACGCATCGAAACCGATACAACGCAAAATATAGTTGACCAGCGGGCCGAGGTAGTAGGAGTAGAAGATTTGAATAACCATCCACAGGGCAAGGTATTGGGCGTTAGTTGCATCGACCGCGTCAGCAATTGCGTCGGTCGGGTCCGCGGCGACATTTACGGCCCGAGCGATGGTGGTATGATTTTCTAGGTTGATAGCGCCCATTGTGGATGGGACTTGGCTGAGGATTTTGCAAACTTGTACTTGGGCTTGTTGCAGCGGTTGTGGTGTGAAGGTGGGAAAACTATTCAAACTCATTCTCGTCTCGAACAGAATGAAAAGAAGCAATTGCAGAAACCAATTAAAGTCTGAGATATGTACCGTCCAATACCATGAGTTTTAGCACTGAAAAGAAGAGACTATAGGGAGACGACGGTGACCGGGAACGAGTCAGGCTGCAAAGTTACAAAATCTTCCACAGTCTTGCATACACCTTCCCTTCCTGCCATCAGACCGAGACCCTGCTGAGGCGAGACCGACGTCATAGATTACAGGCCATGAAGCACGGCCTAAGCCCACGCTGTTCCTTGACTTGCCGGGGAAGTCCCAAAAGGATTAACGTCAGCGAGGAGTGGAATTCAGGGTCTTGGTTGTGGCATGTACTGTATTACATTTTAATTGCCTATCTTGTGGGTGATGATATCAATACCCATACATAAAAGTAATTGCTAGGATGCATACTCATTCAAGTATAATGGAAGTGCTAGAGCAAGTACTGATGTAGCATGCTTCAGTATATACTTATGGGCACACTGCAGAACTTAAAGTAATTTTATACTTAAACAGAAGATGCGGTCTTTGCAAATTCAAAGTTCGTGTGCAGAACCAACCAAGTTCTTCGAGCGGAATCCGAAACTCTCAGTGGCATTAAACTTTAGCTGAATAATTTGATCCGGACCCGACTAATGAATGCTTGGGCCCGTGCGACGGCCACTCTCCCAAACCAGCTCGTCATTGCCTCGATATTAACTGGATACCTGGCTATTCGGACACATCTTGTTGCTTGGTGAGGTCTCTCACACGGGAAACGGTCGTTTCTGTTGGTTTCCGCGTAGTGAGTGCATTGGCCCTTCAACCGTCATTTCAGCCCGAGAACCACTCAGCTAGTTTAGGTAGCTTCTCAACCCGCTGCGCTATCTTAAAACGGCTGCTCCCTATCGCGAACTCTTTTTCTACGGCAGAAAACTTGATCCAGCTCTACTTCGTCCAGGTATATAGTATTCATCCTTCCAGATTGTTTCTTCGACGGCCAAACTTCTTTCCAATCATGACTTTCAAAGAAAAATTAAAGTCTATTCTCCATCATTCCGGCCACAGGAAGAGCCTGCCTAATGCCGCAGCACCAGCTGCCTCGCCTACTCCCGCCGTTGCGGTAGCCAAACCGGACCCCAACAAACCACCAAACGCTCGAGATCCCGGCTTTCGCAAGTCCTTCAATCTTGGTGATTCACCAACGACCAACGGCTCTGCGAAAACGGAGGCTGGAGACGTCTGTTCTAAAAATTCAAATTCGCAGAATGTCGCCGGAAACGGTAACGCTGGATTACATATGCATACCCTGGACAAATACGGCGAGGATTATTTAGCTGTCAGTCCGAGGACAAATGTGACCGTACCCGAAGGTCCTGCTGCGAATCAAGGGTTGGCGAATTGTTCGCCGTTAGATGCAGACGCAAATGCAGCGGTTACTTTAGGTACAATACAGGAGCAGAAACCGAAAGATACAATAGTCGGTGCTGCGAAAGTTCTAGACGGGTTGCCCAGTCTACAGCAAAACCCAGATTTTGGCAGAGAGCAATTTTCACATGGGGAGAGGAAAGGTCAGATAGCCAGCAAGTTCCATTTCGTGATTACATTTCTCTCGGGTCATTTCCAAGGATCACCAGAGCTAACTTCAGTATACTAAATTAACAGACAGCGGATTCGTTGAGCCAGTCCCTTCCCGCGATACTGCAGTTTCTCCGAATCAGAAACCTGAGCATCCTAGTAATTTTCAACTTGAATCCATTCCAAAACCTGTCACCTTGAACCATATTAGCCCATCCGCTAGTTTGCCGGAAACGAAACATACCGCCTTGTTAGTCCTTCCGAATACGGTTGAGGATGCAGCTTCAAGCGTCTATAGCGATGATTCCACCAGACCTACACTACAACAGATAGCTAGCAGCGACTATGGTCAGTTGATCGAATCTCCGGAATTAAAGGCATCTTCCCCGGCACCCCTGGGAGCCTCCGCTACAGAACATCAGAGAAGGTATAGCTCACTCGTCTCTGAGGAGTTGCCAACTATCAGCAACGTTCAATCTCAACAAAACTGTGCCCTGGAGGGTAAAGAACCGTTCTCTTCTATTGACGAAAAAACGGACTTGTTAACAGCCGTCAGACGAAGCTTTGGTGATTCTTCGGCAGCCGGAGAAATATCTCCTGCTATTCTACCAGCTGACGAAACGAATGCGTGGTCTCAAGATCTTATTGCGAATATAGATAAGATTCAGCGTGGCCGGGAAACGCGGGAACAAGAGAAAACAACTATCAATGGGGCCACGAATGGTGTCTTCAGCGATGCAATCCCTGCCACTGCTAGTTTAGGAAACTTAGAAACCTCGATCGATGCACAAGCGGCTGCATTCGCTGACATTGTGATAGCGCATTTCGATTCTGTGAAGGCTAGAAACCAAGGAGCGGTGGACATAAGCGCTCACTCACTCCCAATCCTCCTACCCGCTAATAAAAGGCCCATCGTCACCACCACAAACATCATTCCCCATGCAGATGCGGACAACATGGGCGACGACTTTCCAGAAGTACCATCTATTGAAGGGAAATCGCCAATTGTGACAACCACAAACACAGTTCCTCATGTAAAAATCATCCCAATGGGAGCTGATGATGGGATCAATGAATCTCTTAGGCTATCCTTCGATGAGTCTATATATACGAATCGAGAGAAAGTCGAGTATGACAGCATGGTAGTGAGCCCTGGAGTCAAGACACCGGGCGAAGATAGCGTCTACGCACTTACAAGGGAAATCCCGGGAGCATTTTGAAGAATTTAACGGTAGCCTCACATGGTTGTTACCATCAGTATGTGCAGCGTTTGACCTAGTTATACTTGTGGAGGCCAGTAAACGAGGCTTGGGATAACTTTTGGGAACTTAAAAAGCCGTTTTTCAATCAACCTGAACATTGCTTAGGTCTGTACTTTAGGCGAACTCTTTCTAGCGAGAAATTGATAGCTTTTTTGTGTTACCATTACGACCGAATTCCAATCTAACGAGAAGGAACATGCATTGAAAGCATGCGATATATAGTTATCGGAAACTAATTCAGCAAGTATGTCGAGTCGCGAGACTAGGGTTATACAACAATCAAAGGGCACTCTAACAAATAGAAAGAAAAGCAACTGCGTTACGCAACAATGGAAGCCCGAAAAGCGGTCGCCTCCTTCGGCACGATTGAGAACCCTAGGCTCTCCAAATCCTCAGGTAGCGCTCTAGAGCTTGCCCTTGTCAGATCGTGGGTATATATACTTTCTCTCTCAATATCCTCGTCTTCACTATAATTAGAAAGATCAATGCCGAGCCCTGGGTACCCCTGTTCTATGAGGTCTATATCTTCTTTTGTTAGTATCTTTAAGTTCGGTCCCGCCTTGCTGGTTGGGGAGGGCTGAAGTAAAGATGTCCTATTTTTTCCAGTGCCGTCTATAGGGAAGCTACTTGATCTGATACCAATCATACAGGTGTTCCGGTGATGATGAGGGTTTGAAACTCCGATATCAGCTGTGGATGGTATCACGCCCAAGTTACTAATGTATGTAGCATTGGAACATAATGTTTCAAGGGTAAATGAAGATGCTACTGCTTCGCCGGCCCCACCAGAGCTTTTACGGTCATTTGGAGCTTTGCGACTTGCGAATTTGAGGAAAGGACAAAAGGGTGCTATGCGTTCTTGGTAGAAGAGTTTTAGACGGGAACGGCATGTTAGGTGACGTAGCGAAGGGGCGCAGGCGCATATTATGCCAAGATTCAGTTCGACGCTGATGTAGGTTGTTATTAAGAATACTGGTAGACATCATGGAAGTATTTAGGTACGATAAGACGCTTACAGGGTCCATTGGAGGTTATCGATCTGCCATGTCGTGTCGACATTGTAGGCGAGGTCATGGAGGCGGGCGACCTTCATTCCACTTGCAAATACGACCCTTAAAAAGTAAATCAGCTTGTTGCGATACTTGATTATGTACCCGCTCTACGGAATAACTTACAAAGCTCCAAGACTGAAAAGTCCTATCGTCAATACTTTCTCCCTTTTCTTCAACTGAAGTCGTAGGATGTACGGAATCGGCAGCAGCACAATGACTACGTCCAATAGCATAAAAATCACGACCCCAGAGAAGTTTAACGCATAGCGATTGACGGAGCATCTCGCAGTAAAGAGTGCATCAGACCAGACTATCGGCTGGCAGGAGAGTAGAGTCGCGAAAAGGTTCGATATTGTGTGCGCGGTGTTCGCGGCCACTGTTATCCAGATGGCTATACGAAAGGAGTCTTTCGGGCTCAGGCGGTAGTAGAAAGCTAGAAGAGAGGATTTGATGAAGAAGTGGCAAAGGGTTACAAAGTTCTGTTGTATTATTGCGGTCTATAGTATAGTCAAAGAAATGATCAGTATTCACCAGGATCGATATATCTTGAGAAAGGCGGAACCACAGGACGTACTCTCCATGTGCGTAGCAGACTATTTAACGGGACATCCCATATGTGCATCCCGAATCCTTCACCTACAGCTCGAATTAGTTCTATTCTGTCCAATGTAGCTAGGGAATAGACATACTTATTCCTATTGAAACCGAAATCACGATTGCAAAAGTCTATAGATACCGAGTTAATTTTTAAGCTTAGCTGTTGGAATATTTCAACAAATTTAGTAGCTAGCTGCGACATACCAGTCCAGGAAGTATCAACCAATCCTCCAACCGTACTACTTTTGTAATGAAATATCTTGTAAAAAATCGTAATATAACAACCAGCACAGCGAATATCGGCAAAATAACCGCCGGAACCATTAACATATTTTTCATATCCTCATGAGGCAGCGTCTGAAAATGCGATTCTAATACCTCAGCTACCAGCCCAGCCTTTTGTTCTCCAAGTTTTTGAAATAAAGGTATCTCTTGCTCTGTTCTTTGAAAATCCTTGCCCAGAACTTGGGATATCGTAGCGGGCGAGGCAAGATTCGATCTAGTGCGTGAGTAAAGGTCTGATATCGCTTCCCTGATGGTGAGGGTACGGTAGAATGACGTCGAGTAACAGAGTGCGAGACCAATCTTAACAAATGTTTGATGATTGTATTCGAGGTTTTGAGGCAGAGAAACGTCAGCGGCCATTGTGAATAACTTTGGGTAGGCTCTTAGGAATCCTTATTTCTATCAACCCAGATTGGAGTAAAGTCTCTTTTCGATATAATATATAATTACTGCTCAGATATTAAAATTTCGCAAAAGTCGTTATTAGACGTTAGGCGGCGAGCCACCACAAAGCGAATATCAAAGCGGTGGGACTAACCGATGCCCTACCGGGTTGTAACATTAGGGATCAGAGGAAAATTTGGACGATGGATCCATGATATATATCCTACAGGATCCCTTCAAAATCGGGGCCCCTTCAATTGTGGCAACATCTAACGAGCGAATTTTTCTACTTTTCTTTCGCAATTCGAATATGTATCCTTGCTCACATGGTATAGCACGCTATGCGTATCATGTACCCTGATGCCCTCGGTGAAGCCTGAGGTCCTATTGATAAAGTGTTGGAATGTTGGATATTTATAACCAATGGCCGAGCGATTTTACATGCTTGCGAAACGCCTGCCGCAATTTAGTCTGTGTGGGGGTTTTACGGTCGATCGCTGTAATTGATCAGGGAGACAAATGATACGGCTCTTTTTTTTTCTCCTTTCCTCTGCTGTCTTGAGTCGTGAGAGAATTCGCATCGGCAATTTCCGTCGCTGTTAACATGTTGCAAGCGGTGCGGTAGGATTATAATACTGAGATACTTCAATATTGTTGTGATATAGTACTGTTGGATTGCTACAAAGCTCTGTATTTTGATGCAAGTTTTGATTTTGAACAGGTACTTAATTAAACTTTCAAGCATGATTGTCAAATAATACAATAATGTTGAACTAGTGATCAGGACGATGTCACAACAATGAGTCCAAGAGGCACAGTCTGTGGGGGCCAAGCCGTATTAAATTTTGTCCGAAAACGGGCTTTGTCAGGCTTTCCGACGGAAATGAGATTTTACGTTGGTAAGCTCTTTAAAAATCTGTTAATTCCGGCGAAGCCCTTCAGTTCGATTCACAGCTCGGGAACCGTACTCCTTCGTTAGTCTCACGACTAATTGGGGTCTAATGCCTCTGCGCCTCATGGGTGGCATGGAGGATGGTGCCGCTGTGCGAAGTGAAATGTTGGAATTTACAATCGTATTTTGTGTGGCCGCTAGCTAGCTTCAGGTGGTGCAGCGTCTGAATGTGTTGTGGAAAGGGTTCTAGCACAGGAACTGAGTGCACAGTGGTCTCGTGTGCACAGCAGGATTTTGGATTGGGAATAATGATGTACCATACAATACTATTGTACATCCGGTCTTGAATCGAGGTGGCGCTGGTGTTTGAAATTCGTATAAATCATCAATTGGGTTGTGCGACTGACTCATAAGCACGCAGTACTGTATAATCCTAGACTCCAAAACCCCAGGTGCCGCTGGGTGAGACCTTGCTAGCGAAGTTATACAATATGCAGGGAAGTAAATTTTACAAGTGATAATAGGGTAGTGAAAGACAGTTCGATCAATCAGGCTTTTGACGACCAATTACAGCGGCATTTTCGGGCAACAGTGGCCCGAGTTATCGCCTGGGTGAAAGGAGGTTTAGTGCGTTAGTGCTAAGTCATCCTCACTAAACGGTGATTCAGCTAGGCTCATATATGTGAAAAATATTCTACGAGACCAATCTACAATATTAAACGGGATTGAAGCCTGGATTGTCACCCGACCATGTATTTTAGAGATACCATACTAAATAGATCCTGGTAGAAATCGAGCGGCCGCTCAATGAGGAATTTGGAATGTATAGGAGACAAAAGATATGTACCATACAATTGAAATCACAATATATAATACTAGTAATACTGTACGGTAGAGCAAGCAAATCTTCTTCTATTTAACATCAAGTTAATTGGTGCCCGCGGGCCTGTGATACTCCCTGGTTCCCCAATTACAGAGTACCAGTACTGATCTGATCCTTCCATCCTCTCACACTCCTCAACTGTTTCCTATCGCATCCAAGTATAACCTCGTTCGCCGTCACACTCTTCCACGTGATTTCATTGTAATACACCATCCACAAGTCCTCCCAACAAAGTTCCAAATTCTTCGACAGAAATTCTTGCAGATTTATCGTTACATTCTGATCTACATCCTCCTCTACGCCATTTGAATTGGAAGAAGGCCCATAAGTATCGATATACGCCTCGATAATGATTCGCACCCAGAAAGTCATTTTGGTGAGTTCAGAGTGGGACTTGTTGACTTCATCGTATGCGGTGCGGGAGATGTGGCTATGGTTTATTAGACATTTTTGTGTAGGGAGTTTGTTGAATATCCGGTGAATGAGCTCTGCGTGGTCTTCCCATGTTTGAGGACCGGTAGTCTTGGATACAGGAGATGAGCTCTCTGTGGATGCCTTTTCGGATTCTGAGACCCTCAGCGTTGATGCTTTTGCGGTAATTTCCTGGACATCTACCCAATCGTCATCATCATCTTCGTCGCGGAAGTTACCAGTGTGTACATCCATTGGCTTGGAGCCCGAGGATTTGACATCCTTCAACGCTTTGTTGGAGTCCACCTGGTAGTTCGAGATGTAGTTTGCCCGCTGCATTAGTTCTTCCATTGTCGGGACTTGAACCTCAGAAACCGCCAGTTTCCAGTCTTGCTCTATCACGAGACTTGGAGTGAAGTTTGGGATGATCTTGCCTCGCTTCGGAGGAATGAAGTTGACCCTGGCGGCCATACCCTTCCAGTCGGATTCCTGATAATACTCTCTCCACAGGTCATCTGCTCCAAAAGCGTCCGGATATAAAATCTCAATCGTGTCATACGAGACCCGGCCGAAATCAAAAGTGGGACTCTTTCTGAGTATACCCTCCATCCCCGCATGAACTATTTGAACCCAGAAGTAGGCTTGTGTTTCAGAGTATGGCTCGAGCGTTGGCTTTTTTGCTCTCTGTCGGATGATATCTCTTTGAAGTTCGGACAGAGCCTTCTTCACGATCAAGCCGCGGCGGGCGTTGGTTGCTTTGACTGTCTGAAGTGTTGCATACGCCCACCGCTTTAGTCGTCGAGATGTTTGGTCCTCTTCAAGCTTTTTAGAGTCGTATCCAGAAGCTTGAGTCTTTGGTTTACCGTCTCTGAGTACTGGGAGATGCTGGATGTCTGGAGCGACAAGATTATCCTTTGCTTTCGGAGAGAAGAGGTAGTTTTTCGAATAATAATCCTGCCAAAGTCTGCCGTTCATCAAGTGTGGGTTTTGATCGAGGAGAGCGAAGAACCTCTCTGGCCAATTCGCTAGCCGGCTGCCTTTGGCTGGTTCTTGAAATTTATGCATGGCGAGATAAACTTGATAAACCCAAAACGTTGTGAGGGTTCGATGTGCTGTATTTCGGAACCTTCCTGGGGCCTCCTGAAGCATGGAGAGAAGATGTTCTAAGAAGATATCGACGCTAGCAAAAACTGGTTGCTGTGGCGTCGTCGTCTTAGATGGGTCTTCAAGAACCTTTTGCAAGATGACGCTTGCAACGAAGAGATGGTCGCTATGGTCCCATGTCTCAAGTTTCCCCGTCATCATTTTATCCAGGTAGGCGTCGGGATAACGGTACACTATACTTTTTGTTTCTTTGAGGGTTTGTATCTTCTTCAGGAGGTCTTCTCTGGTCGGGATAACATCCGGAGCAGGAGTTGCTGCCGTTTCTTCCGACAGCGCAGTCATTGAAGGATCAGGGACCCAACCTCGAAGGCCGTCATAAAGACCTTTTAAGACTTCATCCAAACCATCGCCTGTTATAGTGGATAGACCTTCCGTGTCAAATATTCGCCATTTACATTTATAGCCTCTCATGGTGCTCCTAACCGCCATCCGACATTTTTCTCGCAGTTCGGGTGTGGAACCTGGTAGATCCTGTTTGTTTAACATGATACCGACAAATGCGACATCAAAGTCTGCTGTAGCGGCTGAAACCTGATATGATAGTTCCTCCATGGCCTCGCTTAGTCTATAATCATGAATATTCAAAATGAATAGAAGCGCCATTCCGGGGGAGAAATAGTGTCGGATAAGAGGTCTGATCTTGTCACAGCCGCCGATATCCCAGAGACAGATTTCACTATCCGCAACGTTAAGGGTTTCGACGTTGAAGCCGATAGTAGGGATGGTGGTCACAACTTCGCCAAGGACGCATTTGTAAAGGAATGTGGTTTTCCCGGCGGCATCGAGGCCGAGAATTACACAACGGTCCTGGTACTTTCCGACTATTTTGGACTTGATAAATTTTACGAGTGCAGCCATTGTTATGCCAATTAATTATGAGTTGAAATTGATAGAGAGAGAGAGAGAGAGAGAGAGCGTGTGTGTGTGTGTGTGCGCGTAAGTGTGTGTATATGTGCGTGTATGCGTCTCTTTCTGAAGAAGTGTTGCTCGTGTTGGATTTTGAGAAGCGGGTTGAAGGCCTGCCGGTAATGGTGCCGAGACTGCCGGTAATGATATGATTGCGGCCCTTGCGTGAAAAGAGGAGGTGATTTTTGTTCATCACTGGTGCCTGAAGAGGTCATATATACACGAAATCATGCGAGGTCGTCTTGAAGGCATCGCCATTTTGCCACGTACATGTTTAAAGTCTGAGAACAAGACGAAGACACCGTGACTCACGGGAGACGCAATTGAGGACACGGCTGGTATCAAGTCGCCAATGTCATCAGAATTCGCTCGAGCAAACTGCAGGATTGTATCCCAGAATTTCTGCCACAGTAGCCATTTGTGCACTGGATCAGAAGTCATTGTGCAGAGGGGCTGACTATTGTTTTCGTCAGCCCCATGTTAAGCCCGCCCAGATCGGTGGAGATTCTTCCCGATGGAGCTAGCAAGGATTGGAATTCTAGACCGCACATAGCTTTATACTTGTCTCGACTACTTCTAGCCATTGCGACCCGCGTTGTTATGGGCGCTTGTTTGCGAAGCTTTTAATTTTGGCTTTTTGACTTTTGGGTCTTTGAGCTTTTTGGCTTTGGCTCTGCAGCTCTGTAGCTTTTTGGACTCTTGCTACGAGCTGAAGATCTAGACCGCATCCATCGTAAAGAGCGGCCTTCTAATTCTCGAATATATTTCGATTCGCCGCCAGCTGAAGCAGCTGGGCAGCAATCCCCTCCCAAGAGCCTATTTTGTAGACCTTTGTGCTCCTAGCTGCTTGATCGGTGGACACACATCTCCCGACACCAATTCCTGTAGTACTGCTACCTGTACTAACTCCATCCATCGAAAGTCACCTCTGTCGTCCTACTCTCGCTGAGGATTTTGCTCGATTCAACATCCGGATATCCAGGGATCGATGAATGCATCCACAACCAAACCTGCCAAATAATTTAGCCCCTGTTTAGCGTAGTCAGCTAGTTCGCCTTCCCGCTGGAGGGCCGTAGCTACGCTCGAATTAATTAACATGGGGCTTACTGTCCAAGATTATCTGATCGAATTCATCAGAACAGACTCCCGACCTACTTTCATTCTAGATAACTCCAACAAATCCATAGTGTACGCCAATATCGCTCTCGACAAATTCCTCAGCAGCGGTTACGACAAACTGCTTGGCACGCTTAGATTAGCCATCGGGGACGAGCTGGCCATCCAAAAGTCGAGATATTTACAGGCTACCTTTCAAGATTCTCAAGTGATCCTACGGAAGGTCGCTTCAAATGGAAGCAGGGACGGCTGTTATGTTGGAACCATTGATGTGAACGTCTGGACTACTCCAGTCGAAGACGAAAGACCCACTAGTCCCTTGTCGTCCGGGTCGCCGACATCACACATCATACGAGCTGATACTAAATGTAACTCAGTTCGCTCGCTATCCAGGCCAGCAATTACGCAGCTACTTTCTCAAGGACAGAAAGCAGTGATACGTTCAAATGGCGGGACTCTCCCTCGCCTCGATTGGACGTCTCCGGAATGTCGAATACCGTTTGGAGAAGCCAGAAAACACTTCAATTTGCTTCACTCGATTGATTGGTATGCTTTGACTTGAGCCAATATCATTGAAAGTTATACTTTCATTCATAGCTAGAAATAATGCTAACGGATGATATTATTGACAGGGGAGATACGGCGGTAGGGCCGATGAGTTCCTGGTCAACATCTTTACGAGCAGCTGTGAATACCATCATGTATATGAACCAGCCAATTGTCCTGTACACTGGGTACGACTACATAAGTATTTACAATTTGGCATGGGGTTTGCAAATCGCACAGGAAAGACATCCCTTTATAATGGGGAAGACAGTCCCGGTCGCCTGGCCTGAAGCCAACGAATATCTCATTCCTCTTATCGACAAGACCTTGCTCGGCGAAACGGTTATTCGGGGTAAGTCAAATGCCTGAGGGAAATTGTCACGGTATCAATACCGAGGCTGCATAAGTTACATCGCTAACAACCCTTAAACAGAAGCTGCACTATTCTTCCTTAACAAATCAGTGCCGGGAGAGGAGTCCTATGTCAGTTTTATCTTGTCACCGGCTATTGACGATCAGGGTTTTTACCTTGGGACTTTTGCATATGCGGTCTTCGAGACGGATATCATAATAAAAAAGCGGTATACAAAAACTCTGCAAGCTCTAGGCTCAAAACTCCTACAGGTCAAAGAGCTTGGGCATAAAGATGGATTTTGGAACGCTATCTTAGATGCATTAGACGAGACACCACGCGATTCCCCTCTCGCCATTCTATATTGCGTTTCTGAAGATGGTCGTCGCTGCGAATATATGGGTAGCAGAGGCCTCGACCCAAAGGTCTGTGGCAATATCGACCTGGATGCTGTAGGATACGACAAGTCACAGGTTTTTCGCGAGCGCCTGATACATACATACGGCCAAGCAAAAGGTTCAATCAGAGAACCCCTCTCCACATTCGAGCAGAAGCACCTCTATGGGATGCCGCTCCGTGGGTTTGGTGTGTGTAGCGACGCTATCACATTGCCCATCCGTAAACACTCAGGGATGGCGCAGGCTTTTCTTGTTATTGGGCAGAATCATCGAAGGCCGTACGATTCAATGTACCAGGAGTGGCTGAATGGAATCCAGAATATCATTTCGACCTCTGTGGCCAAGATATGGAGCGTCAGAGACGAAGAGAGACTCCAGTTAGAAAGCAAGCTCGCAGGTGTGTCACACGATTGCGAAAATATGAGGAGCATTCCACTAACTCTGCACTTAAAGAGATGGCCCGAGCGCACAGTCTACAGATAACACAAACTTTAGACAAGAAAACCAAACAGCTAAGAGAAAGCGAGACCCTCTTCACCAGGGTATGTATGGAATACCTTCTACATAATTAATTACTGAAAACTAACATCAAATAGACAGCGGAAAGTGTCCCCGTTGGTACGTAATTCAATGTTCTGATGGATGGCGAGGCCAACATTAGACACTTGTGATCTCTTCTGACTACTTTATGCCAGGCCTTGTTTGTATCAACAAAGAAGGTCAAATTATCTTTGCAAACGACGCTTGGTGGCGCTTATGCGGTATGGATCGGAGTGGGGGACCGGACGTATGGGACAAATATCTTTATGTCGAAGATCGTGGTCGTATTGTAGGCCTTTTCAACAAACTCGTAGAAGATCGTGGGAGTATGGCAGAGGAGTTTCGATTCGGCAATGACTCAACACCTGGTAGTCGAGGCTTTACAACATGGTGCCGGAACTCTGTACACCCCTCGTACGACGATGACGGAAATTTCACAGGCTGGTTTGGAACATTAGTAGATATCACAAGTATCAAATTGGCGGAAGAGTACCAGCGAGAACTGACCGCGGAAGCTGTAGAGCGGAAACGGCAGCAGGACAATTTTATTGTGAGTATTTTCTTGAAAACCGAAATGAAAGGTCATAATTTCATTGACGATTCTTACAGGATGTGTATGTTATGACGCTACCCTGTTGTTTCAGGTATCACAGAAAGACTATACTAACCCCAACATAACCCAAGAACGAGCCATGAATTACGGTGAGTTTCTTTGGGTTGTGTTCTCTCAAAATTTCGTAAAGGAATTGATAATTGACAGATGGAGTGTAGAAATCCCCTTTCCGCCATTCTACAGTCAGCAGACGAGATTCAAATGACTCTGGATGCCTTAATAGATATAGACGCCGACCCAGCCGCGCTTGCCGCCATACAAGAAGCTGCAGAAACAATTCTAGCGTGTGGAGAACACCAAAAGAAGATAATTGACGATATTCTAAACCTTTCGAAGCTCGATGCAGGCCTTCTGACTGTCGACCCGGTCCCTGCCCAGCCTCATGATATTATCCGCCGTGGTATGAGAATATTTGTCCCAGAATTAAAGAGTAAAGGAATTACCGCACAATTTACCGTATGTGGGACTTCATTCCTATTTCCACGAGATTTCTCAAATATACTGACTCTGTTAATTTATTCAGTTGTCAGATAACTTTGTTGCCGACTGTATGCGCGATTGGTGGATGGTTGATCCAGCTAGGTTGATGCAAGTGCTGGTACTTAATCACTCTGTCGCGTATTTTAATACTGAATAACTAAGCCATATATATCTAGATCAATCTGGTGACAAACGCCATTAAATTCACAAGCCAAAAGAGCGGAACGAAGGAGATATGCGTCGTTCTTGATTCGTCGAAAACTCGACCGTCTTTCACAGATAACTTTTTGGATGAAGGCAACACTGCGAATAGTGACCCTAGCCTCAGACCTAGCAACGGCCAGGGCCAGACAAAGTCTACCCTGTCATTTTCAGAGAATGGAATGTACATGCTAGTACATGTCCGAGTAAGTGTTGACAGCAAGGAAGTTTCAGGCCCTTGAGCTGAGCATTGCGATACAGGACACTGGGATCGGGATCTCCAAGGAGATTCAAGCAGTGCTTGGCCAGCGATTTCATCAGGCACCTGTAAGAATCTTTAATTATCAACTTGCGCCATGGTTTTTTTTTTTTTTTTTTGACTAGCTAACCAGTTAGAAAACGCATGTGTCATATGGGGGTTCCGGACTCGGGTTATTCATCGCCCGGCGGCTCTGTTTCCTCCTGGGCGGCGAGCTTCATTTCGATTCAGACCTGGGAGTCGGAAGTACGTTCTCTTTCTTCTTCCATACGCAGAGAGCGGAACCCCCTACTGCAGCGCACAGCGTAGCAGTGACACCTCACGAGTCCGTGAAACGAACATATTCATTTGGTAGTGACAATAGGTCTGCAACTGGGGATTTCATTTCACATCCTCGCAGGCCATCCAAGCCACCACCCGTGAAGATACAAAAGATCGGCGATCGCAAGATGAACAAAAGACCGAGACCTGGTGATGGATACCGCGTTTTAGTCGTTGAAGACAATATTCTGAATCAGAAGATTCTAAGAAAACAGCTTGAGGCACAAGGATGCAAAACTGTCACCGCTAATAACGGTGAAGAAGCGATGAAGCTTCTAAAAACAGGAGAGAGGTTCACGATCGTATTGATGGATATGGAGATGCCTGTAAGTCGCTTCTATTTCTTCCTGAGCGAGTATCACCTGCAGCAGAATGACACGTGAATGGCTATGATGCTTAACAAGCAGCTGGTCACAACGAGACAAGCTATGATCCTTAATACCAATGTACAGAAATGCAATAAGCTGATATAAGATCGCCGATATGACCCAGGTAATGGATGGCGCGACGGCTACAGAATTGATCCGAAAATATGAAGCGGAGGCCGGTGGCCATGTCCCCATCATTGGTACCTCTGCAAATGCTAGATCCGAGCAAGTACAATACATGATCAATGCCGGGATGGTAAGTCAGAAATTTCAGTCTCAGCCCTATGGGTCGTTCCGGCTTCCGAGCAAGCGGGAGATAAGCTCGCCTGCAGCCTGATGACATTCTTAATACACATAACATTAACGCTAACTTTATCTTTAGGATGATGTGATCACAAAACCGTTCCTCATCTTAGACTTAATGGAGAAAATAGGGCAAGTTCTCAATCGATTACCGCCATCAGTGATTCGATCACCATCATCATCGTCGCCTAGATCATGATAGCTGCTGTAGGGATTCGGAGTTCCGGTACAACAGGTTTTTGATTTTTGGTAGTTGGATTAACCAGTGAGGTGGAGTACAGAGGCACGATTTTGCCTTACAGATCCACAAAGTATCTTGGAATTTCGCCACCTGTCGTTCTGTTTGCACGTGTCGTTCGTTGATTGTCCAGACTCCTCGTTCTCTGTTTTCATGCAAACCAAACCATATTTGTGATTGTTCCATCTTATCCTTACGATCTTTTTGGTTACTCCGTTCACCCTATTGTAGGCTGTGATCTTTTTATTTTTTATTTTGTGGAGGGCAAAAAGATAACATGTCATCCAACGGGGGCTAAGTTAGTGAGAGCGCAGTCATTAAGATGCTTAAGCGCTTGTCACAGTCATCTTAGGGCCTGAGAGGTGGGCTTATAGAGTATCGAAATACACTCGAGCTATATTTTGTAACTTAAGTACTTTGAAATCTAGTGGCTATGCGGATATAACTATATGCACAATATATGCGGTTTCTCAGCTCAGTTTCTCCACTACTTTCTGAACAACATCGAGAACCCCAAAGATATTATATAACTTTATTTTTGAATTGGGGATATTTCCTAGAACTTTAGATCTGACTCCCAAAGGAGGAGATCCAATATTGTTCGTATGAAATTTGGGCGTCCGGGAAAACTTTGGATGTTATGAATAGATTGAAAATTTTCATTTTAGCCTTTCAACGATTCAACGATGGTTAGGTAGGTATCCACGAAGTTGAGACATTCATTCCCAAGCGATTCCTCCACAGGAATGTATTTTCTCCTTTGGAGGCTTTGTGTGACGTAGGCTTTTTCTCCGAGGCAAGGCTTCGTCAGCAAGCTGCAGCCGCTCAATTCGGTTTCAGGCCGCGGCTGGGTTTAGCTCCCAAAACCTAAATTTCCCCCTTGTCGACCACCAAAGTCCAGAGTGTGGGGTGTCTCCCAAGAAAAACTAGCTGACAAAAGTAATGCCTGTGATTCGCCAGCCGCAAGGGCCCAGAATGAAGGTTAATCAGTCAGATGTTTGTAATTTAAAGCTTGTCGGCGAAAAGTGAAAGAGCCTACGAAGTACAGGGCGGTTGATCCCTTTTTTTTTTGGTGAGATTCCACGCATCGGGTTGAAATTCCCCACAGCTGTACAGCCCAGGCCGCGTAAACTGAACTCTAGTCGAGGCTTGTGAGCTTGACGATCCAGATCTTAGTTGACGCCAAACCGAGGAATAGAGCTTCCATTAATCAAAGGAAGGGCGGAATTGGAAAAGTTGGTGCGTATGCTATGGTATAGAATTTTGCTTCTGGATTTCCCGATTCCAGACGGGGGTCCGTACAGTGACCTTAAGCGCACTCTATATTGCAGCTTGCAGAGTGATCAACGAATTGACCTGTATACTGTCGATTACGGCATCCCAGTTACCAAATCGAGGATCCGTTTGCAGACGCTTGATGTAGACTAAGCTATATTCGCCATTCGGTTCAAACCGAGCGAAGGTAAGGCCGCATGTATCAACAGCCTTGGCCACCATACATGTCGATGTTTGAGGGTGGTGGGGCCTCGAAAGTGTTATCTGCAAGAACTGCGCCTCCCTGTGAATTAAATCCATGGAAGTTCCCATTTAGCTCAAACATCATTGTCACGCTCATGTTGACGCTGTTTCGACGAAAACAACGGGAAAAGAAAAAAGAAAAAGAAAGAAAAGACTTACTCCCTACACACTTCCCTCAGCAATGACTGGCAGAGGGCAACAGAAGAGAAGCGGGTCTTGAAGTTGCCGGGCATGATCACTGGTCTGTAAATTTAGCTTTAGGTACGGAGCGTTTGGTATTTTCTGGGCGGAACTGGTCTACTGCAACCAATGGTTTTTCGTTATGTGTTTTCTCCGGGTTCGTACATATAAGGTTGGGGAAGGCTGAACCCAGGAGATTGCCTTTATTGAACAAGCAGTATATATATCAACCACATTGTCCGCTTATGATGACTGTATTTACACTTTGGGACATTCTCTTTGGTCCAAACGATCTTCGCTTTTGTGAGGTTTAAACCAAAAACTCTCGGATACCGCGACGGACGTGCCCTTTCCAGTTCGGATACGCAAGTCTCATCGGGTGTTCTTTCGCACGGATACATTTACATATAACCCGCTGTATCACCAATACATACCCAGGTCACACTGAACACAGCCAAGAACCGGTGGATCTGGGGATTCCTGTGACGGGTGACACTTTACTTTTTATTTTATTTTATTCGTTTTCCCCTTAAGATCAGTCGACTTCAACAAACGCCGGATTGTTAGACGCGAGATATATATTGGAAGACGCCAAAGATGCGGTGGTCAATCGCTTCAGTGCTCGGTTCGTGAATCCCTCGCAAACACGGACGCAACTCCAACATTTAAAACATCAATTACTAACAAGCCCCTCGCACACTCTTTGCAGTCTCGCTCTTTGGACTCTCCACCGCCCAACTAGCACGATATGCCCCGATATCCGGATCATCTGTTCAATTCAGTCTCAGCATCCCATCTTCAACTTCGTCGTCTGGTTCAGGCGCCCTATTTTTCCAAATCCGTGGCCCAGCAAGTGGGAAACAATGGATCTCTTTAGGGATAGGCAGCGGCATGGCCGGCTCGTACATCTTCGTGATTTACACTGACGGCTCAGGGAACGTGACCCTCTCTTCCCGTGCTGGACAAGGCCATTTCGAACCACAGTTCACATCTGACATCAGCGCTACCCTTCTGGAAGGTTCGGGCGTCGTCGACGGCTCTCTCATCGCGAACGTTCGTTGTGATAACTGCATCAATCTTGCGAGTTTAAGCGTTACGGATACACAATCGAGTTGGATATGGGCCGATAAGGACGGCAGTGCTCTCGATACTCCGGACGTGCAAGCATCTATTCAACAGCATGATAATATGGGGGTTTTCACGTTTGATCTTACGAGGGCATCCGGCGGTGATGCTGTCAATCCATTTGTTCAAAGCGCTCAGACATCATCGACTGCTACCAGGACCGGAACCAGAACATCGGGTGCTTCATCGCCAACTACCACAGGTAGGTCTTCCGACGATGATACGAATGGAGGTGATGGTGATGGTGGCGATGTCAACCTCGGTTCTGGTTCATCCGGTTCCTCCAGCTCTACATTCTCGAAGACTGCAAGAATGTTAAAGATCCATGGAATTCTGATGGGATTGGCGTTTGCGTTCTTCTTCCCCCTCGGAGCAATCATCATCCGGATCATGCCCGGTCCCCACAAAGCAGACGTCCACATGGCCGTTCAGACTATCGGATTCGGACTTTCAGTCGCCGGACTCGCATACGGTGTTATCCTGGCAAAGGACCTAAGATATCTCAAAGAAACGCATCCAGTAATCGGCATGGTCGTCATGGCTGGTCTATTCTTCCAGCCCATCATCGGTTTAATCCATCACTGGCTGTTCAAAGCCAGGGGCAAGCGAACAATCTTGGCGTACATTCACACGTACTGGGGCCGCTCGCTCCTCATCTTGGGAATCGTAAACGGTGGATTGGGGTTGGATTTGGCGGATAATACCACCGGTGGGACGATTGCTTACTCGGCTGTCGCGGGTGTCATGGGAGTCGCGTGGTTGGCAGCTTCGGTTTTGTATTATGTCAGAGGAGGGAGTCAAATTCCCGTTGGTTCTAAGATAAGGAAGCAATCGCCGGATGATAGCATGCAAGAGTAAAACTGTTCTTGGAATTTCTGTGATTATGCGGTCGGTTTCAAATTTCGAGTTTTGTTATATATATATATATATATAAATCTATTTTTTTAATGCATAATCTTCTAAGCTTGTCAATGAACCTCGTATTCACCGAAAGAGTTTTTGATCTGAACGGCTCCTCCCATATGGGCGATAATGCTATAGTAAAGTAAAATCCGGACATCAATGTTGCATATGAATGAAATTACATACTACTCGAAAAGACAACTAATATATTTCATGGGTTCAGATCCGACGAGTTGGGGTGGCTCTCGCAAGCCGGTAAAAGGTATATTAGGTAGCTAAGTACAAGTCGAAGCTTAAAAGCTAATCACAATTCCTCCAATGCTCTACCAGACATTAATTACGTTAGTTCTAAGGAGATACACAAGCAAAGCGTCCCGATCAGTCATCATAACCGTAAAATATTCAACAAACATAAAAATACTCCAGTAAGAACACCAATAGCCGTAGCCCGCTATACTATGCAAAAGACAAACAAGGAGGAATCAAACGAGCAGGATCCGCGAGAGGAAATATGGAGTAACAAAGATAATAAGGGAGGGCGAAAGGATGTTAATTAAGGGAATGGCGGATTCCTGGAATGCAACTATATCAAAGGATCGAATGCTCTTTTCGTGAAAAACATAAGACCATTCATATCTATGCAGTTTATGCCAGTAGTCGTGAAGAATTTGCTGAAAGATAGGAATATAAAAATGAAGGGAAACAACCCTCGACGGTAAGGTTTAGAAGAGGGCAAACAACGCTACGATGGCGATCACCAGAGGTGAGGCGGTACGGACGCTGCTGCCACTGTTCGGGACGTCAGAGTTGGTGGCCAATCTCGCGTTAGTCGACTGGGTTGGAATATCGGTGGAGGTGGTAGTTTCCCCAGAACGTCCAGTTGGCTCGCCGGTAGGGGCACGAGTCGTTTCAACAATAAATGTGGACTGTGTGGGATGGTAAGAGGATGACGTTGGTTTAGTGGAAGTAGTGGTTTCCTTCTCTTCTTCGGAGCTTGTGGTGGTTGGCTTCGGTGGTGGTGGCTTAGAAGAGGATGTTGAAGCTGGAGAGGAAGACGTGGTCATAATTTTAGTTGGAGGGTTCAATTTAGAAGTTGTTGTCTCCGGCTCCTCGGTGGTAGTTGAAGTGGGTTCAGAAGTCGAAGTGGGTTCTGGGGTAGTTGTTGGAGGAGGCGGAGGCGGTGGAGGGGTGGACTTACTCGAAGTAGTGGTTGGTGGTGGAGGTGGAGGTGGAGGAGTCGATGTTGTGGTTGGTGGTGGAGGTGGCTTCGTGCTGGTTGGGGGTGGTGGGGGCGGCTTCGACGAGGTAGTTGGCGGTGGTGGTGGAGCGCTGGAAGTTGGCTCTGGCACGGGCTGAGGTGGAGGATTGACGCTACCACCTCCAGTGATTTCGATAGACGCAGAAGAGCCGCTAGTGTCCTTGTAGCGATACTTAGTCGCTCCAGTGGAGTAGTCGGTCACAGTTAAGGATGCAACAACCATGTCGAATGGCGCCAAACTGTAGTCGATTGGGCCACCAGCCCACTCGATCGTTCCCGGGGCATTCGACGGGTCACCGGCTGCCCATGGGCCAAATTTAATTTGCATAGGCGTCTGTGGGTAAACGTCTCCCAGGGAAGCCCGGGTCAAAACACGGACAACGTTCCCGTCAATAGACCAGGTGATTTGTTCGGGAGTCCAGTCGACGGTGTATTTATGGAAAACGCCAATTGTATCGGCGACAGCAGTATTAGCACCGTAGATGTGCACATCCTGGTTGCCCTTAGAGAATATGTTCGTCTGGACATTTCCAGGTTGGTTTCCGATAAATTCCTAGAGGTATCAAAGTTAGCATATCGTTTCGTATCTAAGGTCAAATAAACTAGACTTACAACGTCGATTTCATCCAGATCGTCACTCTGAAAGACCAGAGAGCTGACGATACCAGCTCCGGGACCGGCTTTCATAACAATTTCGGTTCTACCCCAGAAGATGTAGAACTGTGACTGGAGGGTTGGCGAGTCGCCTTTCGCCTGAACGGACATATGCATTCCATCGCCTTGATACGAAATCCGGGATGCCGAGGACACAATATCAAATCTCGGAGCAGCCCCGTGATTTTTGGTATAATCCCAAGAATAAGTCGTTCCAAGGGCCGGGTCATCCTTGAAACCTGTTCCGATGAGTTAGCGTCAGGAATGTTGACCCGCATGTAGATTGAATTGTAAGAGAATATCGGTTACGGGGATTCTCAGGTACAAGTATACTTACATCCTTTCAGGGGATTGCAGGTAGAGCTAGTCTGAGCAAAGGTAGCGGGCAGCAATGCTGCCGCTATAAGAATAATTCTCTTGACTTGCATGGTAGTCGCTCGTCAATTGATATATGTATTTGAAGGAGAGATGTATTGTGATGACGTCCAAATTAGATTGTATGGAGTACTGAAAGAAGGAATTGAGAGGAAGAGGAAGACCGCAAGAAGAGGCCAAAGGTGGTTTTATGCGCCGATATTAATATTTGCGCTCAAAATCCTGGTAGATCCACCCTCCAGTGGTCTTGGGACCTCCACGCAACGCACAATGTGGTGATAGTGGACCTTGGGTGTTGGCTGCTAAAAGCGAGAGGCTGAGGCTGCGGCGGAAAATGTGGTTTGATCCAACAACCTGCCGTAAACGGGGGAGCTAAGGTGCTGCAACCAGGGGATCTAGGCCAAGGTCGATGCTTTCCTGTGCCGCTGTTTCGATAAACCAATAAGCAGGAGGCTGAAGGTGGGTAACTATCGCCTGTCACTTTTCTGCTCTCGTAAGGCTGGAGATGTATAACGAATGACAAGCGCCGATTTTGGTCTGATATCAGCACGTTGAAGGGAAGCTGTATGAAAAACGAATGTGACTGTATTGACTTCAAGTTTGCGATAATGGGATATCTGATCTGATCTGATTTGGATGGGTAAAAGGGCTCAAATGAAGGCTGGACGTACCCTCGAATATATACCGATATCATATCTTGACAAATATTCCTTTGGGAACTCCTTCCCCTCCTTCGTCGACGGAGATGTAAGGGTAGGCAGGTGTGATCCAAGACGCAGCTGGGCGTGCTCAGCTCGGTCCATGCAACCTCTGGGATTCATAGCCCCACCACGGAAAACCACTGCGATAAAGGCTATACCACCCACGACGAGAAGAAAAAATATCGCAAGTTCCGTGCCGCTGAAAGCTGCCTTTCTGGCTCTGTGCAAAAGGCAAAAGTAAGGAGGCGCCCTCGGCTTCCAGCTAGAAAGCCTCAGGTCGCCGCGATGATACAGCCTTTCAGGTAGTATCGTGATCCTAGTTCGGCCTGGATTACGCTATCGTATGCAGGGTCTGGCATGTCACTAGGTCGCGGGCTGCCTATACTTAGATACCCGGCCACCGTCACATTCCAGTCACACTCTTGAGCTCCCATTCGGCCCAGTCGGCACTTTTTATGTGAGCAACTATTATAATGTGCTATGTGCTAGGTACAAATTCACACTAAGAAAATACATACTCCACTTGGGTATCGTGAGCCCGGAAATCCCGTCGATATTTCCCCGTGACCCCCCCACCGTCACATTCCAATCGCATGAATATGCTTTCTTGGATCTATTGACGTTACATTGTGTGAATAGCGAGGAAAAACTTAGACAAACCAGCGTTGGAAAAAAAACCGTTAACAAGAAAATGTTTCTGTTTAGTAGATGCTTTTAATAGAGTTCTCGCCTTTCAGAATCAGGCCACCAGTCTTTTGTCATGATGCTCAAATCTTTCCAACCCTAATGTCAGTATATCTCGATATCATAAAGTTTCCTTCCAGAAACCATCGGACCCACCAATGACGTCCATTCAAGATGTTCTGCAGAATTAGTCTCTGCGTGGTGTTACCGTTCCGCAAGACAGCCTGGTTGCATGTACACCGAAAATCTCCTGATTTCCGGTCAAGATATATCGGGATTCAAAAAAATGGTTCAACCACTATCCTCAAGGGAGAGTGATATGTTTAGAATCCGACTTTTCAGCGTCGCGTGTGGCACGGCCTGCATGGGAATCCCATCCTTATCGTCGGTCGGAATTCTGGGTGGCGAAGTGGACCCTGGGTGTCGCTGACCCCTGTCCGGTGCCGCGTCCAGACTTGGTGATCGCACAACACGGAAATTCCAACATCAGCACAACACAAGCTAGGAGACAGATAAGATCGTCTCAATCGCCGAAAAAGACGGTGACGATGCGCATCGATGCCAAAACAAGCAGTAATATACTCTCTAAATCAGTCTCAGGCCTCTACGAACTCAATATGCTCGATCCGAGTTTATGTTCTGAACTCAAATCGGCTAAGGTGTATATATATACTGAGACTATGATCACCATGGCATCCTCAGGGTTATTTAAGCAATTGCAAAGCTACGTCGCAAATATACCGAACTTCTCCGTTCGTATTATCGATATCATATATTAAACGCTCTGATAGCAAGCCACATCATGAGCTGTTTTAGGCGAGGCCAGTCTGGAAAGCCTCAATGGCTCAAGCTCCCTTGGCTTACCATCACCTTCAGCCTTGCTTCTGCGGTAGCAATTCCTAACCCGAGCCTTACCGAACGGCAAATAACGCGGGTAGGCTCCGCAAACTGCCCTGCTACAACTACTCAAGGCTTTCAATGGGATACCAAACCCTGTATGGGCTCTTATTTCGCCCCCTGGGCCACGCCAATCAACAATTGGGCCGACCCTCCAAAGCTCAACATCAGCGTTGCGGGCGTTTCCCTCACAGCAACAGTCGATACAGGCTCAACGGGCCTCGTTGCCTCGATGAGCCTCTTTCCTAAAGTTAACTTTACCAAGTCCGTTCCCGCGCATATCTTCTACAGTAGTAGCCATTGGCTTGAGGAAGGCTATGAAGAATGGATCGATATGTCTTTCGGACCGTACTCTATGCGCACTAAGATCCTTGTGAAGGAGAAGGAAGTCTGTTGCCCTACATTTGATGATAATAAAGACGGCGACAGATGCCCTACCGAAAAACTTGCAGCCGCGTGTAACTGTTCCCCCGGCGGCTGTAAATCTAAGCTGAACGAACTACGCCACGTTTCCATTGCCGAGAAGAGAGATCTCTCCCCGTTACCTGTCGCTTATATGGGAATCGGGTTCGGCAGAGGTCTACCCCAAAACGCCAATCCGTTTCTGGACACAGTTACCTTCAACGGCCAGTCATTGTCTCCTACGAGTAGCAACTTCTGCCCGGGTTATGTCATCACTCAGGATGGATTATACCTAGGCCTCACTCAGGCAAATACTTTAGATTTCGCTTGGACTTCACTCCCACAACAGAATGTGCAAGGTTTCCGAGACTGGGCTACCCCAGAGATGGTTTACAATGTCGATGGTGGCGCTGGCAACAACGGAACCATTCTCGTTGATACTGGAATTCCGAATTCGTACTTCACTTCCACCCCTGTTAAGTGGAAGAGTGGCTCAACCACTTTCGAAATATCCATACCGGGGACTTCAAAAATCTACACGGTAAAATATGATATGAGTGAAGGCACAGATAGTGCTCCCAACCCTATGCAGCCGACGAGGTTTGGGATCAGCTTGAATCCAGGGTACATAAACACCGGAAGGAAGTTTTTAAACTGCTTTGATCTCGCATATGACTCAATCGGTGGAAACTTTGGTTACCGATATCTCGGAAACAAGGCAGCCGCTGGCTGTTCGAAATATGTAACTATTGCCACCTAGGCTTGTCGACGTCTCGTGAGCGCGTACCTAAGCTCCCTCTATACGACCATGGGTTATCCTAAAATATTTTCATTATCTCCAGATCATTGCAAAATTATATATCGAAATCAATTTTATATTGAACACGTCGTGTCGTAAAACCCCTAAAGCTAGCTCATTTGATAAAATACCCGCTCACGTAGGAGGAAGCAACGGAAATTGCACCAAATCCTTTCTTGGTATGAATGGTTTTGTCTCTTGGAAAGCTTTCCCCTCAATCAGGAACTGGGCCCGCTGTTCGGAGCTCTCTAAAAACCATCCCCCAAAGTCAAGCCTGAGCTCAAGCAATCTTCGCAAACAATAGCATACAAATAATGATTCCACAACTTGAGCTATATAGCTATTCCCCGGTGTGCTTCCTGGTTCCCGGTAAGCGGAATTGACAAGCCCGCACACTGAAAATGTATTCCATGAGACTTCGGATGGTGTTTCATCGATATCCGTGTAGATTTTTCCTGGTTCCGCATATATTATACTATCTGGTTTCATCGATTGCTTGGATGAGGGAAATGTGAATATCTCTGGTTGATAAGATCCGAACATGAAAAGTTCCAACTTAAGCTCCTTATGCTTTCGTATTTCTTGGGTAGATCCGAGTTGATCCGCCGAGCCTGAATTCGGTACTTCGGCAGGATATTCGATCCGTCCCATGTGAGAATTGTATCCAGACTTGTCCGCGATGAGTCGACGAAGAATTTCAAATGCAGTTTGTAACATCCAAAACTGCTGAATAGTACATCCTTCCTTGTGCTCCTCAACCGAGATTTTTAGGGTTTCCCCTTCACTATCTAGTGACCCGAGGTCGTGTAGTTCAAAATCGTCCCGACCCTTTTGCATGAGGTACTCTGCGAATGGTAGGTAATCGTTAGGCGGAGTTGGGTTACCGAGTTTGGACATACTGAAAATTTGGAAGGGCAGGTAATCTCTAAGATAGGAAGTGTGCATCTGAGTGAGGCCGAAATGCGAATAGCCTGGAGCACCGGGCCGAAACTCGTTTCTGAGTGGCGAATCGTCTTTGAAGATCGGATATAGATGCGCCCATGACAGCATTGCCCCAGCCATGAACACTCGGTACATACTCGAGAAAACCCGATACTTGTAGGCAGGTGAGTCTTTTTCACTCGGGAGAAAAGCATATGGAACGCCATCTCTCCATGACTTGTTGCTTAGCTTTCCACCGAGTTTTCGTAAATGATCTACATCTCCATTCCGAGCGAGGTATACGGCGCAATCTACAAATTTATAAAGAGAAGTAACCGAAATAATTTCTGAGAAGCTAGGTCGAGAGAGACGATAGGAAAAGTTAGAGGGGACGAGAGACGGGTCTGAAGGCGTCTTGTTATTAGAAATTAAATTGACAAGATTACGCTTTGCAATTGCGGTTGCCCGAATCTGTATATATAGCATACAAGTTTAGTCGGATACTAGTACTTATAGTATAACTAGAGGTAGCTTACCGTAATCAAGGCGTCGTCAAATGCGGGTATGGTTCTCAAAGCAATAGTAAAGGCTAGGAGGTTTCGATTGTCGTTCCAGATGTATCTGAGGATCTTGCAAGTTGAACTTAGGTTCGTAGCATCTGCAAACGACTGACAGTCTTCGAATATCTTTAGTTTGATTTCAAATGGGAGTAAGACGAGAAGCGCCATATTCGTGAATTCAATTATCTTTGGTTCACTTTCGGTATAAAGCGATAGTACTTCCGAAAATTGCGTGGTCGGGGGTCTTTATAGAATGGAGAAATGCGCTTTTGTGTCAAACCTACAGGGCACGCCGACCAATTTCAAGCCAAGCCAGCCTATCATCCATGCACCAATCCTAAAGTGAAGAATCCTACTTTACGTAGACATGGAGAATTTGAGGGACCTAAGTTTATAAGTCTAATTAAATCAACTGCCGACACAGCAGGTTTTTGGACTTGAGTTCGTAAATGCAATGGTCTGATACCATATCAGGGAGTTTAGTTTCAAGGCCGATCCTTCAGGAGGCAGGTGCGCGTTGATACATCAATGGCCAACATTAACATATCGCAAAAAATCTAACCACTATCAGCTATGCTAACCCAACCCTCAATGTCGGTTCAACCCATCTCTAATTTCCAAAAACCGCCTATAACTTGGTGCAGTCCACTTCCTAATACTCTTCCCCCATATGATCATCGGAATAGTCAGTCCTGCAAAGAAAAACTGCAACACTGCGATGATAATGTAAGAATTCTCCGTGCCAGCCGCTTCGATAAATTTACTGCAAGCAAACGTAAAGATCATGCCCAAGGTATTGTTAATAACCGCCACGCCAACCATGCCCTCGATAACCATGTCCGGGTAACAGTCTACCAAGTACGCCATGGCGATATCGCCTGAGCAGCCCCATCCAAACCCGATCAATCCTAGACCGATGTACGCCGGGGGCCAAGCCCAGCCTCTCGCACTTCCTATCCCAAAGACTAGAAGACCTACCGGGGATATTATCATATTGGCGAGTCCCAACCAGAGACGGTACTCTGCCTCTTTTATGCCATTGTTCTTCTTTGCCATCCAAAGACAGAACCAATCACTTAACGGACCAGCGTACATACAGCCAATGACTGCGCCAATGAGACATGGCACATTCATCAGTGCCACCCCGTAGTTGCTATAATTCCAAGGTTCATCGTACCATAGGTCGTCCTCAGTCGTGAGGTAGAAACTTAACCAAGCGTCCTGAGCACCCCATTGTAATCCAGAATATATTACGGCTGGAAATGCGAAAACTCGCATACCTTGAATGAGCCGCTGGAAATACTGCTTAGCACCCCATCCTCTCAAGTTGCTGGCTGGAGTGATCAAAGCTATGCTTTCCCAGTAAGTTTTCTTCACTCTCGGATCCTTTCCTCGCTGAATGAGCGGTTCCGGTGGCCCGGTTGTTTCGTTCGCGCCAGCCTTTCGTTCAGGATCCTCGTTGTCAGTTGAGGTTTTTTCGGCCAGGGTTTTTTCGGCTCCCGCGTCTGCATCTTTTTCGCCCTTGATCACGACCCCCGGAGTATCCGTCGCATAATACTGAAGGTAACGTTCGCGATCGAAGTAAGTTTCCTCTAATCCGAAGTAAAATACAACGAAGGACACGGCGTAAAGTATCGCATCCAACCACGGGACCCATCTCCATCCTAATGGGCCTCCGGAAATATATCCGCCGACAAGGGGACCAAGGTAAGTACCAATCGAAGTTGCGAGAATGTAGACAGCCAGCGCAGTTCCGATTCGATGCGAGTAGAAAATATCGATAAGAGATAATTGAACAATTGTTTCTGCGCCGGATTCTGACATCCCCACAAACAATTGGTTACCAATCGTGTCTCCAATACCCTTGACTTTGGCGAACCAGATGGAACCGATGAGCCCTAGAATCATGGAGACGAGATAACCGACGCGCCTTCCATATAGGGTTGCAAGCGCAGCGATGAACGGGGCAAAGTATCCGATCCCGGCGAAAAGAACTCCGGCGGCGTCATTGTATATATCATAGGATATTCCCTGAAATGGCATGAAATTATCAGCATAATACGCCGTGCATTTCGAACTTGTAGGTTCAACACATCAGCTGCGCAGGGCAGAGCAAGGAGGTCCTTACCAGTTCGTTCAAGACTGGTTCCGCGGTGCTTCCTGCATTGTTGGCAGTCGCAGCTGTAAGTCCTGTATAATAGCAAACAAGAAAGGCTTGCCAATACCGCCGTTTCCAGCTCCAATTAAGGGGATCATTTGGGCTGTCAGTTGGGTGCGGGAGAAGGAGAATTTCCGTTTGGTCACCCTCAAAAATCCTCTCGGTTCCGGGGATTTCTTCAACTTTGACGCGGTTACCAGTCATCTTGGAGTCCGAATTCGATCGTGTTCACCGCACGTGCGCTACCGGAATGGAGAACAGAAGCAATGCATAAGCTGCAAAAAATGGTGAGGGCGAAAGGGGACTGAAAGAGAAATCTTTGCACAAGGAGGATACGAAAGGTCCTCCGCCCTCCATTTAAAGGGACTCTCGAGGCCGAATGAAGTCCCCGCTGGTATGCTTTCTAAGTGCAGCGCTACATGGTCTCCATAAATGCGTTTTCAAAAAACAAAACCTGGAGCGGCCTATTCTAAGACAGGTACGTAGATAGAAGTCTTCCCGCTGCCAATTTTCGTGGCCGAAATCTTGTTTTTGGCTAACCGGCTTCGCTGAACTGCACAAAAGATAAGCTCTTCGCATAGAGAACCAATCGCCGACGCTGATAGTGCAGCCCACCCATGCGGGGTCCAACCCACAGATAACACTGATTTGTCGACCGAAAGACACTAAATTCCTGCAAGCAAGTGGTCTCGTGCATCAATACCGTCGCACGGCCTACGTTTTTGTGCTACATTTGTATATTGAGAAGTGGACTCGATGCCTGTGGAGAAATATCCATTCCAAATGTCGCATGGAAATGTGTTTCCTATATATGTGGGCCTAATGCGCAACTAGGCCACCAATATTGACAATGTATCAATAGTGGCCGGTTAGTGGGTATATAGTGTGCACGATGCTGTATCCTGCAATTGGGGGGTGTTGCCAATCTGAGATGTTTTGCATCCCTGCGCAGCCACAAAATCACACTCAAGTTGAGATCGGTAATTCTTGTTTTCGATTACTTCGAAGGCCACACATGTACATTTCGATATGACAATCATAGAATCTCAAAAGCCCGATAACAGAAGCGGGACGAATAAATTCCATATTAAGGTAATAAATACACCGATACACCAATAACCGAGTTAGCTTGCGATAGGAAGGGAAAACGGCGGTTACTTCGAGAATTGCACAACCCATAACTGCACCAAAAATATAACTACAATGTTAGAAATAATTGTTGACTTAAAGTGCAATCATTGCAATTGCACCAACAGCCGCCATCAAAGAAAATAAATTCGGAGCAAGTGCCAGAGCACTGTTTTTTTCGAGTTTTGTCGCGGCGAATACCGTCGTAGGCTCATAGGGTTCGGCTGGTTGCTCAGATGCGCGGGTTCCATTCCAACAATACCGGTCGAAGCACTGATTGCAGACATCAGGAACAGTAGCGCCATTTCTCGTCCATGTTCTACTCATTATCGCACACCCGACACACTGGGGCCAATCTGCATCCAAAGTTGAATTGCCCCTGGTGGCGACGAGATATCCATTCTGGATGATGATATTCCGCTCAGAGATGTTATATGAGGATGTATATGTCGAAACGTTGGAGTTGTAGATGAAAGGATGATTAGGAATATAAACAAGGAGTGGGGGGACGACATCGGTGAAATTTGACGCATCACATCCGAAGAATGTAGGCCGAGTATTCAAGCCAAGATTTACAAAGGTATTCTGGTCCGGAATGGCGGGGAAGCCAGTTCCATTGTTCATCTCGCCATTGAGAGACCGGGCATAGGTGGCGACCAAAGCGGTTCCATTCGGCCAGTTTGGACCAGGGGCGAGGGTATCAGCGGACGAGTCAACAGCAAATATTACGTCGACTTCACGCTCCGGTTGGATGAGAGGTTGCAGAGGAAGGTTCTGGAGATCTTCTCCACCATCTACAAGGGTAAGGCGCTTCGACTCAGCACTGGGATTTGTCTCGGGGCTCCAACGATAGAAGGGGTTCGGAGTCCAGTCAGCAATGTCGTTTTCGTCGCTGCTCAAGCTTTCCAAGACATTTTCTACGATGCCTCTGAATAAGCTAGGAATCGTGCTGGCAACGGCGTCAAAATTTAGAAGAAACTGGTTGAAAAGAGACGACGAAGTGCCCATGACGAAGCCGGCATTATCGAATCCTCGAACGCACTGCTCATTTCTAACCACTGTTCCTTGGGAGAAGTTGGATCCAACATATCGTAGAGGCTAAGTGCAAAAAGTTAGTCGCCATCATGGTGGAATTGCTAGGCTTAGCCCAAAATATATTGGTGACATACAGCAAATCCGAAGACAGTAGGGTCCCAACTGCCCATCTCCCAAGGATTGAATTCAAACACGGTTGTATTCAAAGAGACAATCTCTTCACCGGGAGCCCGTCCATCAGCAACGAGAATTGGCATTGGAACGTTAGCAGCAGTGAAGTCAGGATCATCGGAGATTCCGGACCAGGTAAATCCTTAGCAGCACGTTAGCACCTGGAAACCTTTGACAAACTTGATGTCAAGCAGTAAGAAACTTACCTGGTCCACCCTCAGGCGAATTTATAAGTTGGAAAGACAGTGCCCGGCCCCAGAGATCCGTCAGAGATGTGTTGTATCCAGCATCGGACTTGGAATTAACGGCATCGATTATATTCTCGTAATAGCTCCGACCGCTCAATGGTTGCACTTTGCTCTCCTCAGGCCCTACGAAGAGAGAATTCTGGAACTGCCATAGCGATCCCGTTTCGTCAGGAGTTGAGTTGACGATTGCCTGGACCGAAGTGAAGTTGTTCAACGACAAACTTCCTACTAGCCACCCACCGCCACTGAGGCCCGCCAGGTAGGTCGAAGATTGCAAAAGTCCGCCAAGATGCCCAGCAGATGTCGAATTGCTTGTTCGAGAATCAAAAGCAGCCAATGCGCCCGCACCATTCATCAACGCTCTGTATCCACCCCCCGACATCGCGATACCGATATTCGGTATCCGGCTAGCATTGTTTCGGTTCGCATCGATATATGCTCCAGCATCGAAACCGGCAATATTGACTCTCGTGAGGAAATCTCTCAGCGGCTGGATCGTATTAGTTCTACGCTTGTCGAGCCATGATGTTTCCTCCTCAGAGAGCGTACGGGCCGATCGAATCGACGGTCGGGTTGAGGGGCAGTCGACAGGGGCGGGAGCGTATCCGTTCGGTGCGTCAGGGACAACGCGTCTCTCGAGGGGAGAATAAATTTGTGTGTTGTCGACGAAGGCGCTCGCGGTCACATAGCCTGTCGATAATAGGCCGATGTGGAAGAGAAACCCGGCAAGGTTCTGCCCTACCATCCCTTGAACCGAATTGAAAAATAATCGCGAAAGCGATTCAGGAAAAGAAAGGAAAGGAAATAAATAAATAATAATAATACTTAAGAGAATGCGAAGTATACAGCAGTGAATCGAAGTGAACAAAAGCGGCGACAGGAAAATAGAAATGTTGTAAATAGAAGTCCCCGCCGAAATTAAATAAGAAAATGGTATGATGCGACTCGTACCTCGTTCTTACTTTTTGAGTGTTTTTTTGGGGCGCGAGGGAAATGAGATTAAGTGACATCGACGCACAGCCTCGGAACTTAACGGGCATGTACGTATGCTTCTACAAGTATTCTAGAGCATACTAGGACCCAAGACGACTCCAAGACTTTAGAGACCTCCCTCAAATGATCGGAGTGTTGCAAACTACTTCTTTTTTACGCTTGCAGTCGGCTCCCTCTAATCCGATTGGTACCAGGCCGGAGGCTGGCCATCAGATGAGGTAGGATTGCAGATTCGCGGGACTTTGAGCGATATGGAAATCTTACTAAAGTTACGACTTCGACGGAACTACCGAAGGCGGAGTTGCAATGTCGCCAGCATAGGGCGGAGTGTGAAGAAGATCACCCAAATACACCCTAGTTTTCCGTAGGAAACCAAGACCACGAACCGCTCGCTCTCGGATATCGAGGGACGTAAGATCCACCACATGGTTCGCACGAGATATACTGGCTATTAGAGCCTCTTCGGGTAACAATCGACGAAAAAGGGCGGCTTATTGAACTTCCAGAATTAGAGACTCTTGACGTAAGACATCTCAGGCCTAAGGCTGACACCAAAAGTGTTCGATGGTAGCGTTACAAAAACAAAAAAAAAAAAAATTTTAGAAAAGTTTTTGAAGTACTCGACACTTATCAAACAGAAGCAGTTACTGTTCCCCCCTCGACGATTGGCATAATCTTACAAAGTAAATAGGCCCTTCAGCGTGCCTTGTAAGGCTCAACTAGCAGATCTGCTCTATATAATCTCGGGCCATTTGTAAAGAGAGGACTAGTACTTCGTATAGCTAGTTAATATGTGTTGGCTGGGATATTATAGTTTAACAGGGATCGATGAGAGTAAGCAATTTATACTTGCAGACATGAGAAAGATTCCAGCATGGCACTAGCCTTGTCAAATATTGTCAGTTGCTTTTAAGTTGTGAACTTCTTTTTATACGTTTCTCTAGCAAGAAAACCAAGGAAACCCCAGGAAAACCGAGAAGCTGTTCTCCCTTTTACCCTTGTAAGTTTGTATCTCATATTATACCTCATTATAAGCTTCAAGACTCTCTCGTCGAAATTCCGAAGAAACCCGCTCTCAAATTAGCAAAATTGGCTGATTATAAGCCGACCGTACTATTTGGGCCATGTATTGGGATATGACATTCTAGACACAATTCATGCGTGAAAATATATTTATATAATTGAAGAGGGCTTATTGAGAGTTGTGATGATCAATTGGTCTAAGGAGTAGAGGAAATTAATTAATTATAACAGAGAAGCAGGGATAGTTGTTAGCAAATTAAAACCAAATCCTATCGATATCGATATCTGTCTCCTTCGAAGGGCGCAATCCACCGCTATACGTAGCAGATATGCCAATCCCGAATGCTTACTCGATTCTTTCCTTCACTCTAACCAGTAGTGGCCCTTTCGTGATTGGAACGAACATTGCCTTCCATTGCATGTTATCGTCTTTGAACTCGTCCGAAAAGCTAACCTCGTATCTTCTCATAAATCTCGCCAACGTCAAGGATAACTCCGCCCACGCCAAATTCAGCCCGATGCAGACCCTAGCGCCTCGACTGAATGGCATGAAATACTTCTCCATCTCCCTGGTATCCTTTGCTAGCCATCGTTCCGGATTGAATTTTAACGGCTCAGGGAATATGTTTGGGTTAGTGTGGTAAAAGTAGTGTGAAGTGGAGGTAATTGTTCCAGGAGGTAGGTAATATCCCATAATTGTTGCGCCGCCCATGGGCACATCTCTTGGTAAAGGTCCCGGCGCGCCATGCGAAAACCGCAGTGACTCTTTTAAGCATGCTTGCAGGAACGGCAACTGTTCTAAGGTTTCTTCGGCTACGTCATCATCCGGAGATTTCATGACAGCCTTAAGTTCATCGAGTAGCTTCCTTTGGATATCAGGGTTTTTGACGAGATAGTATGTCGCCAGGGTCAATGTATGCCCAAGGGTATCCATACCAGCTGAAACAATCAGTAGAGCATCGGCTGCCAACTCGTCATCCGTTGACGCCTTTCTTCCTTTCTTCAAATCATCTTGGAATAACTGCGTGAACACGGTAACCATATCCGTTTCCCCACTATCCCATCGTCGCTTCTGATTCATGGCAGCAATACGGCACTGATCTGTAAAATCTAGCACTGCGGCTACGCTAGGCGAGATCTTACGTATAGTGACCCTATCTAGCTTCTCAAAGAGCCACGTGAAAAATATCATGACGGGTGGAAAGATCTCCGCGATGGGGGGCGCATCTAACAGAGACTCAAACGCACGAAGCCAGTCTGGGGCGAACTCCGGATGCTCCAGAGCTTCGAAGCATTTTTCATAAGAATAGGTGGTGATAACATCGCAGGCAAGACATCTGAAGCCTCTGCTTATATTGATGGTCTGCATCTCGCCAAGGCGATCTAAAAATCTGGACACTTTGGAATTAATCAACCCTTCGAGTTTTCGAACGGATTGTTTGGAGAAGTAGGGCTGGAGAGCGCTGCGACGCAGGTGGGCTTCATGGAAGTCAGTGATATTGAGGAGTGACCCCTGAGTGGTTGGATTGGTGTATAAGCTACTCGTTTTGGGGTACTTGGTAGCAACTTTGAATACTCTAAAGACGAAAACGTTAGATATTCTAGAACTTTGACCCGGTATGAATTTAGATATCTGACAGCTTGAGTACATACTGATTGTATGATTCAATATCGACGAAGTGAATCATATCGGGAGCCGTTCTAACAATCGGTCCTGCATCGAGCCATACGTTTATGAGTGGGTCTCTGCTACCGTGGAAATCAAGATTATATGGTCTTGGGGCGACACGGCTTACCATACTTATCGTGCCATTTTTCCAGGGCGAATAGGAAATTCCCTTTATTCTTGGCTGAAGTCCAGTATATCCGAGAATAGTAGGTGGAGATCAGCTGAAACTTAGGTCCCGGTATACCAGCCAAAGGATGGAAGTATACCCGGTAGATAAATCGCACGGGTATATATACAAGAATACTGGAGAAGGTCAAAACACCCCCATAAGAGAGAGCGGACAAGAGTAGCTCGCCTACGGAGCTTGTATAAAGGTCTGGGAATTGAGAGCTGAGAAAGGAGGACATATTGTCCAATATAGAATTTGAGAACAACGTCGCCATTTCGATACGTACTCGAGACGCTAGAATAAAGACTAGCAACTAGAGCCTTTCGGCCCCTTTATATATCCTCGTTTTGCTGACTATGTATACCACAGTCCGGTTAGGCTCAATTCTAAATGTGTTGTGGAAGTTATATTGGTCGGCATTTTTTTCACCGATTATCTCCTGCCAGTGATCCTGCCGTCATCGGGTCGAAACGGAATCGACAAGCGGGTAAACATCAGTTTAGAGTCATCATGTCCTCGTGTTCTGGCTGGAATGAAAATTAATAAATTTGAAGTTATAATTGATTTTGCTGTTTTCGCCCGCGACTACTACATACGAAAGGATACAAGGACATAATATTGATATCGTGGCAGTCCGGTTTACGAGGCAAATTAATAGCTTGCTTTACGTATAAACTGCCAGATATTTTGTGTTGTTATTGTGGTGTTTCTTCTTTCGTTCACTCAGTGTGCGGTCTCTGATCATCCCATTCCCCATACTTGGCTTCCATTTTGACTTAATATAATACAACGGATATTTTAATACTATTTTGGTACATAATGAACTGAGATTAGAATAAATTGCGAATCTATCTAGTGTCTTTGAAGAGGTTATAATTATCAGCCCGCTTGAGGATATCTGCCAACAGGCACAAACACACATCATGTACCATGTGTACCAATTAATATAATGGTCAGGGAGTTAGTAAAGGAACGGCGTCCGCGGGGACCGTGCTAGGCTTCATGAGCACGTTGGGCACAAACCAGCACAGCTTGGCGCAAGTGTTTAAGCAGGCCTTCATACATACATTTTTAGAATTGCCTCTATATAAATATTCTATGACGTCATAAAATTCGAATTTATTGTACTACCAACATGGGTAGTAACACTCTAACATTGAAGAGTGGTGATACGAAACAGGAAAATGGGAAGAAGGATTCTAACGGGTGCAGAACTTGGAAATTCAGGATTAAGCGCTGAGCTTCCAGCTCTATCTATATTCTCTCCCAAAGATGTATCCAAATTCGAACTTAAGACACGTCCTCAGTCTGTTTTCACCTGAAGTTACTCTGGAAAGATGATAGCCGCCCCGTGCACGGTTACCGATGAAGGCATATTGATGAGATCCTCTGGTCACTAACTTTATATGCACTGAGATACATACGAGGTCTCAAACAAGCCAGAGTTATTTACACGAAGATATTACGTTGAAATCGACGTATCGCCCAGACGAAATAATAATATTGCCTATGCACTATATTTTTTAAAGGGCTGATCGGCCGAGTTACGTAAAATTCCTTCGTGCATGGCGCTTTGGAGCGCTTTGGGCGCCATAAAACGCTAACGAATGCCCATTTTCGTTCTTGAAGATATCTTACATGCCCATATGTCGATTTTATCGATTTGGGTGAGATTAAACTACAGGTTTAGCAACCATGCGTGCAGCATGGTCAATAACCAAAGGCTTGTATTCCGGGGTGCCATAGTATACAGCATTTCCGTCGTCTGGAGACGGGCCAGTGGACAAGAAATCAGCATACTGCCAGTACATATCTCCGGCAATTTCTATAGCAGGTCGGTCAGTATGGCTCTCTTTCAACAGACGAGATATTTCGTTACTTACTTGTATCATAGTAAACAGTATCTAACCAGGGCATTCTTGTCGCAGTATGGTTCGCAGAGATATCTCCGTACTCCTCGAGGATGACAGGTTTACCTAGCTTCTTCCCGATTGCATCATGATCCAAAATCCATTGTGAGCCCCACTCATATGGCATACCCCCTACGTATCAAGTATATGTTAGCTACATGCCCTCTCCTTTTCTGTTTTATGGCTATTAGTCATCACTCACATGCGTGAGGCCACTGGTGGAATGTGCCAAAGTCTAGAGTTTCGATACTCAGGTTTTTCTCAAAATCGATGCCCTCACCTCCCTGGTAAGGATAAGCGCCATCGCCACCGGAAACTAGCCAGCCCTCGTCACCTAGAGTAACCATATGCCTGCTATCCAAGGACTTGATGTATTCGCTCGTCGATTTGGCCCAATTGTAGATGATATCGGTTGAGCAACCCTTGCATCGAGGCTCATTGCCCAATTCCCAAGCGAAAATGGCGTTCGAATGCTTGTATCTGCGGACGACGGCCTTGATGTATTTTCGATACTGGGCTTGGGCAGCGGAGGATGTGTACCAATTGGTGGCGTTGGTGCCAAAGTAATTGCTATAAGCTTGGATGCCACCATAATCACCCTGACGTTATGGCGTTAGTTTAATGTGAATATATCATACCAGAGTAGTCGTAACTATGGTAACTTCTAAGAATAGTTTACATACCCAGTTGTTGATGAATGGGATGATCAACTTAATCCCGTAGTGGACGGCTTTGTCGACGACAACATCCAAACGTTGGAGGCCATCAGGTCCAAGGTTAATGTATGGTTCTTTCCCAGGAATCATAGCTTGATAGTAAACGGTTCCTGGCTCCGGAAGGGCATTCACATCATTGAAGCCCCATACGCGAAGGACCTTCATCTTCGACTATTGACGGTAGCTACATCAGTAATATATTCCGGTGCTAGGGTCACGTCTCACTACTGTACCTCTTTCAAGTGCTTCATGACCAAGTCAACATCGGAATCGTTGGTCAGGAATCCAATCCAGTATGTGTTGGTTCCCATAAAGTATTGGACCTTCTCATCGATCTCGAAGAGTCTTCCAACAGGTCTGCTAAAATCGGCATGGTTGGGGGCGCGCTTTAAGATAGCGGGAAGTGCGGAAACAGCGACCGCCTGGATGGCGGCCAAAATTGATAGTGTCGTCTGGAGCTTCATACTGGACTACAGAAATCGACTCGCCTGAGGTCCCATGAGTTCGTAGACAAAGAACCGCCGTATTTATAGATTTTCCTGGAGTCCATACATCCTCACGGAGTTTCCCCGTCGCATCCGTTATCAATATGACCCTCCTGTTGCTCAACAAAACCCAGGCTTCAGATAAAACCGAGGATGCTCTACGGAATAAATGATGTGTCGTAGAATCGCTAGAAAACGCTAATTTCGGTTGTGGAACCGGCGAGACTGAACCCGAAACTTGAAGAGGCTAAGGCGGAAGATTGACCTCTTATGTAGCCGTTAGCTTACACGTTCCCTTGGATTGACACGAACGCCAATGTGCGAAGTTCTCGAAGCGAAGCTTTTCCCGAGTGGCCGAGACAAGCTGTGGGGAACGGAACGGAGAACAAGCTCGTACAAGTCGAAGACAAGGACGCCACACCCACCGCCCAACCTTATAGACCAAAAGCAAATTGTATTTCCGGGTTCTATTCTAGGCTTTAATCGTTCTATTACCTGGTAAGGATTATTAGCTTGCTCTAGGACTTTAGCCGTCAACACATTTTGTCCACCATCCTGGTTTCCTGTAATAACGACCTCGGATCGAATTGTTCCGATTTCGATATGATGATTCGATGCTAGGATTTTAAGCAGTCTTTAGTTGTTGGTGCATTGAGAAGTGCAAATACGGCTGGGGAGATGCAGGAACACAGAGATTCTCCGATCTCTTCCCTGCCACCAGACTCATTGTTACCCGAAACTACCCCACAAATTCTGGTAACGGAGATTCAGGCTTAACTAGCAGAAAATTAGGCTACGGGTGACATCCCTCCGGATAGTCGTCGTTACCTAACATGTTTAATATATATATGAACTCCCCATTTGGTTCTATTTTGATATACGAAATCTTCCTTGTCTCTTCTACGCTACCAGGGTTTTCCCTTCTAAAAACTCAAACTACACTAGGATCTTAAGACGAAGCCATGTGTTACTTTCAGCTAGCTTAATAAAAGTGCCAACCCCGAACAAGATTTTGGATGTGGTTACATCACTACATAGATGAGCAACCAAAATTTTATAATCAAGTAATAACTCGCATACTGTAGCATTGATGATTAGAATCACCTTGGATATATATGAAGATTGGGAGTCATAATTCTTATCTTTGTTACTCATTGGTTTCGTCAAGAGGGGGGGCAGAGTAGAATCCAAAGCTCTGGATCGAGAAACTGTCGTGCTGGCGTTAAATTTAAACTGCCACACGACGCTTAGTCCCTGTAGCATATTACAAGGCTAGGATTGATGTTATAGAGCACTAGAGCCTAGAGTATTAATATGATCAACAGACCGATGTTTGATAAATTGAAACAACTCTGATAACAAACTTAAGAACTAAGCGCTTCTCCAAGTTTTATTTGTGCAATTTCGAGGAGAGCCGCGGTTATATACCTAGGGCTTTTATGGGCTAATATTGCCCATTGAATATTACATCATCAACGCGTCAATTCCAGCCACTATACCCATGAAAATCAATGGGAGAAAATGTTGGAGGAAATTTGTCTGATTTTATGGGCGAAGAACGACATAAGGCTTCAGTCTAATTCTCTTAGAAGCAGATCACCTATCGATATATTTAATGTGACATTGCTCACGGCCTAGTCTCGTAATATACGCACGGTCATGGTATGTGGCCACCATCAATATCTGTTCAGCCAATATGTGTTGCTATCTGTTGGATTATATTTCAGGTGTTACGTTAATGTTGTGTCACATTCGACATCATATTCAAATACATATTTGATCGTCTATCCGTCTACTGTCAGTTAGCTGCCGTATAATATAAGTTAACTAGATCTAAACCTCGATCGCAATATTTATCCCTCATGAGCTCCGCATAGCAAGCATTGGATTCATCCGTTTCAAAAAAGTGTCCAGAGTCGCCATCTATCAAATTTCAAGTATTAACATATACACCCTCAAAGCCTAAGATTGGCAACGACGGCACAGGTCACCTGGGAAGGCATGGCAAGCATAGCAGCGCGGCGTCTAAACCTCCAAAGAGGCCTTCAGGTACCGCATAATAACACATTGTATCGACCCGGTTTTCACGCCCGCATACCGAGATTCCTGCTAGGTTTCATCCGGCAAAGATATGGCTCTACAGTGTCGGAAAATGAGTCGACCGAACCTCAGCCGATGAAATCTACTTCACTCGCAACACATGAAGGCCAATCACAGGCAAAACCCAAACAGGTCAAGAAGCTCACTATAGCAGAAGCCGACGAGGCCTTAAGGTTGTCAATGAGCGATATTGATGGAGGAGGAGAGTATTCCATTGAAATGGAGGGTGGTAAATTCGTGGGACTTCGTCGAGGAGTCAAGGACAATATGTTTCGAGTTATATAGCGAATACGGAATCGTTGGGTTAGGCAACATAGCGATCCATTCACACTTTCGTTCGCTATCCGAAATAATGTATGCCTTAATTTGTATTAGGTGGAAAAGCATCAGAGCTTTGGATATCAATACGCAAACTAGTATGCAGCTTCCATTCTGTGTCGATATTTAAATATTTGTTGATCGATACGGTTTGGCTCCAGTACAGAGTGTTCTGCAAATGCGGCCCTGATATGTACATAGGCTGAAGCATCACTTGTCTAATATATATACATATTTTTTTTTGATGCAAATACTGTTACGTTCAGGTCGAAGGAGTCGACGTCCTGCACTGCCCCAGAATATTCACACTCACGTCTGTGTGTGTAGACTTTCAGGCTCGCATCCTCTGTAACTTAGTAAAGGCACTCAACCTATATAGGTTTCCTTCAACTACTCCTCTTTCCATCAATAACCTTCATATCACCTGTGCAGATATTGATAAAAGGGGAAATTTTGTCAAACAATTTAGCAAAGTTTGGTACCTAGTTTTGCCTAAAAGTGGGCACAAGCCACCCGACCCGATATTTGGGCCTCGAGTTTCAGCCCAAGTACTGGAAACCTTTTTGATGAGCATCCATCATGGGCGTGTCAATCATGTGCATTGCGGGAGTGTATGTATGCTTGGCGCAGCTGCGTGCAGCCTCAGCCGCAGGTAAGGATTATGAATGAAAAACATTAATTTTCTTTTGAGATGAGTAAGAAAAAAATTGCGATTTGTCAGCTTTAGAGTCGAGGCCTTCAAGTAGTCCAGCTGACCCTGGACTTGAGCTTAGATAAGTTGGGTCGTACAGAGAGCTTGAGTCTTGGGTTGGGCTTCTGTGCCGAGGCTCCTGGGTAGGGCAAAACTCGAGATCATGCATGTTCAACCTCAATTCAACTTGCGAAAGCGAAAGCGACGCTATTTGACATAGGGCCATCGATAACTAAGAAACATGTTCGGGCGTGACGTTTTCGAAAAATGATATAATTTTATCCACAATTATATAAGCAGAAGTTTCAAAATTGTTTCCCTTAGTTTGAATGTCACGATCCGACCGTGATTTCTCTAATTCACGTGCAAGCTGTTTAAAATGCGGCTGGGTGAATATAACCGCAGGCTGATCATGAACCTGCATCTTGATTAAAAGACCCTATATCAGGAGGGGGTCAATAACTCTCCCACATTGTCGCCGCCATTAGGCCCACTATTTGTTTCGTAGGCTATCGCGGTTCCATTACACTGAGCTCACGAGCCTGCCTCGAATGAACACTTTATAGCGCAACGCGATCGAAGACTCAAGGAAGCAAGGTGGACCCAAGAAAAGCCTAAATCAGTAAGGCAAGCATCTCATTGACGATAACGTCAAAACCGGAGATAGAATGTGGGGAAACTTCGAAATTAGTGGGAGTTACAAGTGATTGTGTGATACCCATCCAGGGCGAATAGATCAACTACTAAAAGATAATTTTATATAGTTAAGTAATTGCATCTTGGTAACTAGGTAATATGCACATTTGACCAGTTATATAGCCAGGCCGTTGTCTCAAGCAGGGGAGCAGCTCCAGCTGGGGCTGCTTCGAGACTTCCAATTCCGTGAACGTGGGTGCCCATGATGGGCAGCTGTAATGGTTCCGCACATAAACCTTAGGGCTGCAAGCCAAGTCTCAGCGTCGACCCAAAGTCCAACCTTCTTGCCTCCACTTTCATTTTTCCCTCTTTTCTTCCCTTCTTTCTCTTTGAGCATTTAACCAAAAGCAACTTCGACCCTCTAGTATCATCCCGATTACTCGCGTTCAATACTCCTCCTTTCCCACTTCTAACCCCTCCAATCGGATATTATATTCGGTAACCTCTCTAGCACCGCTGTTTGGGCCGTCCAACTGGCATCCTTAGCCCGACCTGCACACCCCGAAGAATCGGACAATCGATGGTTGCAAAAAATGTTAGCTCAAATTGAAATTTTCGATAAGGGTTTTGTCCTTTCGGCTAGTGTCATAGCTGTGATCACTATTGTCGGATATGTAGGTTTAACCGCGCGATGCGAATTCTATATACTCAAGTGTCGTTAATTTACAGACTGACCAGCTATACATCTAGACTATCCTTCAATCTATCTATTACCTTTACTTTCATCCCCTTGCTTCGCTGCCTGGGCCCTTCTTTGCTCGCATCACAGATCTTTATGGCGGCTTTTATGGCTGGACTGGACGACATCACTACCATCTTTACCAACTTCACCAGAAATACGGTTCGTAGTTATCGAGAGCCGATTTCGGAAGAGAAGCTATACTGAATAGTCACCCGGGTAGGTCCCGTCATCCGCTACGGCCCCAATCGAGTCTCTTTTGACTCTGCCATTGCTATCAAAGGTAGGGTTGTGGACTTATCATTCTTGTCATAGATGGGACAAAGCTAAATCCATGATATAAAGATATCTATGGAGCCTCAAAACCCCTCCGCAAATCCGCAGGTTATCGAGCTCTGCTATTAAGTGGGGGGGTTTTCAGTCTGTTCTCATCCATCGACAAGTCGTTCCACGGGAAACGGAGAAGGATCATGTCGCATGGATTTAGCGATGCAGCTCTTCGCAGCTACGAGCCCATTGTCCAAGAGCGTATTGATAAATTCCTCGAAATTCTCACTAAGGAAGCCGGAAATGATGGCTGGGGCGTATCCAAGAACATGTCTCGACTCTGTAAGTCAGAATCCTTTATAAATCTATATCTTCTTATGTTTATAGCGGCTACAGAGACTAACAAAGGTGTAGGTGCTGGGCTTACCTTTGATGTCATGGCTGCCCTGGTTTTCGGACAGCCATTCAAAATCCTTGAAGATGAAAGCGGCCTTTCATATGTTATTGATGCCATAATCTCGGCTAGTCGCTGCGTCGGCGTCATGGTACATCTTCCAATTTTTGGAAGGAACGAATTTCTTTTCAAAACCCGGGGCTTGTTCCGCCTTCTCTTTTTGTCTTTGACTGATCTCAAGAATATCAAGAGTTTCCTTGGGATTAGTTCAAAATTGACTAAAGAAAGGACTGCCAAAGAAGCTGCCAAGGCTGCTGGTGAGGATATTGTCAAAGTTCAAGGTGTTCCTAACAAGGATATTCTCGGCTGGGTCCTCAATGCGACCGATCCGGAAACGGGTGAGCACCTCAGCCTTAGCGAGGTTTGGGGGGAAGCCAGAGTTTTGATTATTGCTGGTTCCGATACAACTTCGACTTCGCTTTCTGGCGCTCTCTGGTATCTCAGCCGCAACCCTACTCTGTTAAACAAACTTCGTGCCGAGCTCCATGCAACTTTCGCTTCTGAAGGTGAAATCTGGCCAGGTCAGAAGATCAATTCATGCTCATACCTCAAGCACGTCATTGACGAGGCTTTGCGGATGAGTTCTCCCATTGCTAGTATTCTCTGGCGCGAAACAACTGTTGACCATGTTGTTCAAGGAATTAAAATCCCAAAGGGTACTGATTGTGGTGTTTCAATTTATGCGATTCATCATAACTCAAAATACTTCCATGACCCTCACGTCTTCAACCCAGACCGTTGGGACGAGAATATTGTTGGTGCCGACTCTGTTGCTGCTGCAAAATCCGCTTGGATTCCTTTCCAAATCGGGTCACGCGGCTGCATCGGTCGACCACTCGCCAACATGGAACTCACACTCACACTCGCTAGACTCGTTTATGGTTTTGATATCAGAATTGATGAAAGCAAGCGCAACATCGGGCAGACTGATGTTATGCCCGGCTTCACTGAATTTGAGACACGAGATCAGCTCACAGCCTATACTATTGGGCCGTTCTTGGAATTCAAGAGGATTCAAAAGACTGAGTGAGTGGATTCTAAAAACGAACAAAAGCGTGTCATCGATTTCACTTTGTGTCCGTTGATTATCTTTGTATTGCATAAATGAGCATTGGGTGCATTTCCTTTTTTTTTTTTTTTCTTCGGGGTATTATGTTAGACTTAGGTCCAGATGCTTATATTGACCATTCATTCCTCTATCATTTGAGCTTTGCTCCACCATGGCGTACAGACTCATGTATGGTTTTTCTTATATTTCCTAGTTGTGAACTCGCCCAGCTCCACTATCTATGCACAAATATGAAGGAATAATCCGGCTAGCTTCCCGTTGAGCTATAACTAAATAGCCTGTTCTTGCATGTTAGATTTTATGAGGCGGGTATGTTCATAAGTCGTGATAGCACCTTGTTTAGTTTTGGGACCAAGTACGTTCAAACAGCAGCTATTATTATTTGAAAGGAATTTAAGATTATAATGATATTGACTTCTTATGGTATACGCTACCGAATAAATCATGAACCTCTATATAGGTGAAGTTCTTCAAGATAACCGCACAATGCATATATACCCTTCTACGTATAAAACTGCGTCTCCCTATAAAGGAACCTCAACAATCTCTCTAGCCCTCGAGCTTTCCTCCGTGATCCTCTTCGCCATCATCGCCGACCAATATTTCACCCACGCATTCCAGGTCCTCTGGTGATCCTCTCCAAACCTATTCTCATAATGCCTCAACAACTTCTCCAACATCTCAAGCAGAGGGTTTTCGTACAAAACCAAGCCTCTTCTCTCGAACATGCTCGTTAAAGCTTCCATCGAACTCCCTGTTGCCCTGTGAAGCTCTCCGAATGTATCGGCTCTATACATTGTACTCCTCCTCAAGAACATTATAGAATGCTCCCATTGTTGCAGCTGGCCATGGATCATTCCCAATAAGAATGATAAATGCGAAGAATCCGGGGCGCGATGTTCAAGGTCGTCATTTCGTTGGAGGGCATCTGTTAGCGTCTTGGTAGCTTTTTGGCTGAAGCCCGCGTAGAACTCTGCTTTCCCGAGGTCACGAAGGGCGTCTGCGTATTGCTTTGATGTCTTTTCGCTTTCATGGAGGTCGTTTATTATTTTGTGGGCTTCGTTTATGAGTACGACGGCGATAGATTTGAGGCCTTGATTAATGAGAAGACGGGCTGTGAGTGCCAGCGCAGAGATAGTGCGGCCGTGACGGCGACCGTAGCGGTGGTGGCATCTTTGGTGGAAGTGTTGGGCTAATTGGGTTGCAAGAGGGCCTCTTGTGCTGAAGGGAAGGACTTGGGCAAGCTGGTAGAAAGTGTCGAGGGCATGTTGGTGGAATTTCATATCCAGCCTATCGAATGCCCGGACTGCCATTTCAAGGATTTCGGCTGAGACTTGGGGGTGGCATACGAGACCCAGACACATGCCGAAGCTCTGCATTGCGCGGGCTACGAAGTAGTGATCCTTCCCGTATTTTGTAACGAGGGTGGGAAGATAAAGGATGCGTGCAACATCATCGAGGTATAGCTTCGCAGATTCGAAGGCTGAAGTACCTGCAAAAAGACCCCAGAAGGCCGGGAGGACGCTGTAGTAGATTTTAGAGACAGGCTCCCAGTCCATCCCCAGCATGTCATAACCACGCTCCGGGAGGGGGTCTGAATCTTCGAGATAGTCTAAAATATTCGCACACACTGCAGAGGGTAGAGGCTCAGTGGATTCAGTGGGAGTATATCCTAATTTTTCGATTTCCTCGACCGCGGGTTCTGGATCTAATGGCTGCTGCGAGATAACGCACACAGCGTTTCGTTTAACCTTGTCAAGCCAGGTTATACATATTGGCCTCAGAACTGCCGCAGCCTGGTGGAATCCGGTTGATAGATCTAAAGAGAGCGCCATGCCATGTTCTACATGGTCTTCCATTGCAGCTTTCACAACGGAAGGATCGTCGAGTTGAGGCCGGTTCTTGCCCAAGCTTGACGAGGCCTTAGAGTCAACATCACTGCTAGGGCCTGCTTCACTTGAGCCTGGGTCTGGTTTAGTATTTTGTATATTGTCCGGGTTAGCTCGGTGCAGAGTCTCCGAGGGAATCCCGGGGACCGATTGATCGATTAACTGAAATCCTTAGCATCTTGATACGATAATATTACCAAAATAGTATGGAGCGGGTATGGAGCTCGAGAACTAGGGTAACTCACTTGATACAGATCAGGTATTGAGCTTTCTCCGCCAATGAGGCTCATAGCCATCATGGCTTCCTCTATTGGGGTAGTAGTACTGTCTTCCTGAAGCCATCGTGCGGCAGCTTTTTGAAGAGGAGTGATATGGTCTTCCTCCGGGGCTGCCTGGGAGCTGATGCTGGGCGCACTCGGTGTCTGGGCGATAAGGTCGATACCTTCGTCTTTCCCAGGGCCTGAAGTGCAGTATCTGTTAGTGGATAGTCCGTCCCCAGCTGTTTCTCGAAAGGAAGAAAATCATGCATGAATTCGGTCCTGTCACCCAATCCGAAGGCGAGTTTGGATAGGATTAGGAAGGATCCCTCGGGGGGCGGTCTTACCCTGCGCCTCGTTCTTGTACCTTTTCAATACCTTTTCAACCTTGTCCTCTGGAATCTTTTCGCCGGTTTCTGCATATTTGAACACCGTCCTGGGCTTCCCAGCTGCCCGCCGCTGCAGGGTCTTGCTCACTATGTAGCGCCGGCGAGTCGCATTAATGCGCACCGTGGAGTTCCAGGTCCTCAACACGTGCTTTAATTGGTGGAGCCTACACGCAAAACATGACGGAATCTCAGCATGGGAGTCCTTTGGTTCCGTGTGGATATCTACAAGTTCGACGTTGCTTTTTGATTGTACATTCGACAAGGGCACGCGAGAATTCACGGGCTGCGTCGGCAGACGCGGGGTGAAGCGAGCTGGCCCACTGGTATACTCCTGTACCCGGAACGAAGACACTTACTCAACATCCAGCTTTTTCTCAGACTTCAGCAATTTCACGATCTCCTCTAGCGGCACATTCTCGGATCTCTTTTTTAAGATGAACGCTTTGTGCGGTTGCCAATTTGTGACTTTGCTGTATCGACGCGGCTGGGGACGGGACGGCCCCGGCCAGAACTCCACATTCAGGTTAGAAGTGGGAGATGAGGAAGAAGCTTGAGGAGCAGCGGCAGCATCGGCAGGGGTTGAGTTCTTCTTCATCGCCGCTGGAAGGGGTTTCCAGATTGGAAAATTGAACTTATGCCCAAATCTTTCTATAACGCTCCCCGGGAACAAACAAGGACGTCGTACGAGACTTGAGAGATTAGTTTCGGGCTGCTTTGCTGGCGAATTTTTTCGGGAATTGATAGGATGGTTCGCGTGTAAGAGTTGGGAGGGGGGAAAGATTATCAATTCAGAAGATGAATCATCTAAAGAGGGTTAGCTAAAAGCTAGCAGCCTTCTCGCGATCCCACTCGTTCTCGTTATCCGGTATCAGATCATCTGTGCGTCCTGCATACGTTGGTATGGGGTGATGAACGGAAGGCTGCGAGGCGACATATTGGCTTCCCAAGCCACAGTCACAATTAATTTATACTTGCGTCATGAGCGCGCGTTATAATAATACTCTTAATTGTCAGCATATGTTTGTCGAGATGGTATAGCACAAGAGTTCCATTCGATTACGGAGGCAGAGTTCGGAGGGTTCTGATATCTGGGCAGATGTTCGGCATGCGGCATTCGGCATTTTCTTCAACCACCTCAGAGCTTGTGTAACTGTTCCTGCGGGCAGGTCCGACCCCGGTCCTTGCGCTGATAGCCAATCAGGAAACCGTTTGCCGTGCACCGGGGTCACGCATACGTATACTCTTAGGGTTCACAGCCAGGTTCCGAGATTTTTGGTGCTTATTCGAATTGTGCCAAACTCTCAGATGGCAAACTTTCAAACGGTAAACTTTCAAATGGTAAACTTTCAAATGGAAATATATAGTGAATCCTCATTTCTAATTTCTATGGCCATCTCGAAGTTAACAGGTACAAGATTGGCAATTGTAGAGATGTGTGCAGCTATCAATATCAAGGCACTAATACTAATACAAATACAATCGAATCCATATATTCTGATGTATAGCCGTATAAGAATAATCTCCAGGCCCGAAAACTCCATCTATTCTGAACTCAGCATCCGATACTTTCAAGCAGCAAATCAGACGATCATCGCAATTGTTTAGTGGTCATTTAATTTGTATGGAACCGACTCCAAAACTTGATCGAGATAACCCTGGTTCACGGCCCTCGTCTCCATGACCATGCTTCGTTTTTTGCCGCCGTGTTCCATGGAACAAAGACCCTATTCATGATTCTCCTACAATAATCCAGCAAATATATACACCGCTACCACAGTAGGAGGCAGGTTAACCATGGGAGAATCCATCTAATTAGCCAGTTATGATCACAGTTCATGGTATGGAGGCCGAGTGAGCTTGTTTCTTTCGATCGCGCTACCGGGCCGACGGGAAATTTGTGAAAAGAGCGACTTCCTGGTCTTTCGCAAGGCTGACTCGCTGAACTTAGCAGCAAGCAGCTTAAACATCAACATTACAACGCTACGACAACACACTTAGATGATCCGGATCCGGATCGCGAGATCGCTGATATTATAATATCGAGCAAAGTGATATTATACCCCAGAGTATTTCTTACAAAGCGGGTGAATTTAGACCTTGATATTAGCCTGCCATCGAAATGGAAGAGAGGCGAAAGCGGCATTCCCCACGATATATATTTCATATTGATATATTTTTCTAGACTGGTCGCACTAGTACTAAGCTAGGGTCTCAGGACGACCGAGTACTTAAACCTGAGAGCGTCCCATAGCAGTCGTCATGTAGGACCAGCACGACCGAGAGGATATATATACCATTTTGTTCTAACCGGAAAAAACTCACATTTCGCTATGAGAATCTCTAAACCATGGGCCGTGTCCCAGGCGCTATTGTTCATTGGTGCGGCGTTGCTGCAAGGGGCTGGTTTCGCTAGGGCGGATAACCCCATAGTCCAAACAGTATACACAGCAGACCCGGCGCCGATTATCTACAACGGCCGTCTCTATCTCTTCACCGGCCACGACGAAGATGGCTCAACTACTTACACCATGAAGGATTGGCGGCTCTTCTCGACGACCGACATGGCCAACTGGCAAGACCATGGCGTTATCATGAGTCTAGCAACTTTCAGTTGGGCGAACGCCAATGCCTGGGCTGGACAGGTCATCGCCCGAAATAACAAGTTCTACTATTACGTTCCGATCAAGCGTAGTAGCGGCAGTATGTCTATCGGTGTGGCCGTGAGCGATAGCATCACCGGGCCATATAAAGATGCCCTGGGTAAGCCGCTGATCGAAAACGGCGAGATCGACCCCACTGTTTATATCGACGATGATGGCCAGGCCTACTTGTACTGGGGCAATCCTAACCTCTGGTACCTCAAGTTGAACTCGGATATGATATCGTACAGCGGTAGCGCAACCAAGGTCAGCCTTACGACCGCAGGCTTTGGAACTCGTGCGGGCAACGTAGCCAACCGTCCTACAACATTCGAAGAGGGACCATGGTTTTACAAGCGCAGTGGCAAGTACTATATGATATACGCTGCCAACTGCTGTTCTGAGGATATCCGCTACTCAATGGGTACAGGTCCAACGGGTCCGTGGACCTACAAGGGTGTCATCATGCCCAGTGGTGGCAGGAGTTTCACGAATCACCCGGGAATAATTGACTACAAAGACAACTCATATTTCTTTTATCATAATGGTGCCTTACCCAACGGCAGTGGATACACACGCTCCGTTTGTGTAGAGAGATTTGTATATAACTCCGACGGGTCGATTCCCAGCATTGCACAAACTTCAGGCGGCCCACCACAGCTCGGCACCTTAGACCCTTACGTTCGTCAGGAAGCTGAAACCATGGCCTTCTCTTCTGGTTTGAAAACCGAAGCTTGCAGTGAGGGTGGTATCGACGTTTCCTTTATCAACAGTGGTGACTATATCAAAGTCAAGGGTGTGGCCTTCGGATCGGGAGCTAAGTCACTCTCTGTTCGCGTCTCCTCTGGTGGCAGCGGCGGTAGTATTGAAGTACGCCTGGGGAGCACCAGCGGTACACTAGTTGGCACCTGCAATGTGCCCGGGACCGGCGGCTGGCAGACATGGACGACAGTTACTTGCAGTATCAGCGGCGCAACAGGCACCCAGGACTTGTTCTTCCGCTTCACCGGTGGAAGCGGGAATCTGTTCAACTTCAATTGGTGGCAGTTTACTAGCACTAGCGGTACCAATCCGACGACTACACCCGCTACGGCGGCGACCACAGCGGCGACCACGGCGAGCACGACAAAGGCTACCACGGCGGCTACTACGACCACTTCAGCGGGTGGAACTAACTGCGCCGCCCTCTATGCACAATGCGGTGGGGTCACATGGACCGGAGCGAAATGTTGCAGTCAGGGAACATGCAAGTACTCCAATGATTACTACTCGCAGTGCCTGTAGAATGACAGGGCAAAGTAGCAAGGATGATTACACCTCGAGCAGAATGGCTTAAAGGAAACATTGCTTAGTTTCAAATTCTCTGCACATACTTCAATTTCTGTAGATAGTCTGTATATTGTCAACTGAACGTCACGAACGAAAAATTTTCGGTGAACCACCTCTTCCTAACCCAATGTAGTATACATACGTATAGAAACTGTAGATACAGAATCACCGAAGTTTATTTCCTTAGACATACATACCTAGGTATCTTCGCATGTAAAACTCTGCAGTTGCTCAAGTGTTTCAATATACTGAAAATGTGTTGGCATACAACAATACAACCAGCAGCTTTCGCAACTGCTTCATCTTTACCTCTGATAATTGCCTAAAATGCTAGCGAATTCGCTCAAGCGCTGGGATTTAAACTTATAAGCTTGCCCTTACATAATAGAGATGCTCTACCGCCCTGTTGGATATAACCAGCATGTCCAATCGGCTGCAAAGGCCGGATTATCAATAATCCGCGGTTCGGAACGCCTCGAAGGGCCCCTGCGGTCTGTTTCGTGGAAAATTGTCTCCGTTCCCCACATCGGATTAACCTCAAGCACCCTTGAACTCCCCCCTCGTCCAGCTTCGTCCAGCTCCCAGCTAAGCTGCGGTTTTTTTTATGGGAAAGAAATCCTATGAGATATATCACAGAATCTTCCGGCGTGGGGTGATTTTTCGAAATTTTCACTCGGCGGGATGGCGAAATATAAGAATGCGAGAGCCCTGTCGGGAACATCCCCTCGGTCTGCTGTCCGAATCTCAAAGATACAGTGTAGTGTGAAGTCATATATTTACAATTGAGTGAGTGATATTTCTGAACCCGCTACATTCATGTCGTCAGTCGTACTTTTCTTAGCACTTTATCCCTGAAGCTTTCCATTGCATCAACACCGTCAGACTAGCTAGACTCCGACTTTGATCATGAAGGCATGCATGCTGGTCGCCAGGTTCTGATTGATCGGAGAGCTAAGATCTAATCGCTTAGACACGTGAAAACCCTACCAAACCAGGGCCGGTGACAAGCAATTCTCCGTCTTCTTGACGAAACATTCTTCCGTCAAATCTTCCTCGACCGTTTATATACGGCGGGGGCGCTGAAATTCGAGCATCTCTTCTTTCATCTAGCTGGGTTCTATCCAACTCTCCATCTTCATTGCCTCACCACCAACAAATTCTTTTTTTCTCCTAATAATTAAAAAAAGAAAAAAAGAAAAACTAAAGCATATTCAGATGCGCCATCTATAGCCTAATCTCTCACCTCGCCATAGGTTATTGACCCACCATCAGAAGAGGGAGAGAAAAAAAAGGGAGGCACGCAAGAATGACATTCCGGCGCAAGCTCGCCTACACCGCCGCTACAGCTGCCGGGGTCGCAGCAATCGGCGGCGGCACTCTTTACAGCGTCCTCAGGCCGAGAGCTTACCCTGGCGACCACCCAAAACCCATCACAAAACCGCCAATTTTCCCGACTCTGCCTTCCCGAAAACAACAGCTTGAAAATCTACGAAATGCGAAGGATCCGTACGACGTTCTCATCATCGGTGGCGGGGCCACGGGGTCTGGAATCGCACTTGATGCCGCATCGCGCGGGTTGACGGTTGCCATGATTGAGCGCGACGATTTTGCGGCCGGGACGAGTAGCAAGAGCACGAAGCTCGTGCACGGTGGTGTGAGGTACCTCGAAAAGGCCTTTTGGGACGCAGATATCGATCAGTATAATCTTGTCAAAGAGGCCTTGAAGGAGCGGACGGTGTTCTTGCACACAGCGCCGCATCTGAGCGCCTGGCTACCCATTATGCTGCCGGTTTATGAGTGGTGGAAGGCACCGTAGGTGGCTCATTGATTCCCGATTAAAGAGAGAGAAAAGAGAGGATGGACCTGGTTAACCGGAGATATACCTGGTTTAGGTACTATTGGGCGGGAACGAAGGCATATGACGCCCTCGCAAAGTTGAGCGGTGAAGGCATCGAGAGCAGTTACTTCCTGACTCGAGGAAAAGCCTTGGAAGCTTTCCCGATGCTCAAGAGAGAAAAGCTGTGCGGGGCCTTGGTCTACTATGGTATATCACTTGCGACTTGATCTATCAAACTCAGTTTGAATAACTACTAATGGATATTCTAGACGGCGCACACAATGATTCTCGGATGAACGTCACAATCGCCATGACCGCGGCCCTCTACGGCGCCACCATCGCCAACCACGCCAATGTAACCTCCCTCCTCAAGGACCCCGTGACCGGCCAAGTAAACGGCGCAACCGTTCAAGACGTTCTCGACCCATCAGCCAAACCCATCTCCGTAAAGGCCAAATGCGTGATCAATGCCACGGGACCATACACTGACACAATCCGCAAAATGGACGACGGAGAGTCCCGTGAGATCGTTGCACCGAGCTCAGGCGTTCACATTGTCCTTCCCGACTACTATAGTCCTCGCAAAATGGGTCTTCTCGATGCAAATACCTCTGATGGAAGAGTCATTTTCTTCCTCCCTTGGGAGGGGAATACTATTGCAGGAACAACCGATGCTCCCACCGAAATTGTCCAGCAACCCGTCCCCAAGGAGGAAGAAATACAGTTTATTCTTAACGAAGTCTCTCGTTACCTGGCGCCGGATATCAATGTCCGCCGTGGTGACGTCCTCGCCGCCTGGTCTGGTATCCGCCCTCTTGTCCGCGATCCAAAGGCAAAGAACACAGAGTCCCTCGTCCGTAACCATCTCATTGACGTCTCCAGCTCCGGTCTCGTCACCATCGCTGGCGGAAAATGGACAACATACCGTCAAATGGCCGAAGAATCACTCGATATCGCAATCGAGAAGTTCGGACTAAAACCCCACCCGAAACCCCTCCCGTTTTACCCAACCTTCGTCTCCGAAAACGACCAGGACTCCGCCGCAGCTTCCGCCGCAAGGGGCACCTACGGGATGCTCGAGATCTCCGGAGAATGCAACACGGATAAACTAAAACTTATCGGTTCTCACGGATGGAGTCCTACGTTGTTTATCAACTTGATCCAGCACTTCGGCGTGGACACCGTGGTAGCTCAGCATCTCGCCAGCGCCTATGGTGATAGAGCATGGACCGTCGCATCTCTCTGTTCACCTACAAACCTCCGCTTCCCGGTCCGTGGCAACAGAATCTCCCCACTCTACCCTTTTGTCGACGGCGAGATCCGGTACGCGGTACGTCACGAGATGGCAGAGACAGCGGTCGACGTGATCGCACGACGGACGCGATTGGCGTTTTTGAACGCTCAAGCGGCGTTGGAGAGTTTACCGTTGGTGATCGATACTATGGGTGAGGAGATGGGATGGGGGAAGAAGAGGAAGGAGAAGGAGTGGACTGATGCTGTCAAGTTCTTGGAAAGTATGGGATTGGCAGAGGGGCTACAGGGGATCACCAGGAGTGACGTTGAGAAGGGGCGAGTAGCGCAGTGGAGTAAAGAGGTTGAAGGAGGGATGTATAGTCGGTTCAGCGGTATGTCAAGAATTTCCAAACGTAGAAGGTATACACGCATTTGAAAGTGAGAGCTAACGCGAGAATCAACAGGACCCGCTGAGAGTGTATAAAAGTTTTTTTAAAAATTTTTTTTTTTAATTGATAAGACAATTTGAAAAGCGGAAACTCCTCTTAACAATGACGTTACATATATACTTTTTTTTTTTTTTTTTTTTCAGGTATATTGTTGACCGTTTGTGCTGTATACTAGCCTTCCATTGATGATGAGTCATTTGATTTAAATACATCCTAATTTAGGAGGATGACTGGAGTGTATTGAGTGGTTGAGAGACGGGTAACGTCTAATGTCGCGGTATCGGCAGGTCGCCGAAGTGTACTGAAGATGAAAATCTACAATTACAAATTTAGTGACGGTTGTATGTCAGGCGAGAACGATTTGCGGGATATATCGAGGTCTAAGTGGATATCATCACAACAATCCAAATTTGTAACATGCCCATATATTATTATTATTATTATTATTATTATTATTATTATTATAGAACTACGCCGCGAACGTTGTGGGAATAAGTCGAGTTTGTGAATTCTTGGATATAAGATGTTGCAACCAGTTTTCTAAACTGACCAGACTCCATGAAAATAAACCAAAAAAGCAGGATAAGAGAGAAGAAAAGGGAAAAGAAAAAAGTAGAGCAGAAGAAACATTAACACCACCTGTGCGTTTTGAGAAATGCTAGCTGGAAAGAGAATAAGGAAGAAGCAAGATCGCAAACGGAAGAAGGGTAAAAGAAAGGAGGTGATTGAGACGAAGAAACTAATCGCTGAGGAAGAAGAACCGGGGGCGAAAATATGCGTGCAATGGGAAACAGGCAAAGGCATTGGCGTAGCCTAGCCATAAAATAAAAACCGACCAAACATCCCGGTATGTATAAATCCAAGATCCTTCCCATAACCTTTTTTTTTTTCCTTTGGCAAGCTTTAAACTGGGGTATAAGTATAACACGAAGACCTACCAGACGAACAGAACTCCAAAATAGAACGGCCAAACAATCATGAGAGATAAGAAAAGACAGTGACAGCAGACCGGGCCAGGCAACATGAACGGGATTAATGAGAGCGAGGAATATCTAACAAAGAAAGTAAGGACGTCGCCTGAGCGCTGTTCCTCAGGCCGAGAACAAGTAGAAAGGAGATCTTAGACGGTAAGGTTGAGTCAATACCAATTGCCAGGCGAGACCAGTGAGAGCCGGCTGAGTCGCCGGATTGGACACCGCTAGCGATCCATGCGTCCGAGTCAAACAGTCCCGACTCGAAGAACCAGAAGACGCCGAATACCCACTGAGTGGCCTCGGTACTCTCAAATCCAAAGACGAAGAAGATAACACAGGGCAAGACAACCTGGAAGATGGTGGATTCGGATGCCAAGCGCTACCACTGTGTCGTTGTACCGACCTTTGATCTTCGCATGGATTGATCTGTTCAGACTATTTCACAGTATCCGGCTCAGTATCTGGCCCTTGAAGTGGGACACTTAGTAAACTAGTCCCTGTGCTGCCACGTTTAGTACTATACTTTGCGATTGAGCGACCATCGTTAGCATCTTCGTCATCGGGCCTGTCTCCGCTGCTGCCTGCTGCAAAGAATGTTGGGTGAGATGGCGTGATTAGCGGGCTAGCGGCTCCCGTCATAACGATGCTATCACGATCTCTGTGACGTTCGGCAAACAAACTTGCGCGATCACCCATTGTAGCTCGATCACCACCGCTAAGGACACTCAATGGAAGAGACTCTTTGCTGCCGCCCCAGAGACTGCTAGGTGGTAGGGCGCGGATAGATGCATCTGTATCGAGGCTGCGGCGGCGCTCACGTTTTCTAGATGAAGATGCCAGAGTGAGAATACTAGCATCGTCCGAGAGCATGTTTCCCTGCGTCATTGTATGGTAGGTTGTTGGATGTGGGAGAGTTGTAGGGATGCCTTGCGTAGAGTGGGATGACGTGTGGTTCGTTCCCGAGGCAGGGGATATCGTAAATTGGTGTGTAAAGTGCTGGGGCGGAGCATTAGGGTTATGGGTGGACAAATGTGGATTGTAGGATGTTGTCATGCCGTTAGCAAGGTAGGTGGATGGGGGAGCCGTGGACTGGACCGTAGTAAGGGTTGCTAGGGATTGGACCGATTGCGAGGGCGAGGAATGGGCAGTTGATGATGTATACGTATGAGCATGAGAAGAACCAGCCATTGATCCAGCCCTAGTATGCGAGGCCGATGCGATGCTATGTGGTGGGTCCGAAAAAACCACTTGTATGCCAGTTGATGTTTGTGTCCCTGACGTAGGAGTGGATCCATTCGTCAAGATGCCGTTTGAAACCGATCGCTGACTGCCATTGCCATTTCTATTATGAGACGATGGCTTAAAGGCGGCGAGGCGCTTCATCAGAGTACTAAAAGGTTTGCGACGAGGATGTCGGTCTATGTCATTGCGAATGATGTCAGCAGACAATCCTGATGAGGATGCAGCGTGTGACAGGAGAACCATCGCATCGCTCTACCACCGGAGCAACAGGACATACCTCCTCCGTTCCCACCCTGACCGCCAGAAGTCGGGACAATTCCGGTTGCCATCGAGGTTATAAAATACTCCTTCTCTCCTCTATCCTACGGTCTGAAATTACGTAAAATCGAGAGGTTTTCTACGTCTGTTCTGCTGTAATTGAAACACGCGAGTGTGGTTAAGGAGGTTCGGACGGAGATGTCGGAATTGATGTAGATTCGAGATGCGACGCTCGCGAATCGAATGGATACGAGATTAGTTCAGTGGGACTCAGAAATGTAACTTCCAGGTCAGCCGGCGTTAGATAATTTGGGGTTTTACGATGATGGTCCGAGGCGCTGGTTCGAGGCGACTATGATGTATTTGCGGAGATGGTTGTTGTTGTTTTGGGGTTTGGCCAATTCATTAAGATTTGGGGCGCCAGCAGGTCCCCGCCTAATGTCCGGTATCGAATTCAAAACACTCTCTCCACAATCGCGAGAACAAACATAAAGGGCTGTCGAGAGAATAGAGACAAAGAAGAACCAGATTTGGGAAATGCAAAGGGACTACAATGGATTGAGGAGGCCTAATCTAGGCTATTCGGTCACGAGTGGGAGGGTCGTTTCGCTCAAGCAGGCTGCCCTTACGCATGCCAATATAATCTTGCTGCTCTATGACGGGAAGGGGAAAGGGCCGCTCAGGGTCGTGCTCGTTTCAGGTTCAGGGTCCATTTCGATTCTTCCAGATTACATCGATGACTTCTACAGGCTATATTATCAATGATGAGCGACCCTTCATCCTGAGTATGACATTTCAATAGACTCGATAGAGACTTCCAAAATACCGACCGCCGATTGACATCAGATGACTGCAATCGGGGGTGTAGTAAGCAGGCTTCCTTCCCACCCGTGAAGGGCGGCATTCGCTGGATATCTACCGTTCCAGGCGTGATTCTTATAGCGCAGAGCGAAATCAAGGTGTGTATCGTCCACAGGCTTGGACAGGATCAAGTCTAGCCTTGTCGACTTCAGTCCACCCTGGTTAGGGCCATCTGGAGCACCTCGGAAACTTGCATAGTTATCTTTCGGTCGCACCCTCAGCAAACTACGGCCTTACCAACCATCGAATGATTTTGCATAGCTGATAAATAGACATCCTTCGCGACGTGGCTCTGCAGAGATGATTCTAGATATCGACCCCTCATACCCCTCATACCCCTCCCGCCCACGACTTCAGAGCCATGATCACCCCTCTCTCAGACCATATCGGCTGCTGTCCGAGAAGCAATGTCCTAAGTGCTATGATATTATTGAGACGAGGTGCATCTGCAGACAGAAAAATCTTGCAGCTGGTTGCATCCTATGAGTAAAAAATCATGCATATAAAAGTACCTATATGCAGGTTTTCGTAACCTGGAGGTTGGAAAAGAAGCTTAAAAAAATGTATAGTCCGAGCTTCTTCCCCTCTGATATGGTAGCAGTTATATCATATCCAAGGATATTGACAACTGTGGGTGTGTGCGAGTTCCTGGGTCGAAAGGCATCCTGCAATGCAGGGCGCTTAAGACCTCAAGAGTGAACGAACCATTTGGACGCCGACGTTTGTAGGTTTGAAAACAGACTGGAGAGCTTAAGAGGCCGGGCCGATATGATCGGGTATGGTGCTCGAAGTATCATAAAACTGGAAAGAAACGGAATGCATCTGCGCACGCAAGGAGGCAGCTGAGCTCCGCGGGGAAGGTGGCCATAGACCCCGAGGAGAGGCGTCCTCGGATCAATTTCCGTTATATCATGAGAAATGGTAATTTTTAGCCCGGCCTCATCGGTCAAAAGTTAGCAGGTGTAAAAGAAGAAAAATAAAGTACCCAAAAATTCTCTATATCGACTGAGTTAGGCGAAAGTCTGACTTCTCCGTGGGGTAAGTTCTGGAGTTCGCCGTACATTGCCTCCGTTTGGATTTGAATATCGTGAGGCGAACCCTCGGACGGCTTCAACGATTGTCTCAAAGTGGAGCTATGGGACACTTTCTTTGCCCATGCAGAATGTTCTCAAGCTGCAGCTTTGCCATGCAGTTCAGGGGCTGGGGTCTGGCGACAGCCTGCATGGTGTTCATCATTGGCCCACTGGACATTGCTTTTTGGTGGGGGAGCTAAACCTCGAGCTCGATGTGGGCCGATGCGTTACATGGGAGGAATTGCATTGGTCAACCCAAAGAAAATCCCAAGGAATGCTGAGTGAAGGTCCAAGCTTTTCCTTTCTTTCTTTCTATATTCCATTGGTGAATTTGTAGACGACATGCTGTGAGAAAAACCGGCTTGTTTTCTATAAATGCAGCACGATATCTCACAGAAGGAATTCTGTAGTGGAGAGTTGCATAGAGAATACTTCTTATCCAAACGTCACGCTTCATCACCCTTGAGAAAAGCAATCAATTGACCATATCATCCGCGACCTGTAACGTTCGACGTATAACAGTCGCTTAGGGGAACCGGCACTTATAAGCTAGCGAGAAGGGAAGCTACAGGCCGGAACCAGGATAAGGTACGACAGGTCTATCCGGCGTCCCCAGTTTTGTTTCCAACCCATCCTATACCGTGCACTGTCGTCGATTGCCATTGCTTGTAAGCCCAACCTTAATGGCACTAGCTTCCCATTCCTTTGATTTCCTTTTGCTCTTTCTCGAGTTACCCCGCTGCAAGCACAGTGCTTTTAGCGTTTTACTCGATTGATCAATTGGCGGGAATTTCCTGCTTTTAAATTCGTGGCGTCGTCCACGATCTTACCCCGAACTAGCTTTAGCTCGAGTTCATCGAAGCGGAGCAATCGATATCGTCTGGCAAGCTGCAGTTGTTTGTTGGAGTTTGCTGGTTGTTTGCCGTCGTCAATGGCATGATCAACGTCATCTTCGTTCAGCGAGGCAAGAATGCAGAGCGGATTTTGCGTGCAAATGTAGCAGCACGGTGCTTCGATCTTCGTGGTCGTCAACGTTGCATGTGTCCGCATCGGCTTTCGTCCGGGTCTGGATCTTCAAGTATCAATACTGTATATGCTGGCCTGTTAATAATAACTATTGCTCTGGTTATAAAATGGGCAGCCTGCAGCCACCAAGCACAGCTCCCTGGCCTGAATGCGTATGTACTCTGTATGCAAGCTGCAGAGCAAGTGAGTGTGAACTGTCATTGCTTCACGCAGACCCCTCGATCCCCTCTCGTTTTAGCTCTCAGCGCCTCTTGATCACAATGCCCTACTGTGACCCAAGTCTATAAATCCGTTCTTTCACCGCCTTGAGGTTCTGATTCTCTCTCTTTGCTTCCTTCTTTGCTCCCATCCCCTCTTCAAACAGCATAGACCCCATCAATTGGCCCATTGTTAATTATACCAATTGGAACGGTTCGTGGAAGATTAATAGGTATATTTGCCCTCCATATTTTCTTACTAGTCAGATCTCCTTTGCTTTGCTTTTCTTCTCCTTTTCCCCGCGTCTACACTCCCTCCGAGCTAGCTTCTGAGCCTGCAATGGCCAAGCAGCAAAGAGACATGTCGATTATCGTCATTGGGTTACGTTATAGTCCCGGTGGCACTGTCATGAGCAGGAGAGCAGAGTTCCTTCTTGCCCCTCACCTCCCTCGTCGCTATTCCCTGCGTCAGATCATTATCAGGAGCAGGCCCAGCTGCCCCCACCAAGGGCTGCCTGTGCAGGCTTGGTGCCCCGCTGCCGTAGCTGGCCGCTTCCCGATTGGGACGACTCGTTTGTCTTGCCGAACGAGGAACCCCCCAAGTTATCCCACACAACGCAGTTAGCCTCTCCTAGTTTCTACTATTACGTCAGTTATAAGCTCCACGGCTTCCTCGGTTTTACAGCGTATCTTTCTCTTTCCTTCAATTTAATAATTTTATATCTGAATGATACTGCTGCAGCTTCATTGTATTTTTCTTCTTATCGGTAGGATTAATATAGCTAACAAGAACAGAGTTCGATTGATCAAATAGCCAAATCGTACCCCGACCTTTGACAATATGTCTGCTCCAGCAGAGCAAGCGGCCGCCGCTGCCCAATCCACCCTTACACCGCACCGAAGGAATAGCGGGAGCAATAATCCAACTCGCAGAGCTTCTCAGGATGATCATTATGACTTCCAGTCCCGTGCTCCCGATGGTGCTGGTTACAGGCGACGAACCAGCATCATGGAGGATAAGGAACGTTGGGTCGGAACCGCTCTTACTGTAAGTCTCTAAAGGCTATGAGAGTGTTAGCAGAAATCCAGTATACTTATATATTGACCAACTGGGCAGCCAATGTATGTCGGTGTCGCAGCTCTAGTTGTCGATGACCTCCTCGAGATCGGTCTCTCCATCCATGACGGAACATACACCACCGATTTCTCGGTTGAGACATACGATGTCACCGCTGAGACTAGCCCGGAGGACGTCTCCAACATGGTTCTTAAATACGTTGTTCAGCAGCTCACTACCTTCGCCCGCGAACATACCGTAAAGTTTGTTGGTGCTGGTATCACCGAGGGTGTTGAATATCACTGCCCAAGCATCTGTAGCATCCTCTGGAAGGAGTTGGATATCGTTCCAATTGTTTTCCATGTCCATATCACCCTTGACCCAGATCACGCTTCCGCCAACTCCACATACTCTCCACCAAAGGGCGGTGTTGAAGTCCGAAGCGTCGACGAACAGGCTGATTCTGCCGTTCGTAAGGCCTTGATGCATTTTGGTCCTAATCACAACCCACGCCTTACCATCGGTTTCCGCAATCAGGTCGAAGTTGATGCTGATGGCAAGATCCACCTTGTTACTCTCAAGCAACTTCAGGAGACTGTCGCCGATACCACATGGCGATGCGTCGAGAAGTACACAAAGGAGATTAAGGACAAGAAGATGAAGATTGCCTTCTTCAACTCTACTCCACAAGGTGGTGGTGTTGCTCTCATGAGACACGCCATGATGAGATTCTACAAACTCCTTGGTATTGATGTTAGATGGTACGTTCCAAAGCCAAACCCGGCTGTTTTCAGAATCACAAAGAACAACCACAACATCCTCCAAGGTGTCAACGACCCATCCGTTGGCTTCACTGCCGACCACCAGGCTCAAATGGATCAGTGGATCACCTACAATGCTGAGCGATACTGGCTCAAGGAAGGTGGTCCACTCAGCAAGGGTGGCGCCGATGTCATCATCATTGATGACCCACAGATGCCTGGTCTTATTCCACTCATCAAGAAGGTCCGCCCGGATGTCCCAGTTATCTACCGTTCCCACATTGAGATCCGTGGCGATCTCGTTTTGAAGCCAAACACTGCCCAGAACGACGTCTGGAATTACCTTTGGGATCGCATTCAGCAGGCCGATGTCTTCATTTCCCACCCTGTCAATAAATTCGTTCCAGGAAACGTCCCTGCCGAAAGAGTCGGCCTGATGGGTGCCGCCACCGATTGGCTTGACGGTTTGAGCAAGCCTCTCCGCGACTGGGATCTCCGATACTACTTCCACAACTTCCGAACTCTCTGCAGTGAGAACAGGATGTACAAGTTGCAGTACCCGGCGCGTAACTACATTGTTCAGGTCGCCCGTTTCGATCCATCGAAGGGTATCCCCACCGTGATTGAGTCCTACGTGAAGCTTCGCAGGAAGTTGGATAACATCCTTCCTATTAGCAAGATTCCGCAGTTGTTGATGTGAGTAATAATAACTTACCGTTTTATCGTCTATATTTCTTGAAATTTACTAACATGCAATGTAGTTGTGGTCACGGTGCCATTGATGACCCGGATGCTTCGATCATCTACGATCAAGTCCTTAACATCTTGGAACTACCAGAGAACCAACCTTACGTTACCGACATCATCGTCATGCGTATCCCACCATCTGATCAGCGTATGTTTATCTCTTGCCCTATGCTAGAAATAATCGCATAAACTTACAAGTTTTGGCTAGTCCTCAATGCTCTCCTCTCATGCGCCAAGGTTGCTCTTCAGCTCTCCACCCGTGAAGGTTTCGAAGTCAAGGTTTCGGAGGCTCTCCACAAGGGCATTCCCATCATTGCCAGCCGCGCGGGCGGTATCCCACTTCAGGTTCAACACGAGAAGTCAGGCTTCCTCGTCGAGCCCGGTGATTCCGATGCCGTTGCCCGCCATCTCTTCGATCTTTGGCGTGACAAGGACCTGTACGAACGTATGTCCAACTTTGCCAAGAACAACGTCTCGGATGAGGTCGGTACTGTCGGTAACAGCTTGGCTTTCATGTATATGGCCGCCAAGATGGGTAAGGGAGGTGAGGTCATCAAGCCGAATGGCCGATGGATCAATGACATGTTGAGAGAGGATGCTGGAGAGCCATATAGAGATTCGGAGCCAAGATTGCCGAGAGGCGGGCTTTCCGTTATCGTTTAAGGGGTATGGCTTGTCTCGTTGTGACCAGCCGCTTGTTGAGGTATGGCTGCTGAGATCTACGAGTTCGATTTGGATGGATAATATTTGCTTTGTGTTTTCTCTCATGTTTGGTCGGATCTCTGCTTTACTTTTTCTGTCTTTTCTTTCGCTATAATCTGATAGATTTCTGGTGGACCTTAAGACGTAATTTTCATGCGGTCTAGAAATCAGAATTAGAATATAGCTTAGTACATAGTCTACTTTCCAAAAAGAGGAATGCAATGAAAAGTTCAATACTATATTGTCTCTATCTCTGGCTCTCCAAGCTCGTCATATCACATTCAACGCCCCCCGAACGTTAGTGTTGACAGCGTTGGAGTATTCAGCCCCTGTCAAATTCTTATTTCCGCGCCGGTTACGAAAAAGCCAAACGCGCAGCTTGAATGCTGCGAAACCGTGACAACTTCATGTAGTCTGTTTGTATTGCTCATCACCCACGGAGCAGCCCACACACGGCGTAGATTTTTTCTCAGATGGGTTTAAAAAATAACGTCCCCGTGTTTTCCAATCTCGTTCTTGATTTCGATCAGTACCATCACCTAAAACCACCGGATTCGCCAACTTTCTGTGTATATATATATCGTATAGATTGGAGGCTCAAGCGGTCCCCCTGAGTTATCGCCATGGACGGACGGCCTCGGATTCAGCGTCTTTCCGATGATGCGATAGCCCACATTCTCAGCGGGTCAGCCCTGACGGGCTTAGCGAGTGTGGTAGAAGGCCTGTTGATGAACAGTACGTATCTTAAATCACGCCCATCGCTTAATCTGGAGCTAATGAGACCCCTCCAAGGTTTCGATGCCGATGCATCTGAGGTGACTGTTGAAGTCAATATTAACAGAAACTCTGTTATCGTCGAAGACCTTGGAACAGGTATCGTTCCTGATGATATGCCGCTCCTGGGAAATCGATATTGTAAGCAGACAAAATTTTTTTCTAGCCCTCCAATTTGAAAGCCTGCTCGATGAATGTTAAGTCCGTTCTCTTTGTTATAGCGACATCCAAGTCCCTCTATACCTCACCCCAGACTTTTGGATTCCGTGGGGAGTTTCTTGCGTCTCTTGCCACATCTTCGTATCTCACAATCTATTCCCGCTCTCGTGATTGGAGATCTACCCATATGATTAAGTTTCACTATGGTATCGAAATGCCACACAGATCTACACAAATCGAAAATGACGATTTTATGCTTCGCCATAGTGGAACAAAGGTCGTCGTTGATCGATTATTTGGGAATTTCCCTGTGAGAATGGTGGCCAGAGAGAAGAACACTGCTGTGGATATCGCAAAGGAGTGGAAAGATATTGAAAGGAAGATTGCTGAGGTTTCGCTGGTCCGCGTGAGGAGTGCCGATATGCTTCGCGTTGTGCTTCGAGATGAAAGAGGGTTGAAGAGAATTTTTTCCGCTGCTAGCATTGACCCAAATGGCGACGAAACTCGAAGGATCGGCCAAGTGATGGCCAGCGCGGGGTTTGGGCAAGCTGCATGGGAGAATGTGGGATCTAGTTGGAATGGTATGACAGTGAAGGGAGTCATTGGATTGGCTCCGGTAGCGGATACGGAGCGACAGTTCATTTGTAAGTTTCCTCCTTGCATTTATTTGCTTTACGGCAATGGTTATTGATATTAGCTGCAGTCGTAAATGATACGGCAGTCCGCAGGCATATGCTTTCAATATTATACACCAAAACCAATGGCTTCTTTGCGGCGTCATCTTTCGGGGAAATTGATGAGAGCACAGCACAAGCGAATGGAAAGGCATTTGTGGCGAGGAAAGGTGTAGAACGGCATCCGTCGTTTGTACTTTATATACAAATGGCAGGGCAGCTGGGTCACTTACGGGCGGAGGACCTTGAGCATGAGTCTGGTGATTCAGTCCAACTGGAAGTTCTGAGATTGATTGAATCGGCCGTCGACGGTTTTTTAAAATCCAAAGGTTGGAGGAGGGAGGGCATAACAAAAAAGCGGCCTCGGACAGTTGTAGATGAAGTCGGGGAAGAGCTTTCAGCCTTAGACTTTTGGTCCCGCAAAAGAAACGATATTGCAATAAATGGGAAGGCCTTCTTCAAGATGAAACCTTCGGGGAGGTCAGAGGCTAGAGCCTTAACGGCAGAAGATCTTTCCAAGTTTTGGTCACGTAGAAGAGCCGATATTGCATTCAATGGGATGGCTTTCTCGAGGATGAAATCTTCCGGGAGGGTGAACGCTGAGAGCGTGGTACCGGAACCTGTAGAAGTCTCGCGTCGGCCTATGTCGACAATATCAGCGCGAGAGAAGACCGTGCCTGCCGATGGCTATGTTTTGAGGCACCAAGACCCGGAGGCCGATAAATACTTCTTGTTGGATAAAAGAACCGGCACGGAAATGCTGACACCAAGGGCTCCCACGATGCCGTGCAGGTTGACTCTAATGCCTAGACCTAGGCAACCGGTATCTGCGAGTGTGCGAGCCTCGAACTCAGATGTACTTGCTGTGGGTTATATGATTTTTGAGAGAGAGAGAGAGAGTCGTTGAATTGTGACTGACTTAATAGCAGGGCTTCAATAACCCGGTATACAGGAACCCCGAAGCTCAAATCCCTCGGGCTTCGATGCTAATGAATGGGACCCCTAAAGAGATCGAGGATATTAACAAAGTCAAGATCTCTAAAGAAGGCCTTCAAACTGCGAAGGTACTCTCGCAAGTTGATGATAAATACATCTTGCTTGAAACACAGGCTCAGAAGTTACTGGTTCTGGTCGACCAGCATGCCGCCGACGAAAGAGTCCGCGTCGAGAAACTTTGGAGGGAGTATGACCAGCAACCGAAGCCGCTGAACCAAAGGATCGTTTTCGCAATCCCTGCAGACGAAGCGAATGTTCTAAGAATTCATATCAAGGAGATGTGTGAGTGGGGATTTGATATGAAGTTCGAACCTATACCAACGTTTCAGGGAGCCGCAAGAGTGGAAGTCAGAGGAGCACAAGAGCTAGTCGCGGACCGGTGTGTCTCCGATTCCGGGATAATAGAGCGACTGATACGGGAATGGATCGCAGAGCTCAAGGAAGGCAGAGGAGGAGGAAAATTTTCCATCGAATGGGGAAAACGAATGACTCGTGCTCCTAACACTTTGAGTGAGGTAATCAACAGTCGAGCTTGTAGGAGTATGTGGCACCCTGGTTCTCCATTCACGTCGGCCCACTAACGAGCATTGGGACTTGGTATAGGCTCAATAATGTTCAATGATCAACTGACCACGGAAGAATGTGGTCAGCTTATTAAGAAGCTAAAGGCCTGCAGCTTCCCTTTCCAATGCGCCCATGGGCGTCCCAGCATGGCTCCCATCGTCGATCTAGGAAGCGGTACGGCGAGGGGAGAATTTGGCAGAGATATGTGTGGCCGTCTCTGCCAGCTTGAAGGCGGGGGTGGGGGTTGATTGAGAACTCCTTTGAAAATCACGGATACTGATGTACTCTCGGAAGCCGTACAGAGGATGATTTTTGAGGGGAGGTCGCAATAGTGTCAAGCTTCAGCCCAAATTTGGCGTTGCTTATTTAGGAGGCATTTATTATCACTTTTTAATTCCAGTCTCGGCACTTTAATTCTCACTTATTATAAGTTCGTCCTAACATAGGGGCGATCAAGGGAAGCAGAAAATAACCCTCCGTACGCACTATGTATATATACTCTTTGCGGACTCAAATACTTAGGTAAATAGATCGGAAGCTTTTAGGTTGCTGGTTGCCGCCTAGGCTCGTCAAAAAGTGGATCCGAAAAGTCTTGGTTTGATCCTTCACAGATACTTGTACTTGATTCATGGAGATACCCGAGCTTTCAGATATAAAAGTCTGCTGATTGGCATCGAAGACTGTTGAATTCGATACCGTGCTCTGGTGCCGACGAAATAATATTCTCCTCCGCTGTCAATTGATCCAAGCAGTCTTTCTCCCAAGCAACACCTTTGAACACCCCCCGCAAGAAAATCTAAAAGGGATTTTCTCATAGCGAATCATATCGGTTGTAATTGCAGCCCGGTTGTTGGAATTTCCAGCCCACAACGCAGATTTATATCCTGACAATGTCGCCCGCAGCGCTTGATGACCCAACCGCCCCACCTAAACAGCTTTCCGGGCCTACAAAGACGTACTATCAACCTTCCAAGGTTCTCCCGATCTCAGAAACTTTGAAAGATGGTACTAAAATTCTTATCACCCCATATATCAACGGATACCACAACGCCCCATCAACGGCAGTTCTAGGGAAGTTGTGTAACGAGATGAATGGAGAGATTGAGAGCGGCAATACATATCCAATGAATGAGTATATGAGCGTGGAAACGTTTGAAGCGTATTGGTTCGGGAATTTTGCGGCCGTTGTGACGGTTGACGAGGGACCCGACAGCGAGGGGGAGCTGTTAGGGAGTTTTCATGTGAAACCAAATTATCCGGGTATGTATCCACGATGAAATAAATCATTGAAGATAAACGTGAGGGAAATTATTTTCATGCTACCAAAGGTTCAGGATAGATTTTATGGCCTACGAGGTTTACGTGGCTGACGGTTGCGACTGTTGGGACCTTAGGGCGATGCTCTCATGTGTGTAACGGGGCCTTTTTAACGGCGAAGGCCGCGAGGGCACGAGGCGTCGGAAGGATAATGGCAGAGACGTTTTTGATTTATGCGCCTTTGTTGGTAAGTTCCCCTTAATGTTGTTTACGGCGAGTCGACTCTCGTATGCAGCCAGGGTGTTTACGTCGGCACAGGCTGTTGTTAAATGCTAATCTATTGCTTCCAAATTCGACACGTCTCAGGGATACAAGTCGAGTATCTTCAACTTGGTTTTCGAAAGTAATGTAGCAAGTTGTAAGCTTTGGGACCGACTGGGATTCACGAGATCAGGAAGGGTGAAGGAGGCTGGTTGGTTAAACATCGGAGGTGTGGAAAAATACGTAGACGCCATTGTTTTCCAAAAGATTTTCGATGAGCCGATGCAAGAGAGCGAAGTGTAAATGGTAGCTGTTTGTTGATGAGGGATCAAGAATAGACTTTACAGTGATCTTTACTATTCCTATTCACGTAATAAACCAAGAATCGGGGCTACGTGGAGCGTGAAAGCACCGCTACGTGGAACCTAAGCCTAACCCAAGAGATTCTCCGTCCCGACTAGTACTGTGACTGAAATTTAAGATGGCTCGAAAAACGCGCCGACCTCTATGTAAGGTCCCGAGGTACTTTTGCCGGTTGGTAAATAAGCCGGTATTAATATGTAACCTTTGTAATCTTAAAGGTTAATTCGTACGATCGTATCTTTCTTGTGCCGGTTTACCAGTTTGTAATTTTCAACAAGAATTAGATCGATAATGGGTAAATCTGGGGGCCTTAGAGCTGTTATTCTTCGTAAATCTATTAAAGAGTCACATTATAGCCATATTATACCGTGCTTCCAATCAAAGGTGACTTGAATATAAACATCAAGGCGGGGTTTGAAACAAATCAAAGACGAAACGAAGCCAGGAGCTCACTGATAGTAGATGCAATTGGCCGATTCACGGGGACGTTTCCAATACGGGACTAGATTGCAATCGAATCTGAACATCTCCAAGACAAAAACTGGCAAGCAAAAGAGTCTAAGAAAATCTCGAGCCCACTCTCGAAAACTGCGTCTTCGGAAATCTCCATGGCCACAAACGCACCATACCCTGAAGTAGACCACGAGGACCCTAGATTATCACCCTCGAGGCTAGACACATACCCAATTCAAATTTGCTCTTCCTCATCCTCCAAGCATTATTCGCTGGGAAAATGTACACCGACGTAGTCGTGTGATGTATCATACCTCCAGATTTCTTTTCGTTGGCTTCATCTCGAGGGTTGCTCCGTGATCCGACAATTTTGCTTATTGCCTGCGAGCCGAGCTGAACTTTGTTTCGAAATTGTGGGCTCAGATCTTTTTAGTTGGAGCCTGCTTAAATAGAGAGGATCTTGGAATGGCATGTGGATCGATTTTATCTCGCGGAATCTCTATGGGATTGATGGGCCCACCATTTCAACGATATGTTCTGCTCATCTCTGCATCATTCCGCATGAGCACATTGCCGTTTCCGATATGGGGCCTGGTCGACGAGATATAAACCGAATCAATTTTCTCTGCAATTTATATAAATTCGTATGGTACGGTGCATAAATAATGATATCTATGTCGTAATAGAACATCGGTGCTGAGAATTCATTTAACCGTGCAAGAGAAAGGATATTACTAGATAGAAGCTTTATGTAGGCGAAGCGAGGTCTTGTGGTGGGAAAATATCTAGAAATATTGGTTGAGATCCTCAATAAGACCTTTAGATCTCAGCAAGCGATTTAGCCTTAAGCTTCTTTTTCTTTGCCACTAACGCGGAATAACTTGGATTATAAACTAAATGCTCCAGTTCCCTTATTTTTTGTTCAAAAGACGCATGCTTCGAGACTTCCCTTTTCTATATGACCTTGTAAGAAATTGCTAATGCAGACGTATTGGGGTTCCCTTCTGTGAAGGAAATTTACTCGCCCAATCACAATAATTTAGTAGCCATCTTGCATGAGTTAATAAAAGGATGTTGTTCCATCCGCATACAGGCTGATACAAGCTAATTGAGGTTGTAGTTTTGGGTCGAACTGGTCCGATAATACAATGCAAAAGGCGGGGTGATTCGGCTCGTATTTGTTAGATTTAAAGGTATGGCAACATATTGGAAGCACATGCCCCTACATGCACATACATGCATGTATACACTATGGTGCTGTGGTATGCACAACTGGTATTGCATGTTCACGGGATATCTAGTAAGGTAAAAGGAGGCGGAAGAGGTCGAAAACCATTACCTCTCGTGGGAAAAGAAGGGAAAAACAACATTTCGCCGCATTTTCTGGAGGCTGATGCAGTCGCGATATCGTGCCAGGATTTGGTCTGGCGCTGACACATATATAGTCCCGTCTTAATCATTGATCGCGGAAGCTCTGTAGGGTACAAGAAATTTCGAACGCCACAGCAAAAGGTATACCGGTATCGGCGGCATGAACTACGCACTTTTAAGACGAAACAATGTAACACCCCCGTAGCAAAACACCTCAATGGTGCACACGTGTTGTGAGGGCAAAGTGCAACAAAGCCTATCTGTCACTTTAATATATGCACGCGGAGCTGACAGCCCACCCCCTGTCATTGAGAGTGAGCATCTGTTGGTAAAAGTCTGATAAGCCCCCAATTATGGGTTCTATTCCGTCAAACAATCTTGTAAGTGATGTCTTTTCACTGCTCTGTCCTGGCAAACCGCTGCCAAGAGATGAAGATTCCGCCTCCACGTCTTGCGCTCGTACATTTGACAGCTCTTCCTTAAACTTCCTTAATGCCGGAGCCTTGGCGCTCAAAGCCGTTACTGGCACCTTGCTTAATCTTGTCTCGAATATAAGTCTGGCGGGCTCGAGATCTTCGAAGATTTCAAGTACTTCGTTGGGAAGCTGTATGCCTTCCCTCTTGGCCAGTGATTTCACAGTGTATAATTGAAATGCAGAGATTTCTCCTCTTTTCGCAAGCCGCGATAACACTTTTATATGCTCGAGGAAGGCGTCACGGTATTTTGAAAATTCCAGGAAATACAACGTGAACAGTGCCGACTGGTAAGAGTTGTAGGTCAGTAGGATCGTGGCCTTTGTGCCGTATAGCTGGAAATACGTCCTTTGTAGCTTCGAGCTCATGCAACTGATAGCAAGAGCAGTTGAGATTATCTGTTTATTTTCCACGCATACTGAGGCGTTATCGGACAGACTTCCGCCGAATAAGTGTATTTCCACAGCATGGTACCATAATCTATTCGTAATCATTTAGCAACGAAAACCCACTGGTTTTGCCCAATAGATCCTACCGAATTGCCATATCTGGTCCGATGTCATTATCCGTGCTATTTATAGTACTTAAATATTCTTTGTACCATATCTTCATCTTTTCGTGAATATCAATGATTACCCCTGGTTCGTGGTTCACCGTGGGTTTAGAGTATAGATATATAGTCGCCTCTTTGATTATTTTCGCCAGCTCAGTGCATTGAAGCAGCATTTCCATCTTTCGAAACGAACGCGATCTTGTTAATTGAGGGTATGGTTGCCATGTATCGTTTAGGTCGACTTTCTCAGGTAACTTCGGTTCGGGTAGGTTGGGCGGTGCAAGAACGAATGGCTCTTGCAGAACTATGGAAGCAAAACTATCAAACATATTAGAATCAGTAATCTTGAATGCGTGAATCGGTACGGGATATAGAAGAGAGTATGAAAGATATGTGGGAAGATTTTCGGTTCAAGTCCTCACCATCGACACACCCAAAACTTCCAACATGGCCATGACAGTTGTAAAGGCGATTCGTCAACTTTACTCTCTTTGTAATTCCCTGAAGCCAATTCTTGATACATCTTGATGGCTGTGTTAAAGTATTCTATTCCAATAGCGTCGTTTGCTCTGTAGGTCTCGAAGTAGTGCATCATGACTAGCGATTGCATATTTGTGAGGGAAGTGGAGTGCGGTCCGGCTCGCCAAAGTTGTTCGGCTTCTTCGAAAAATTGTTTCCCGTACGATCCGGGTTCTTTCGAATCGTTGAGCGATGAACCTCGATCGGAATATCGCTGTGTTTAGCTCCATCCCATTAGGAAGTTTGTCCGAATAAAGCAATAATTTAAGGGTAATATTTTCGAATTGGGGGAACTCACACAAGCGCTGGCGAGCATAGCATTGACGAGCAGCGGCGAACAGTATCGCGAGTTTTCGGGGTTCCCGGATCGCATGTCAGATATGAACAGAGATTTTTCTACGAAGTCATAAACAGGAGCCTCCCAAGTAAAGTATAGCTGGATCAAATGTGAAACGAGTTCATCGCTATGGGTGACTGAAGTCCAAGGTTGCGAGGGAACATCTGGAATCGAAATTTGGACAATGCTGCCGATGTCCATAGCATCGATGGTTTTGCTAGGCCTACTGTTAAATGGGATAAATTCGTCAGACGATTACAGCCGGGAATCCGACTCTAAAGGCCCGGATCTCGTAGAAAAGGAAGAGTAGTATACCGGTACGACAATCTAGCAGTTGATGGCGATGGGGGCGATGGGGGCGTTCCAACTTCCCCTTCCTCGTCCTCCTCCATATCTTCGTCGACTTGAGGAGATTCTAGCAAGTCATCCTCGAGAGCAGCCTGACTGCCATCCTCGAGTTTGTCTTGGATATATTGAGCAATTTGTTCGATCGATGCGTCACTTCGAATTACTTCGAGTAAGTTTGGGAGTTCGTCCTTCGAACAGTACTTTGTCGCATTAAAGATTCTGGCTAGAAGTTCATGTTCCTGACTCTTGGTATCGCGGTGGGTGGTGACATGCTGACGTTTTCTTTTGTCAAGGTACGGAAAGTATACGCATTCGCTGTTGGGTCGGGTTGTGCAGGCAGTGCATTTTGGCTTGTTATTGTCACACTAATAGAAGTCATGAAAGGTGAATCGTCAGTGTCATTTCATAAGTTTATCTGCGCGAACATCGCGACTTTATTGTTCTGAAACTAAATAGCCAATCAACGAAATCACGAAAGCTTAATATGCAATGGGAAAAGAAGAGTTGAGAAGAATGGTATGGCAAGTTGTCATACCTTCGTCTTCCGGGCCTTGCAAGCAGTACAGGCGTTCGATATTCTGGTTTTCGTCTTTTTGATGGTTTTTTGAGGAACATGTTGAAGAATAGAAGGGCGAGGAGCAAGCCGTTGTGGGCTTTGCCCTTGCCCGTGTTCGCTCATTTTCCTCCCCGAGTCCTCCCTCGGCTCAACCTTACGAAGTTGCCCTTTTTGCCACACCCTATGGACCCTTACACGTTATTCCGCGAGGTCTTTATTGGTAAATATCTAAGTAATGGTCCCCGCCTTGATTGCCTGACAGTGACCAACTGTCATGCAGACATTCCTAGCTTCAGGAAGGGATCTATCCTGCAGAAACCAGACAAACCACACATACGCCAAATATAAGGGCTCTTGGTGAGAGCGTGGGATGGATGTGGCAGAAAATGTAGTGTTCGTATCTTTTTCCCAGGGTTTCATGCAAGAGATTAGCTTGGTTAATCAAGGAAACTTTGTCAAGTCGACATAGACGGCCGGCCGCAAGATCACGAGGCTGAATTAGATCTCCGCGATGAGAACGCCTCTGCCTCCGCTACAGTTCCCCGAAGGCTCTGACGACAAATTTTCGTTAAGTAAATAACCTTGGTATGCTTGGGCGACCTTGAAGCGCTAACTCTAAATATAATGTCCGTTAACCGGGCAGCCTCCAGGATGGGGCGTTAAACAACAGGGGCCCCAATAACTGATTAGGCAAACTTCCAATAGTTTAAATGAGATTGCCCCTCTTTCGAAGAGTGTTAACAGAGTGAAATGTTCTATGGTGTCATAGCATTGTGGGAATTGTATTCTGAGCAAATGCACGACTTCAAAGTGATACCGATAGAGTCTTACCTGCAATTAGCCGAGACGCTGCAGCTAGAGATCGAGAGGAGTAGTGCAAATCTGAGCCGAGCAGCGACCCCCAGACTAGAGCTGAGCTCAAGAGGTGTGAAGTTCTGCGAATAGCTGGATGAGAACCTGGAAGAGCAAAAGTTGGCGAAAGATAACGTCAACCTGCGGTGGTTGCTGCACTTAGGTAGACGTGGTTCTGTTGGAGTGGTACTATGTGTCCATTTATTTATATTTCCTTGCCCCGAATTCTTATGTTGGCTAGAAACCCGCAGATGGCAAATAAAAACCTGATGCTGAAGGAAGCTATGGCCACCAAAATAGCTTTGGCCATCAGCCCAGTCTGGAGCTCGTACGCATTCATTATCGAGAACAAGCAGGGAAACTTGGCCACCTAAATATTTTTTATATCGTTGCATTGTAAGTGCATACAGGGCCTAGAACATGCTGTGCCCGAGCCTTGATGCCGGACCAAGGTTTCAAGCAGATTGTCGATATGTAGCTAATATTCGATCGAGAGATCTGGATTGCCCTGGTCTCATATATGGGATAGCTTATAGCGTGCGTATCAGAACTGAAGTTATGCAGCCTTATTGAGGGTGGATTGCCCCATTGGACAGCGCTGGCATTAAAATCTTATCACGAATGGACGAACGTTCCGATCCAATAAGGTTACGGAACCAGAACGCAGGGTATCATTGAAATAAATATCCAAAGGCTTCGAAAACTTCGTTTGTGGGCGAAGAATGAATCGGATAGCCGAGGTTTAACCTGCCATAGGAAGAGGCTCCGGGCTTCAAGCTTACCCTGAGCTAGAAGCGGAAATGCCCGCATCCTGGCCTCGACACTACGCGAAATTATGAGGGGTGGGTGCGTCAACTCCTTTTCGTTCCACAGCTTCTCCAACCAATCAACTGAGATCTCTGAGCGAATCAAAATTCAGGGTCCATTTATATCCCCGCCATTGCTTAGTAGTATGTAAGGACCCGGAACTTTAATCCGTCCACTCCTCGTCAACGTTCTCGTCGCTGGAGCCCGCCAAGCCAAGGGTGGCGCATGATATGTGTGGCGGCGCTTCAGGATGTGAGGCTTGAAAGTAAAGGTCTGTTTCGCAGCCATCTTGGCAACACAACAGGCTCAGGTCGATTTTCAACGGGATTGTGACTCTGCGCCGTTGCGAACGACTGTCACCCCCCACATCAACCTCTAACCTCAACCATCGCCGGAAAGTTATTGACGCGACTAACTTGCTACTCTAAGTAAGCTGAGAGTGCTAATCAAATCAGAATTACCACCATCTTCAATCAGTTGCCCTCATACCTGAACGTACCCTGTGACACTGAGGTTGTGACACCCCGCCCCCACCAATACGTTGAGAACTTGTCGGAAGCTCCCCATAAGATTAAAGCGCCATCTACCTACACCCATAACTCTTTACAATTGATAAAGTTCGGTCCGGATACCTAGAACTCAGCTTTGCGATCCATCTGAGCCACAAATACATACGCAATGGCCCCGACTTCAAAGCAGAAGTCTGCCAGGAAACCTGGTATCCTAGAGGAAGCCCCAGAATCGTTACTACAAGCAGTGGTATGATATATTATCATCTTTTAGTCTAGCATCTCACTAAATGACCCATTTAGATTATAGCCGACTCGTTTAACAAACGTTTTCGGCCCCTCACACTTGAGAAGCCAAGAGTATGCGTCCGCTTTGATTCTCTAGGTTATGATTGGGGGCAGAACTGATAGCCAGGGTAGTGTCTTCTCCCACTTGCGAATACACCAATAATAGAGTACACACTTGAGTTTCTCGCGCTTGGCGGTGTCGAGGAAGTTTTCCTATATTGTCACTCACATCATGATATGATTACAGCATACATAAAGTTCAGACGCCTTCCCCTGCCATGCTTTCAAGAAATACTTCTAATGTGCTGTGATTTTACAGAGAATCCAAATGGAGTAAGGAGTCTTCTCCATTCGAGATTCACGTTATATACTCGCCAAGCATCATGTCTGTCGGAGACGTAATGCGAGAGCTAGACCAATCTAGACTCATCAACGAAGACTTCATACTTGTCAGCGGAGACATCGTTAGCAATGTTCCATTACAAAGCATCTTGAAAGAGCATAAGGCTAGACGTCTTGTGGACAAGAACTGCATAATGACTTCTGTCCTCCGAGAAGTCTCGCCTGGACATCGCTCAAGGTTGGGGCCACGCCTACTAGTACATGGGGAACCTTAACGACAGATATATATTAACAACCCTTGCTACGTAGGCCGCGCGGAGAGAACGCACTCTTCATTCTTGATCAAAGCAGACAGAGGATACTGCATTACGAGTACCTGAAGCAGTCGGATATGAATTCTGCCCTCCACCTTCCTAGAGAACTTGGAAAGGCAAGCCCGACCATGAGCTTCCAAGAAAACTTTCTCGACTGCTGTATCGACATCGTCTCCTTCGAGGTTCCACCTCTATTTACTGAGAACTTTGACTGGCAGCATTCCCGAAAGGACTTCTTACATGGAATTCTAATGGATGAGCTGTATGGGAAGACGGTCTATGCCCATATTTTGAAAACAGGATACGCAGGAAGAATCCAGTCCCTTCAGACATATGATGCGATATCGCAAGATATCATACACAAATGGACATATCCGTTCTGCCCAGATACCAACCTTAACCTGCAAACGTACCGGTATACACGAGGCCATATCTACAAGGAGACTAAGGTCATTCTTGCACAATCTGCCGTTATCAAAGATAACAGTATCATCGGCGGTGGGACAAGTGTTGGAGATGGAACAGTTATCGCGGGGGCTACCATTGGTAGAAACTGCATGATTGGTAAAAATGTGAAACTTTATTCGGCAACGCTATGGGACAACGTAGTCATTGGGGATAATTGCTCCATTGGCAAGTGCATAATCGCAAGCGACGCGCTCATCGGGGATGGATGCAATGTCGAGCCTGGAGCCATCATCTCGTTTGGCGTGATCGTCGAAAAGGGAACTGACGTTCCCGGGACTGCGAGATATACCAGGATTAGTACGATAACTGAGAAAGAGGCTGGAATGTTTGTCAATGTCGTCCAGTCAAAGACTAAGACTCCCAACGAGTATGAGGACTCGGAAGACGACGAAGACGAGCAGACGGAGACGTCAATGGGCGGATGTTAGTTGGATCCTTGACTCTTTCAGGTTCGAATAGAGACTGACAAAGGTCTAGTGTATCTCCACGATAACGAATCCGAGTCGGACTTTTCTGAAGTTTCGGATCTGGATGACGAAGAAGTTACCGGCAAGCGGAGGGGCCACACCCGCACTCCAAGCGAGAGCGAAGCCGATGGTTTCGTCCGAGAAGCGTATAACTCACTCTTAGGGGCTCTTAAGCAAAGTCACTCGGTGGATATTATGATTCTCGAATTGAATGGCTTGCGTATGTCTTCCAATGCAGAGTTCAACGACGTGAGGCGTGCTACAGCGGCAGCCGTAATTACCTACATTCTCTCAAAGATCAGCAACAACGAGAATACAGCCAAGGTTGTCGACGCGACGATTGAAAAGCTTTTGCCTCTGTTCAATCGCATGATATTTGGTGTTAATGATCAAGCCGAGCTCCTGGAATTCTTCCAGAAAGAACTCGCAGGGAAGGAAAAAGGTGGAGTTGCCATGCAAACCATCGGCATGAAACTCTATAATGAAGATTTGTGCGACGATGAAGGTATATTGACGTGGTGGAATGACGGGAATGGTCCTCAAGGTGAAACTCCAGATATGGCGAAGGTTAGAGAAGGAGCAAAGGCATTCGTTAAGTGGATTCAGGAACAAGACGAGGATTCTGAGGAAGAAGAAAGCGAAGACGAGGACGAGGAAGAGGACTAAAGAATGGAGGTTTTGGGAGTTTTACTGACTATAATCAGACCCCCGCTAACAAAAATAGAGACAATATCTCCTTAAATTCCTTTTTTGTTCGCCCCATACTCTTTTCTGTTGCAGATCCTATCTTTCGGAGATACCCAAACCTGTGTTCGGCCGTCTTTTCCTTACAGACTTACAAAAGTACCTTGTACCATCCATAGATCCTGCATGACTGTACTTACACCTCAAAGCATATGAACGGCGCTATCAATATTTGTTTCCATGGATGTTATTATTTGAAATATATCCTGATCCTACCAATCACCCTGCCATTGATGTGGATACACATTCCTATCGGTCAATACATCAATCCCCCAATTGACTATGAGCTAGAAACTTACACAGACGAACAAAAAGGAGAAAACCAGACGAACAAAAGAAAGAAAGAAAGAAAACAAAAGAAAATTGGTCGAAGGAGTTATGTACAAATCACAAGATGAGAAGCGCGCGCTGGAAAGCCGGCATGCCCGCTAGATAAAAGTACAAGGTTGCCTCGAAGGTAAGATAATACAAACGCTTCGCACTCGCAGAACGCCGGCCACTGGCGACGGATTTTGTAGAAGGAAAGAAAGAGAGAGAAAGAATATATACCACCGCCCCGATAGAAAATTTAGGCACAAATATCTTTAAACCCCAAAGAAAAGAAAGAGAAAACAGAGTGAAAACAGAGAGACACCGAAAGAATTGAAAAAGGAGAATTTGTCTATATGCGATGATGCCACTCAAAAAAAAGACTACTAAACGACAATAGAAGCTCTCAGACTCTACCTAGAAGCTCGTCAACCTCTTTTTGGAGCTTTGTTAGGTCATCGAGGATGTCGAAGCTACTACTCAACCTAGGTGGTGGTTCATTTGATTCTGCGGCCCCCCCAGTAGCAGATTGGGAAAGTTGGCTCTTCTTTCTGATTGGTGGCGGAGGAGGGGCTGGTATCGAAGAAGTTTTGGACAGAGTTGGGGTAGCAGCAGCAGCAGCTGCTGCTGCTTGAAGGCGACCCGGAGGCGCAGACATACGCTTACTACCTCGTCTAGCAGGCGGTGGAGCTGGTTTCTTATTTTGAAGGGGTGAAGTATTGAGAGAGAAAGGTGGTGGCGCTTCTTGGAGAGCATTTGGTGGAGTAGTGGGCTGTTGCTTAGGTGATCCAGGGGTTCGGCGACTTGGTGGTGGAGGCGGAGGTGGGGGTTGAGGAGCTAATGATGGCTGGAAAGAAACACCACCTTCTGGAGATGATGTAATCTGAACGGACATTCGGCGAGAAAGGGGTGCTGGCGGCTTTGGAGTTTTTGGTGGCGTGACAGGGACTTCTTGAGATGTAACGGTTTCTGCGGTCGTTTCCTTTACATGGAGTATCTGAGGTTCAGATCGAGGTGGAGGAGGCATGCTGTTTCTCTGTCCTCTCGGTTTGGGCGGTGGCGGTTTCGCTTTGGGCGGGGGCAGAGCCGTAATGGGTGCAGCCTTGGGGACTGAGGGTTCAATTCCCTCGACTTCATTAATGCTTCTACCGGTATCCTGACTACTTCTTGGAGTATATGACTGCTCCAGATTCTCAAATAGACTCTGCTTTGATAGATTGCTTGTATCCGTAGTCGAAGCGGACTCCGACGTATGGACGGTCTGACCCGTAAGCATGAGGCGTTTGAAGGCATCTACATCAAGAGATTGTCTATTTGCCTTGCCGCCTTGGGCGCCAGCCTGCTGGGTTCCAAATTTAACTTGCGGAGGTAAAGCCTCAAACTTATCATTTTTTTCGGCTTCCAATGAATCTCGCCGACGGATCCCAATTTCAGGATCAGTTGACTTCCGAAATGGATTGGGAGGCTGCGTCTGAGGAGATATAGATGTAGTGGCAGCATATTCCGGCTCTGAAGCAACCGTTTTCACGGAAAGAGATGCTGCCGATGTCGTAGGTACGTCGGAGATTTCGCTAAGACTATCTTGTTCATATTCTGACTCTATCGACTTTATCGACGCGATTTCAGCATCCTCTTTCTTTATTTCGTATATTGAACTCTCATCGTCCTTGTCAACATCCGCCGGCTTTGGTTTAGCCTCTGCAAACGGATCATCGCCAGTTGAGGGAGACGGAGCGACCGGAGTAACCGGAGTTGGGACTTCGATGATAGGAGCCTCTTCTACGACAGGTTTTCTTATTTTAACCTCTTCACGAGGCCTTTTGACTGATCTCCGAGGCCGTGGAGGGGCGGGCGGGGCAGCAGGTCGAGTAGAAGGCGGGGTAGGAGGAATACTCGGTGGTTGAGTGGAAGTTTGGTCGATAGTATTGGAAGTTGTGATGGGAGCAGTTATCTTATTAGGAATCTCGACACGATTCTCCAGCTGGATCTCTTTATCTAAGGATATCAAAGCATTAGCTATCGTCCATGTCGAGGAAAAGGTGTTGACACTGACGACACCGCGTGGTATTTTGGAGGATCAACGCATTACAAACGTGGATATGAGCCTACCTGTGACCTCAGTTGATGGTTTCTTTGTAGAATCAGACGGCCTAGCTTCTGTAGATGCTAGAGTATCGGGTGTCTTGGTTGCGACCTGCGCCGTGGTTGAACTTGGTCGAATATCTGGTATCGTTGCTGGTCCGGAACTTCCGGCCTGATCGAAGTCGTCGTCTCCATCCGCAAACGCCTGTTGCGCTACTTGCTGTAATCGTTCCTGATCGATGTCCAAGGAAGTCCTCCCTGATGCTGAAGGGGTGCCATCGTTTGGTTTTCGTCTAAATGGATTTGACGACATCGCTGCCGTCGGAAGGATATCGCGGATTACAAGGCGAGTCCAGGGTGTCGCGGGTAATGATAATGATCGAGCTGTGCTTATGCCGACGTGCGATACTGAGTTGGTAGCACCGTTGGGAAGCTGAATGAATCGGTGCCAGCTTATAAACGAATTCCTAACGCCAGATATCCAAAGAAAAGGTTGAGAAAATTAAGAAGAAGAAGAAGGAGAAGAAGAAACGACGAGCCACTCCGAAACCTGACCGGCCCTACGTAGTCTTGCTGATGTGGAAGTTATTAATATATCTCAGGCTGCTAAAGGCTAAGGCCGGTTCACTGCTCACCAACTTGATCCCGATACGTGCAAACACATACGACACCTGTCCCTGCCTGAGAACTTGGCGTTTTCCGGTGTCCCGGAGCGCTCAGGGCAATTTCCTGTCGCACGTCCAGACGAGGGGGTTTGGCTTGCCTTAGGCTGCGGCGAGACATAACGTCCGAATCCCCGGGCCATCTCCAGAGGAGTCTTGGCATAATCTTTTCTATCACATTATAATGTGCAAATACAATTCAGATATTAATAATTCAAGCAAGCATCGTGGCGCAGTGGAAGCGCGCCGGGCTCATAACCCGGAGGCCAACAGATCGAAACTGTTCGATGCTATCACCTAACTTTTTGCTCGTCACACGTTCGATCTCGAGGGACTGCGTGTGTGTCTTTTTTGTTGGTTTCTAGGAAGACAACACATCCATAATTCCTAATACAGACCCATGCCATAGTGGCTTTGATAAGAGCTCCTTGGTCCTTTTCAATGCATGGATGCGCCCTTTCATCGTAAAATGCATAGTCTGCTTGTTCCTGAGCATTCCGTTGAAGCATAGCTAATACAAATTGCTGTTGGTATTATGTGTATATATATATACATGGGTGGTATCTTTTTGAACTATCGCAAGAAAACTAAATGGGTATCGACAGGTTGGGTATATCTGGGTATCAAAACAATTTGGGTTAATCAATGTATATTGGATGTTTACATTTGGCATTTTTATGGCCTGGCTGCCATTTCAGTGTCGCTGCCCCATATGCAGGCGTTCGTACGTGAGTCGCGTACCCTTATCGCGCCAGACTCTACTTGCAAAAGATATTACTGGGCTTTCCAGGGCAGGTACTCAACATCTCCTTGAGGGAAACCTTTTCAGTCGGAGTGATTGAGAGACCCCAGACACTCTTAACCTCGACCCAAGCGCTTGCGTAGGTGCAGTAGAATGTCTCAAGCGGTGGTTTCCATTTATCTGGGGAGGAATCTGACTTTGCTTGGTTAACGGTATCTTTGGTTGCCCACCTGTCTTGTGTCAGCACAATTCCATTTTTATAGAAGATAAACTCTGAAGCCATCAATTTATAAATACTCACAGTTGAGGGTTTTTCAAATCATTAGCAAATTCACCTCGCCGCTCGGTAGTCCAATTAGAAGCACCAGACTAAACATGACGTCAAAATTAGCAGTTTCTTCGCAAACAAAAAGCTAAGGACAAGCTTCCTACAATCCAAGCGTTTTTCAGAGGGACCATGTGATCGATATCAATATCAGAAGCCTGATAATACGGCTTCCCAGTATACGGGCACACCCAAGTGCCTGATGTGGAGGCGCACTTGGCATCTACGACAACGTCTTTACCGTCCCGCTTGAGGATTTCTTCACGAGTATTGCATTCGCCTTCCTGCATTTTCCAGTGTGGGAAAAGCTTTCGGTCGTAGCCAGTTCCCGGACCAGACTCGGCGACGGTGAGTTTTTCAAGCTTGGTCTTTGCATCTCCCGAGGTTGGTATACCGGGCTATAATGTAATAGTAGGTCTTGAATTTAGCATAATGTTGCAGAATTAAAAGCGGATATAGAATTAGGTGCACAAATGTGACATACAACGTTACGGGCCACCAACTGTGGTAGGGGGTAGGGGGCCGCCTGGGCCACGCCAAACACAAATGCCAAGGTAGAAACAATGGTAGCGGTCTTCATGGTGTCCAAATAAGGTGACAATAAAAAATTGATTAGGGAATAGGCGTTTAAAGTGACCCGAAAGTGTGGCCAGCGCTTTGGATAGCAAAACCGAGAAGAATTACGGGATGTGGCCGGAAGGCGGCCTTCATTTATACTCTGCCTTCGTCAACTTTCATTAATATAGTTTAATGTTGGTTCGGCATTGTGAGCCAACCCTCTACCCGAAGTCGCGCATGATACGGCGAGATCAATATCAATAGCAAAGCTTTAAAGGGGTGGCTTTAGCTATCCGATGTCTTTCGCTTATCCTGCAGGTGTTTGGTTCAGAACGGCAGGCGGTTATATGGTTTATCTGCACCGTAACATCGGTATACCCAGCCGATATGGCTGATCGTGGGATGGGTAGGCAACAAAAGAAATGCCAATTGCTTGGGTATTCCGCTTGGTCTATGGATATATTAATCGACAACGTAGCGTTATGTAATTCGTAAGAGGGGTTAGGTTAGGATATAGTAGCTAAACCCAGATTCTTCCAAGACGCATCTAAATCCTTGGACTCCAATTGCGGTGAGCGCCGAGCCCTGTCAGTCTAACGTACATTGTTTCAAAGACAGCTGGTCAAGTTCTTTGCTTCCGAGTGGGTAGAAGTTCAGAATAGCTGGTTCTGGTTAGACTTGATGTGGGCTTCCATTCGTTGCTCTCATAGATGGGATGGTTCAGGTTAATCTTCTAGGCAGACTGTGTATCTCAAGCATCTGACGAGTTGCCTGAAATATATGTTACATGTCGACCTGACCACTCAGGAAGAAGATACACTCACACATGCAAGATCAGCCAAGAAGAGCCAAGAACTTCCTGTCCAGGGATAGGATATTCAAAAGTCGGTCTCGCATTTGATTGGAGGGTGCTGTCGACAGCTGTCCGATGGGGCAAAGTGGACCCTTAAGAGCCCATTTGTACATGCAGCTGGGAAGTGGTGATAACTGATACTGTGGAACGAAACCCAAGCGCAGAGAAGAAAGGCAGTTACCGCAAAGACTTATCTGCGAAGTAAAGCCACCCGTGTTGATTTTCATTTCAACCTCGCCGCAACACGTCACATTCTAAGAGTGTAGGTTTCCTAACTTGTAGGTTGAATCTCAAAGCGAAAGGCTGCAAACCCGCTTGCGACGCACTATGAGGAAGGCTCCTCTAGCCCAATTAAACCCACACAGTCCATTAAATCAAAATCCCTAGGACGGAAACTTAAACATTGGGTGTTCAGTGTGCGTTTGGTGCAAATTCTAACCTCCTCGTGATTTAATTCTCGGATCGCTATCGCTGCTTTAGAGTTCGTATTCACCAATTCAAGTGGTCAGGAGCCACCTACATGGAATTTACTCGAGAATAACATCCCCACGAGGGCCCATCCAGCCTTTCCTATCAACTTGAAATCCAAGGGCCGGCATTGGCACCTCCCGAATTGACAGGTGTTGCAAGGATTGCAGCTGGTAAGACCAACAGAAACCGAGATTATAAATATGGCATTCCTATCAATCAGAGATATGACGATGCAAGGTTAGGGCATTAACATGTACTAGTATAGTTAGCGACAACTACTGCAAGACCAGCGGCAACCTAGTATTAACTCTAATCCTCGAGCTCGGAAGTACCTAGTGGGGGTCACACGATGAAGCCAAATAACTCACCGTCGCATCCCAAGTTTTGATTACCAGGATGTGTTATCGCAAATCCATGCTTTATTTCCTAAACAATCTCACGGTTGAGAGTATCAACTGATCGTAGAGAGTTATAGCCTTCCGGTTTGAAAAACAAGCCTCGGTTATCTTAATCACTCTAAAAGATATATAAACCAGCACAAGTCACCGGCGTAAATTCGTTGTATGTTTTGGCCTGGCAACACAAAAATTAACTATCCATATGACCAGCTTTGCCAAGTGAACGGATCCGAGGCTTCGATCAGATGCGGCTTCTTGGAGAAGTCTTGTCAATAGTTCTTAAATATCCAAAGCCAGATAATCAAAAGCTTAGACGCAGATGGGTCTCAAGTTTAGATCGATACTTGAACTGGCTATGCCGAGGACAACCGCCCAAAGCTTCCGGGAGAGTATTCGAAACGTGAGCTGGAGGTTTAACTTGTCAGGATTTAACCATTACGTCGAAGGATTTAAATATTTCATAAACGGTATGGTTGTAATAGGACTAGCATAGACTGTAGCAGTAAACCTTTGCACATATGCGACTAGTAGTAGAACGTTAAGAAGTTTCATTTTGCTTGTCTAAAGGACAGCCGAAAAAGGCTTGATCAGAATTTAGCATATAGGACGTAGCAGAGGATATGCGATTTCAATGGAGAATAGAGCATTAGCTGAACCATCTTAGATCTTATAAGTCTTCAAAAGTCAGAGTGGAAGTCACGGGCCTTTTTCGTAGGACTCTAAAAAAATTAGAAGGTGCAAATCAAAAAAGTTGAGAAGCGGATCCTTTGTTTCGGCATCTCCAAATTCGCTCCTTCCATGCATTCAATCAGTCATAGCCTCATGGTATTTCTCTAAGCAGGAATATATAAAAGAGGGAGCGATTCACAGGCACGCTTCACTTTATCTCTATCCTAAATGTATAGCGGAAACTAACCCGAAGAAAAGTAGCTGGGACTATCTCAAGTGATGAGGCTTGAAAAATGTTATTATTCCAGAAATGTCTCACCCGAGGATTATATATGCATATTTTCTATAAAGAAGCTTCATCCCTAGCCTCCGGAATATTCCTCCAGAGACATCGAGTTCATTGTATAATAATCTCGTGGCGTTTAGTCATCCGGCGAGATAATATTCCTATCATTAAACTGCAACTGCTCAGCGAGTTAGACGCCGAACTTTCGCAGGATGGAATGTAGAATTACACCCACAGAATGGATGTACACCCAGGGTCTTTGCCGAAACATTACTTGGCTCACTTCTGAGGGTCAGAAATCTGATGTTGTGGCTTCTAAGCTGGTATCTAGTACACTATCAAGGCGTAAGGGACCAATCATGGGACGACTATGATGCCCTCGAGTCCTCAAGATTAGCAAACAACATTTGTTACCCCATAGTAGTTTTCCTCGTTAAAACCTCACTTCTCTTGTTTTGCTATCGATTGACAACCTGGAAGCCAGCAAGATACGCCATAGTCATCACATTTGCCGTGGTCACATGCAATTCCTTGGCTCTTCTTTTTGGCTACACATTCAAGTGCATCCCAGTCCTAGGATGGAGAGGAATAAACTTCCTTGATGCATACCGTCCTGTTAAAGTTTCGAAGCTGGAACTCGGCGCTTCGATAGTAAACATCGTCACTGACGTTGCTATTTAGCCAATTCCCATCCCAACGATTTTTAAGATTATTCATACTCCAGTAGAGAGGGCTCCTGGGATTCCCACCTTTTGTATAGGCGCTTTGGCGTGCATTTACTGCAGAATGAGACTGAGTGCAATGCCTAACGCATGATTTAGTGATGAGGTCGGAAAGCCCATGGATAGCAGCATTGTCGCGACTTCGACACAGACGGAGTTGTACATGGCGATCATATGTAGCCCGTTTCCCGCTATTCGGGCACTGACTATTAGAAAAGCGCCGAAGATTCTTGGTTTGAGGGAAGTTAGTCCAGGAGGTCTGGAAAAATCACGCGAAGGGAAAAATACCCATAAGGGCGGTGAATTATCTGTTGATATTCAGAGTGTCGAGCCAGTATCCCCAGTCTAGTCGGCGTTTTGGGTGGAAGTTTTTTCGAATACATATACACATGGTTTCCTGATTCTTTGTACTATCTTAGTCCCTCGTGTCATACAAAAACACTATATTAGTCTTTTAATTACGTATTTCCCTCACATCAAGGTCAAAGTTCTATTGGGCTAGTTTTCGCACACTTTCACAAATTGCAGGTTGTAACATATTGCAACATGATGTGGCGCAGTGGCAGTGCTGACATCTGCGGCCTCGCTATCAACCTCACACATGTAGTTTGAGTGCTAGCTCGTACTATCATCACTTTTGCTTTAATATAGTCCTTCATCAGATACTATTTACAAAAGAAATTTCGGATGCGTAGACAGAGCAATAAGCCCGGAAATTTGGTTTCGATAGTGGGTCGATAAATAAATCGGTATCCCAAAATTTTATATACAGAGGCAGATTGACTGCAGAATTAACCCGCAAAGAAATAGTTCCAGAGCATTTTTGATTTAAGACCATAGAGCAGGTCCGGGGATTGGGTAGGCACCAGTGTTAGTGTACATGTCGTAGGTAATTCCTGGCGTGCTACCAGTGTAAGCACCTGGGAAAGAGACGAGACTGGAGCTTGGTGGAGATCGGGTGCCGGTTCCAGTGATAGTGACCTGGAAACAACTTGGATAGACCTGAGCACCAGGGTAGGAGTAGGCTACAAGGAAGTTAGTTTGATTGTTGTGAACTACTTAATTTAATTGAGACTAGAGTACGAACCGGCATGAAGAGCAATCAGCTCATGGCGAATGATGTAATTACCGGGAGCAAGACCAGTTGGAATCTTGAAGCTGAATGGTGCAGCAGGGTTGGTCTCCAGAGGAGTCTAATTTAATGTCAGACCTTGCTATTAGATTTTAGAGGGAGTGCAAAGAGGGCTAGTTCACTTACCGAAGCCCATACACCGTTCACCTTGCCAGCCTCTTGGATCTTGAACCAAACCTTACTGCAAAAGGGTTAGTAAACCGAGTGTTTGGAAGGATATTTGGTCGGAACATACGCAGTGCCTGGACTGTAGTTTGTGCAGCTACCTGGGCACTTGGCCATATAGGTGATAATTGGCTGGAGTTTATATCAGTAAAAATTACTTCATTATTGAAGGAAACTCTCTGAAGGACGAGCTTACTCCCTTGTGGCTTTCTGGCCACTGAGTCCATTGAACCGTAACAACACTGCCTGGAGCAGCGCTGGCAGAGAGTGCAGCTGGGGCAGTGGAGAATCCACCATCTGTGTATCCATTACACTGAACATCGATCAGGGAGAGATCGATGACCGGGCCATTTCCTGGAATCTTGCGAAAAATTCTTTGAGGAGCTGGGCTAAGATAGGGGTCGACATTTGGGTTCCAGCCCGGGTATGTAACGCCACCGATAATGGCTTGGGTCACATAGCCGTGAGCAGAGACTAAAGGCGCAAAGGCGCTCGCGGCGGCGAGGATAACAGTGCTCTTCATTTTGGTCGAGTATTAGAATATACTATCAGCAATCAATGCCGTTCTTGAAGCTTAAATAAAGGATATATGCTGAAGATATCACAAAAAATAGAAACAAATGAAACTTTCTAACAGGATTTTGAAGCCATATTTATACACCGCCTGGTACAGGTCAGTTTCAGCTAGATGATTGTAAATACTTTTCAAATTTGAAGGCAAGGCCGTAGTCAAATAATGCAGGCTTTGATCCTTTCCGAAGCCCATTGTCAGAAACGCAATACAGCCCCCAAAACCTGGTTTGTTCATGATTTAATCCTTGGACAGACACGGATTCGTTCGAATGGTCGACGGGAGTAGTTTAGCCGTGGAATAGAATATAGACAGCCGTTTCGTCCCATGGTTGTAATAAAACTTTATAAGCATTGCTGCAGGCGGCTCTTGTGCCCTATAATCCGGTATATCTAACGAATAAGAATGTAGTGTTACAGCATCCTAGCATCCTCGGTTGGCTCAACATAGGCGAATATCCCATACAGCACGCAGGGGAAGCCCGTTCAGGTTTTTGGTTGTGTTGCGTTGGAGGTTGGCCTGCGGTGTGACAAAGACCTGCAAGGTGACGGTGGCAGTCCGTCCGGCGAGGGTCAGGCGACGCTGTGGCCGTCCAGATTGTGGGAAGGCATCCGCAGCACTTCCTTTCTGAAACGTGCTAACGTACTACATCTGATGAACTCGTTACCTCACCCCGGATCCGGATTCCGACCCATATTGCCTAGAATATGCACCCTCACTATCGGGTTGTCAGCTCGATATCCGGCAGACATGGCTATCTAGTGCTTGCTACAGCATATCACCACCCGCCCTTGTGTTCATTGGGAATTTAGAAACGCTGATGCAATGCATTACACAATTGCGTATATGCAAGTTCTTTTTTTGTTTGATTAATGACTTGATGTTGTGGCTTGATGCCCATATGTTTCGAGGGACCAAAATTTGAGGTTCTCGACTCGATGTTTGTGGCGGGATGTTTGGCTAAGCGGATCAAGCCCCGAAAAAAGTTCGTCACCGAAGAATTTCGTTTGAGGGTGCAAGAAAATTTACATTTCTCAGGCCGAAAACCGAGTCCGCCCAATGCAAAGCGACTACAAAAAGGTCCTAAAAATCGAAAAATTTTATCCTGGGTATCAATGATCCTAGAGCTACAGTCTGTGAATGCATATTGGTCGAAATAAGATTATCAGTGAAGAGTACAACCTCGTACGGATTGGAAGCAGTAAATTTCAGATGTCGGGACAAAAAACTAAGTCACTCATTTTCAAAACATGACTCGTGCAGGTACTAGCGTGCCGTGCTTTAATATATTCAGGTTATATTGACTGATTAAATATATCAATTCAAATGACTTATGATGTATCCAGCCTCGTGCATCTACTTATACCTGTTTTGGACTGAATACACGAGTTGACGGGCTATACGCAGCAAGAATGGATTGCCGCGTGTAGATATGTAGAGCAGATAATAAATTTGACAAAAAGATAAACGAATTTAGAGTACTGGAATGCGGGGTAGTTATGACATATGGATGTCAGTCTCAAACCCTGCACTCATCTGGCCATGGTAACTATAACCTTCAGCATCTAATCAAAGCAATAGTTCTTTCTCACTTGATCAAGATATGCATATGGTATTGTGCTACTCTTTGCGGCGTTAGCCTTCGAATTCGTAATCGATTGCGTAAAATGCGAACGTCTGTTGAGCAAATCAACTACCTGGGCCGTAGGATATCCTAGACAATATTTTGCCTCAAATACTAGGGATACTTATAGTCCCAAATCTTCCTCTTGTATATGTTCTTGATATCTCATCAGCATAAAATTTCAATTGCTCTTCTCAAGATTAACCATATGCATATGAAATCGTCGGACAAAAAATGCAAATATATACGTAGAAATGTCCAGGCGACGGTAACTAAGTGCCTGCAGGTTGATGTCTTTTAGGGCCTGGCTTTGAGGCTGCACCTATGGCACTTATCATGACAAAACTTTGAATTGGGTAATAAACCCGCCAGAATTAAAATCGGTCTTCGGGATACCGTCTCGGGGTGATCTCGTTCCAAAGCTAACAAAATATGTATCTCAAGGCCAAATACGGTAGCAGTGGCTCATTCTCCCACTGGGAATAGGTTGCCCGAGATGTTAAAAGTGTGTTGCGGTTGTTATGCCTGTCATCCACAACCAATTAGAAGGGTGGGATTAGAATTGGGCTGGTTAGCCTCCACCGCCTGTTTCTGTTGACCTCATTCAGACGTTCCACGACTTCGGAGAAGCCTCGACCACAGGACGCCGACGTCAATTGTTCGGGAAAGACCGACTGATACCCGCTAGGCGATTCTCGATAGCGACGATAGCCGCCACCGTCTTGATTATGCCTGCAGCGACGCACTAAAACATACACGAAATCCCTTCAGTCCCCACCTCGAGGAGATCCGGAACCCGCCATCTGGTCGTCGCTAGTGCTCCCATCAGCATTAATACCAATCCTCCAACTTGAAAACTTGAAAACTGGACCTACATATACAATGTCGTCCCCATTAATCCCGTTAAGATCCGCATTGGTACGACGCAGTGCCGTCTCCATACTTTACACACCAGCGCGAACATTCTCTACGACCCCACGACGACTACTTGCCACTCCCCAGGAAGACCAACAGTCGAAGGGAATTGCACATCCACCAGCCGGCCATGGCACACGCACTTTTAGACTGCCACAGCAGCACGGATGGGGTGAAACTGAGTCTGCATTGGATAGGGCTGGACGATACTTCCTGATGTTGGAGACGTTCAGAGGAATGTATGTCGTGCTGGAACAGTTCTTCAGGCCACCGTAAGTACATGTCGTCTCATATTTCTCGTGAAATGCTGTTTCTAGGGGCTTAAATGCTAACTAGTGGTCTTCGTGGTTAGATATACGATCTTCTATCCGTATGAGAAGGTATATAGACCACTAGCTAGTCTACGATAGTGGCAAGGGTGTCAACTTTGTTCACACTTATTCTCATAGGGTCCTATATCCCCCCGTTTCCGTGGGGAGCACGCGCTCAGAAGGTACCCATCTGGAGAAGAGAGGTGTATTGCATGCAAGCTATGTGAAGCGGTAGGTTATTTGCCTAAAGCTAGTAAGGCGGCTGTTCCAGAACCATGCTGATGAGATCTGTAGATTTGCCCTGCTCAAGCTATCACAATTGAAGCCGAAGAGCGAGAGGATGGTAGTCGTAGGACCACTAGATACGATATTGATATGACGAAGTGCATGTGAGTATTCCACGCCCCACATAGCTTTCACAATCATATATTTGATGCTGACGATGCTTGGATTTATAGTTACTGCGGGTTCGTTAACTTTTTCGACGAGTAGTCTGATATCTTCGAAATATACTAAATAGCTCTATAGATTTTGCCAAGAAAGCTGTCCTGTCGATGCGATCGTTGAATGTAAGCCGCGGAAATCTCAGTTCTTAGATAAGATCGCTCTAACATTTTTCTACCTAGCCCCAAACGCCGAATACGCCACGGAAACGCGTGAGGAATTACTCTACAATAAAGAAAAACTGCTATCCAACGGTGACAAATGGGAGCCGGAACTAGCAGCTGCTATCAGAGCGGATGCGCCCTACAGGTAGTCAGGACGCAGCACCCGTTCTTCAGCATTTCTAAGAGGGGGTGTCGATATCGTGCCGTTTACGAGCATTTTTTGTCTAGTTGCGCATGATAAAACAAGAAGAGAAGGGGTGATGTATATACTCATGGAAGACTGTGTTCTATATGTAGAAGCATTGATCAAAGCTAAGTTTCCTAAACGTAAAAGCGTAAAAATGCTAGTACTCGGAAATATGACCTGCGCAACGAAATTCATCAATTGATGCCACAGCATTTTCCGCTTTTCTTGACAAGAGCCATTTGCGTCCTAGTCCTAAGAATTATCAGAATCTTAAACTTAACTTTGAGTTTAAGAGGCACTTTGTTAATAAATGTTAATAGTCCTTCAAGAAACCCAAAACTATTGTATGGGGCATTTTGTAGTGCCTATGCAAGCCATAAATCAGGGTACTAGATCTATAGACAGAGTGTCAAGGTTGTTTTATGTCTTCGCATCCGGTCCACCGACACGTCGATGAGCGAAATGCCGGCTTATAATTAGAATGCTCAAGCGCTAGCATGCCGAAACATTTGAAAGGGATTTACTTAATTTCTTCTATATTTCTAGTAGCGATCTGAATATATATTATATGTTGAATGCCGCGTAATCTTTCTCGCTCGCTAGCTCATTTGCAATCCCAATTGCGTATCAAAAAACGGTAGCACCGTTTCAGGGCTGTCGCAGACCTGCAACGCAGCGAATATCCCCGTTAGACGACGGAGAATATGATCAGATAGGTGAAAATGTACTCAGGTGCGGTGCGCATCATCTATAACAAAAAACCGAAGCCAGACAATCATCTTTGCTAGATAGTTTCATGATATTCCCACAATGAGGCTGATGAGCGTTTGTCTTATATGTATATCGTAGAGATGTTGAATAGTATGTATTCTTCGACCTGAATGTGTAATCCAGCTGGCGGGTACCGCGTTCTAAAGAACAGAAGCCTAATAGAACTTGTATTGGGGCAAATAGATTGGGTGGTTAGTTTGTTAATAGTTGTGGTGTGGCCATCACGGATTGCTCGAGGCAGTCTCGCTTCCTCCTTCCGGTAGTATGAATCGGGTTGGAAGTGGCTATACATGTCCCAGTCTGAGGCCGGAAACCAGTCTCATAAGCGACAGACAGCCACAATGAAAAGTTCACAAAACTCCATTCAAAAGCTGGATAGGAGCGATGAAGGATCTAAATTTATATCTTCCATCTTCTTTCTCATCATACCTACAACTTTTGATCCTTTTTGGCGCTTTCAGAGGCCGCACTTTGTGTTCAATTCACTCCTTCACATTGGCTGGCTCCACTACGTTAGCCGTGCTTCATTTCTTTCCTTACAACTCCTCGTTCTCTCGCTCTCTTTGGTTTGTTAGATATTTTTATAACTCAAAGGCTATATCGCTGCGCGATTGATGCTAAGAGAATACTAGATCTATAATCATTAGATCTTTTTATCTCTTTATCTCAGAGGTCTATGTCTTCTCCATGATATTTCGAGGTCTCCCTTCCATTTCGATAACGAGGACTGTGTGGAAACCTTGACGAGTTCTAGAGGCCCTACCACGGATACTAACTTCCAATATACTTTCATTGTAATAATGAGGACGCTAGACGTAATATCTATCTCTTTGATATTTTCGATCATCCAAACAACCGTCCTTGCCGCCCCTGCACCCTCAAAACATAAGCACCAATGGCGCCGCCCAGGCACCAAATCCCTAGCTTCGCATTCAACAAACCCAAACGACGATGACCCATACCACAATTACATAGCTGTCCTATCTGACGACGAAGTCCGACCGTGGAGTGAAATCTTTGACGAAATAGGGTTTAGTACGAACGAAAGTAGCAAGAAGACGCACTCGATGGGGGTCAATATCCACGGCAAACCGAGCTATAACATGACAAGCTACGATGTTAATGGGATCCGAACATTTGGGAAGAATTTGAGAGCTTTCACGATTCACATGAGAGAGTCAGAGGCGGAGGCGATAGAGGATAATCCCTCAATCGTTAGTTTGGAGAGGACGAAAACAAGAGAGTGGGCTGTTGTACCTGGAAGTACGAAGATACAGCCTCCTCTATCGCCGTCAGATCAGGAAATTAGAGAGTTTGGTCTGAGAAAGCGGCAAGATACGCAGATGTGGATTCAACAGGCAAATGCACCGTGGAATCTACAGCGGCTTTCATGCACGCATAAGATTGAAGCCAAAGGAAGGCAGCCGACGGATTTAAGATACAATTACAGGTTCGACCAGACAGCTGGCAAAGGCGTCGATGTTTATGTGGTCGATTCCGGTATCAATGTGGACCATGTCGAGTTTCAAGGGAGGGCGCGGATGATGTTTAGTTATTTTGGCAAGGTCGACGATGACGTTGGGCATGGGTAGGTCATTATCTTAGGGTCGAAAGTGTCGACTTACTGATGGTCTCAATATTGATATTTATCATAGGACCCATTGCGCCGGTACAATCTCCGCGCTTCATTACGGAGTCGCCAAAAATGTCAACATCTGGGGGATCAAAGTCGGTGATTCCAACGGTGTTAACGGCGAAGCAATAGTAGCTGGGATTGATGCCGCGATATCACGCCACAACCAGCGGAAAACCCAACCGGATTTCATGGGCTCGGTAATCAGTATGTCGATTGGCACCGCCCCGCCCCAGCAGTCCGATTTTATGATCCTCCAAAAGGCCATTCAGGCGGGTATGCATGCTGCAGTCGCGGCTATGAACTCTGCCACAGATGCGTGTAACTTTTCGCCAGGGGCCTTTTCACAGCAAATTCCCATTATCAACGTCGGGGCGGCGGATATAAATGATACCCGCGCGCCGTTTTCGAACTTTGGGAGATGTGTTGACGTATATGCACCGGGCGTCTCTATCGTAAGTACTTTCAACAATAATGCCACAGGTATTGCGAGCTTGGATGGAACATCGATGGCCTGTCCTGCAGTTACAGGCATTATTGCGGATGAGCTCGTTAGAAATCCTAAACTACGACTAGACCCGGCAGCAATGAAGAAATATATCTTAGGGAAGGCGCTCAAAGGTGTCATCAAGCCGGATAATGTTATAACAGGGACGGAATTGTTAATAAACAACGGATTTCCTGGAGACCCTTAAAGAGTGCACGGTTTCATATTTTTTCCCTTACTACCTAACAGAAATACAGCATCCAATACACGGTTGCGATTAACTTGTTACTTTTATTTTGGGCTTGCAATCTACTATGGGCTGGGTTCTATCTTTGATGGGGGGAGTTTGTAGACCAGTTATTTGAGATACCCTTTTTGCATGGCGTTGTTAGATTAAATATTTTGGGTCGAAGTTTTTGTGCTTTACGCGAATACGTCAGAATATATAATCAGCTATAAGCTTGGATCCGAGGTTACCATAAGCTGTGAGATTGGAGGTCCGGTACATAATTTTAACCGAGAAATTACCTCATGATTTTGCACGGCTCTTCGGGCCAACCCTCGGGTTACGGTCTCGAAGTCCGAGACCAATGAGCTGAGATAGATTCAGGCCGGAGAATAACACTTTGTATACAACATTGACTGTGTTGCAGCTGTTGCACTTTGATGCCGCATAGAGCGGCTACTCCATCCCGCTCCATCCTCACAAGCATCAGGCATCGACAGCGGATATATTATCAGTGCCCATGACTTCAACCAGATCTCAGAAGTTAATGCTATCACTGCATTGTAACTAAGCATGTCAAGAATATTTTTATCTAAGCGGGCTTAGCTATTAGAAATAACACTACTATCAACATTATAAATTTGTATTTATTAATACTTTAGGCATTGAGCTTCCGCTAGCCGCATTATTCTTCGGGGCAGTTATCATGCGGCACCGCCCAACACAAAAATTTTGCGCCAAAACCTTCCCGCAAGCTCGGAGCATCTCAATATCATCTTCAAACTGCCAAATATCCAACCGACATTCGACATCTGCGGCCGACAATGGCCTGAAAATCCACGGCAAGAATCAGACAGACTTTCAAAAAACGTATCATCTAGGGCCTGGCGCCCCCCATCACGACCATGAGCGCCATCCCTAACACCATCCTCCGCGTCTCCTCGTCCGCGGTGCAAGCGGCCGCACGATCAACCGCCAAACCTTTCACCCGAGTCGGTATCGTCGTATCTGCCGGCAAGATGCCCAAGATGATCAAAGTCCGCGTTCCGTCGCCGGTTTGGAACACAAAGTTGCGGAAGGTAAGCTCGTAGATTGTCTCCTACATGATTCCAATGGAACTCAGGCTAACAGCTAGCGAAGTACTTTCACCACACAAAAGACCACCTTACTCATGATGAAAACTCTGCCTGCGAGGCAGGTGATATCGTCCGTATTCAGCCTTTTGTAAAACATAGCAAGCACAAGAAACATGTGGTGTACGAGATCATTTCGCCGTTTGGGACCTCGGAGAGAAAACCCATTGAGGCACCTGAAGAACGGGATGCACGGATACAGGCCGAAAAGGATAAGAAATTAGAAAAGAAAGCAATAAGGAGAGTAAACAGAGAGACAAAATGGGAGGCTAGAGCAGGCAGGAAGCAGCATAGGTTAGATAAGGAGGCTGAGAATCTAGCCGCCGGAGGCGTCAAGACCGAACTGTAGCTGGGACAGTGCTAGAGTCGAAGCGGTGCGACGGCTTTAGGGCATTGCATCCGCTTTGGACGCCGCCTTGTATATATATTCATACTACTCGTCTGAATTAGAGGTTACTTAATCAACCACATTTACAATCTGTTATAAAGCTTGATCTTCCTATACTCATATTCATGCGCAATCAAGATTTAATCCACGATTTAAAACTTCACCACTATTCCTCGGTGCGATGACGGAGACTGTTTTGTGGAACCTACAGAAACCTTGGTACTATAAAGCACTCGCTAATAACACGGTTTCAAAATCAAAGCAAAGAAAAGACTCCTACAAGCGGATACAAAGCTAAGAAACTGGATTGGGTCATAAATAGGGGCCATGATCACCGATCTGTCCATAAGCCCATTTCCATCTCTCAACAAGAGCCACGTCTCGTTTGAATTCTACGCAGCTCTCTCACCGAAACTCCGTGCCCAGTCTTCATATTCTTGAAGACCTTCTTTGCTCACGCTGGGCCTAATACTTTTCAAACTCGCTTTGAAGTCCTCCAGCATGATTGGTCGGATATCCTCCATCTTCATATGTAAGAGAGATTCCCCAAGGCTTCTTAAGGGGCCCATAGCTGCATCCTTCGCTAACGCCGTGATATCGGAGCCGGAAAAGTCTTGAAAATGGGGTTAGCGCGGTAGTTTAGAAAGAAATGGTTGAGATTGTTCATACCTTCAGTCAGTGCTTCCAATTGTTTCATATCCCTCTCTGTAAGCGTATGCTTTTGCTGTCCCAACAAATTCCTCAACTGCTGGACCCTCACTGGGCCTTCTGGTAGTGGGATATATTGCCTCCTCACAAATCTTCGCCGTGCAGCTTCATCAATCGCCCATGGCAGATTTGTAGCGGCGAGAACAAGGACCCTTGAAGCATCGCCTGATTCCGTACTTTTCACCTCTTTCCCGGCTGCTGCGCGTTGTAAAGCGCTCCATTGTATTAAAAACTCGGTTTTTATCCGCCTTGTTGCCTCGTGTTCGCCACTTCCACTTCGAGTAGATAAAAGTGAGTCAATTTCGTCAATGAAGATGATAGATGGGGCGAGTGCTTTCGCAAGTTGAAAGAGCGCACGAACGAGTTTTTCGGATTCACCAAGCTATATATAAAGTTAATTTCACCTGCTTCTAAGATAGTCTCACTAGCATATCAAGGTTAAGGACTTACATATTTACTTGTTAAAGAAGATGCCGAGATTGAAAAGAATGTCGACTTGGATTCCGTAGCAACTGCTCGAGCCAGCATAGTCTTTCCTGTACCAGGTGGCCCAAAAAGCAACATACCCCTTGCAGGCTCTCTCAGGCCGCGGAACAAATCAGGTCTTAGGAAGGGGTATACAACAGCTTCCTTTAAGGCAAGTTTGGCGACTTCAAGCCCTGCAATATCTTCCCAATGGACTTCGTCACCATGGATTACGATCTCATTGATGATCTGCTTGGCTGCGCCTTGGTCAACTCCTTTGTCCAAACTCTTCAGTGCAGCTTTTACACGTTTATCCCAGACTTCATCTTCCGATATCTCCGGGGTAGCTTCGATAACATCAGAGGAATCCACAAGTTCGTAAACGGGTTCTTTCTCAGTTGCTTTTACACTCTTCTTTGTTTTTGAGTCATCGCTTAGCTCACGTGCAGGTCCGTACTTGAATGCTCTTCGGGGTTTCTCGTTGATTGGGGAAGGTTTTCGGGGTGTTTCATTCTTTGTTGTCATCGGGTTCGCTGGCCATTTGAAGTCCTGGGAGGTCTTTCGCTTTGAAGGAGACTCAACAGGGCTCTCTTCTCGTTCAAGCGTTTTCCGAATCTCGGAGGCTAGTCGGCTAGTAGAGGCTGGAGTTCTCGGAACTTGGATGAACGGTTTCTTCGGAGGAGGTGGAGGTGGGGCTCTGTCCGGGCGAGGAGGCGACCGTGGAGGAAGTTCCGGCACTTCGGGTTCAAACGACCCTCTACGGCTGGTCGACGGTCCTGAGATACTGAGATTCGAAACGTCCGGATATGCAGGGTACGGTGAATATGCGGGGGCTTGCCCGTAGGGCTCAGGAGGCGGTGGAGGCGGTGGAGCGGGCTGGTATGAATACGTTTCGTGAGGAGGGACTATGTACTGAGAAGGGTCCGGGAAGTATTCACTCTGACTATGCTGGTGGGTGTTGTGAGGCGGTAGTGGAGGAGGTGGGGGAAGAGGCGGGCTCAATGTCGAGGAAGCTGGGGCAGATCTTGTAACTGATAGGCCACCAATATTTGAAGCAGATGAGCTGGTATGAAGATGATGAATTGAAAGATAGACGGGCGATTGAGTTTGACCGTCAGAGTGAGTACGGGTCAAGTCTATCGTAGACGTTTCGGCAGAATGTCGGGAACCTAGTGTTGCTGTAGATCTATCCGGGAACGAGCGACCCATACCATCATGCTGCCTTCCACCACTCCATGCCCTAGTTGCAGCTCTGGCAGCAGCAGCCACAGATTCCTGTCCAGTCGGTTTGAGATTATGTCGTCGCTGTCCAGCTTTACTACTAGATCCACCACTTGAGGTTCTTAGTGTCGTAAGAAGGCTCTTCTTCTCGGGACTAGAAGATCTTGTCCGGATATTCGATATGGCTGCAGCATTGGGAGGTAGGCTGCTGCCTAGATTGTATGTGGACGATGTATTGATGCTAGATCCAGATGGCCGTCTGTCATGAGGTGGTCGTAGGCTGGATCCATCATCCTCCTCACCTAGAAAGAAGTACGGAGGTGGATTTCGGACTCCAGATGCAGCTCCGGCAAATCCTCCACCAACCGATGCGGATGGCGAGTTTAAACTTGGCGATTCCGTGCCCCCGTTATAGTGCCGTAATATATTCTGCTTCTCCTCTTCTTCTCTCCTGCTTAGTTTGAGCACTTCTATTGTATCTATTCGATCTAAGCATTGTAGCTTCAAGTCCCCCAAGCTCTCGACCAGGGCCTTTTCGGTTAGGGACAGGCTGCTAGACGATTTCCTAGCAGCTGCGGTCCGTTCATAAGACTGAATCAACTGGAGTGCCTCTTTCCAGGACCGTAAAGCCTCATCTTCATTCCCTTTCGACTCGAAGTAAATAGCCGTTGAGCATATGAGGTAGGTTTGGTCGTACGTTTTCTGCAGAACGGCGGCGCTGCTTTTGGTTCTCATGGCTGTATCGACATGCAATGACGGAGAGCCTCGTGTCCATGAACAGGAAGATGGCACCCCCAGGAACACGGTGGATCGGGGGGGACCCTAGATATCACAGGTAGAGGTAAGGGGCGGGTAGACGGTCGGACTATCGTAGGTGTAGTAATGGCGGGTTTGAACAACGGTGAAGATGCCCTGTACGGAAGTGTTGTTTTTTGAGGTGGTTGGACCTGCCCTTCGCTGGTCTCGGCCGTCGGTTTGGGCCTGGCGAGTATGGCTGCGCAAGATTCGAACGCTAATATGATCGATATCTATCCCTTCTCCTTCAGGAAATGGAATACAGCTTGAAGAAAATAACCACTTTCGACGAGGATGCCTCGAAGGCTCTCACCATTCACGCTTTTGTTTTCCTAGTCGGCACTTCGCAGGGATATCGCGGGGCGCCGTTTCTCTTTCCTGTCGAGGGGCAACTGGCAAGGTCTCTGATGTCATTGGTAGGCACACTGCATGCGTGGTCTGGCGCCTCCAAAGGCCCCGTAATCGCGTGCGCAGCAGACCAATAATTAAACCTATAATTAGACCTTCGCCCGAAACTCGCGCTAACTGCTTCACCTGCTTCTCTCACCGGCTCTGGTGAATTCCTCCAAGGGAAGTCAAATTAACGGTCTCTCCATCGCAACGCATTTATAATCCAAAATACCACACCGATGTCACCTAATATCCTGGGCCGCTGGTTATGACTTATATCTACGGAACGCCTAGAAAAAATGAAGAGATGTGGGCGCAATTCAATTTAATTATATTAGTAAGTAAGAAGGTATGACCCAAGCCCGACTCTCTGTGGAATCCCTCTCATATATCTTTGCATTCCACACCCGACCGCTAACCCAGCAGCAATATCCGTACTCACAAAAGTACTTCTGCAATACTAGTTTAAGAACTATCCTATGATAAACATGGCTTATTCACCTTCGTCCATCTTATCTTCGGGGTTTTCTTCTTCTTTAACCTCCTTCTCCTTCTCCTCCCCCCCCTCCTCGGGCTTGCCTTTCTTTATTTTTATAATCCCCCTTGCCCCCGTCTCCCCCAGAATTCTGTCCACCGTAGTCTTCGCATCGAAAATAGCGAGTTGCCAAAGCTTCAAGCAAATATTATCATCGACCACTGCCTCCAGCCTCGTAAAAAACAAACGATCAAATGGAAAGAAACTGGTGGTCCACTGCAAATCATTCTTGAACATCTTACTCTCCTTGTCCAGAGAGAACTTATACGTCAGCTCGGTGCACAACCAAGGGTATCGCTTGCCGATATCGACCCAATTTGCGGCGGCAGGAACTGCCTTGGCCTTAGGCACTGGGATAATTTCCCTCTTCCAGGCTTTGTCTTTGAATTGTAGTTTACCGCCTTTGTCGGTAAGCGCAGTGCCAAGTCTACCATTCACATACTCTGTGGATGCACTTGACATTCCTGCTTTGTTGTAGATTGCTTTAAGTTCCTCGGTAAGAGTGCGTTCTCGAATGATAGCATTACGATATACATCTTCGTATCTAGAGCATATTTGTTAGCAACCGTACTAGTACTGATTGAATACCGAAGAGCGTAGTCAAAGTGATCAATACCGGGTCATAATGCTATTAGTTTCAGACGATCCAAAAATCAAGTTTTCTTTCTTTTGGCTTGACCCAGGATCATTGTCCGTCAACCCTCCGTAAGCATAGCCACATCGGTGGAGCCACTAATAAGGTAAGTCAGAATCAGTGTCAGCCTTCCTTTCTTTCCAGATAGGTGTTTTCTCACCTCAGCCATAGCGAACCGCTCTTTCTCCCATCCTCTTATAGAAGTTGCGCGCATGGGGCTCCAGCCCAATGCGTTGGCGACCTAATTTTTGATTTTTGCGACAATCAGTTCGACTCTCTCGGCCACTATGCAACTGGTCATGTAAGAATTTTATACTAACATCGGTAGCAGATATCCCCTCCATAACTGTACCCTGGTTAATGGCACTCTCTCTTGTTCCATATGCTCCATCAATCTTCGCCGCAGTTATTCGTGTCTCCCGAGAAATATGACTAGTGTATTCGTCCTTCCCTTCCACCTTATTGAATTCACAGAGCTTATTGATACCTTTAGCATGCTTTACTTGCAGCTTCGCGATAATATCAGTGTCAATATCCTTTGGCACCTGCCTATCAATGGTGACATCGGATGCTAGGTATTGACTGAGAAGTTCGTTTGCTATATATGTATCATAATCCCCGAAGCATGACCGAGAAAGCTGTAAAAGTCGTAAGTAGTGAATCTTTCTCAAGAACAAAAGGCGAATCTCAGACATTATTGTTGAAAAGAGTAGAGAACTTACCAGGGTAAACTTAGTGGCGTCGATATCTTTCGTCTTCGTGTCTTTCTCGAAGAAATCATACTCCGTTTTCAGATTGCCACCGCTGCGAGCTCTGCAAAAGATTTCGGATAGCTTGTCTCGCGGTTCGTCAGCGGTACCACCATACCTTTCCTCGTCCTTGATTAGCTGATGGATGTGAATCTTGAGCATTCCCGTGTCAACCGCACGGGGGAATCGACCTCTGCCATAATCCGGCCTGGTGGTCCCCTTTTCATAATAATACATGAAGTTGCTGACTTTTTGGCCATCACTGGGCCTCTTAGCCCAAACTTTACCAAGTTCGTCCCTAAAGTAAATCTCGGGGACGATATCATTGGCAGGAACATCATCCTCACCGATCTCAATCTCCCAAGAGCGTCTCGCGTCTGGTTTGACGACTTCCCATCTGCCCCCCGCTTCTTTTGTACGCCTACGATCTCACCGTCTAAGCTAGTCCTCGACCAGATGCTCTTAAAGTGTTCCTTTTCGATGTAGCATCTATGGGGGTTTTTTGATCCATAGCCAACATCCAGGGTTGATAACCTGAAATCTTGCATGTTGAGACGGACGTAGAGTCCAGTTTCCTTCGCAAGTGTATCGGCATTTGGATAGCGTGATCTAACCGTTACACGTTTGAACCAAGTGAACTTGGTGGCTGGAGAAGTATCGAGCGGATCTCCGAGTTTGTAGAGAAAATTATTCCTATACTTTTCTTTCTTAGCTTCTGCGGTGAGGTAGGCATCTAGAGCGTTACGGCCTTCAGATCCAGCCGTCGGGTCAACAGGCTGGAAACCGGCGCTTGGACCACAGAAAATGCTTCTTAGGTTTCCCGTTTTGATATAACTGGTTTGGTCATCTGCTGGGGCAGCAATGTTCCAAGGTATCGCTGACATGTCTTCGAACTTCTGGTAGGCACTTCGGGTGAAACCAATGGTAAGCTTCATGAAAGTCCCTTCCAAATCGTATATCTCTAGTTCTGTCTTATTTGCGTAGCTCCCGTTTTCTTTTATACTGGTTGGTTTATTAACCCTCCCCTGGAGCTTTCCGGAACAAGATGCGAGTTCGGCCATGCTTATAAAATAAACGCCTTCCTTCGTGAATTCAGCGGGAAGGGGGGTACCTTCGTCAGCAAACCCTTTGTAGAGGTCACTACCAAGTACGGCGACGAAGTATGGATGTGGGATAGCAACAGGCGGTGCCCCTACACCAGTGTCCTTTTTCTTGGCGAGGGTGTAAAGAATCTGCTGAGATTCGATGCCTTTTGAAGCAATATATGGAATCCAAGTGGCGAATTCTTGCTTCTCGAGGTCTTCTTCTGCCTCAGCTTGTTTTTCTTCGCTATCCGCAGTAGGATTGGGATCAACAGGCTTAGGAGCTTCCGCAGACATAGTGGTGGCGGTGGGGTGTATTAAAAAGAGTTAAAAAAAAGATACGATAAGTTTGAAAAATCCGAAATTATAAAGCCGAGATATTGTGTAAAGGCGGGAATTGCGAAGGCGATTTGAGGTTCTGGCGAATAGCTAGGAGGGAGTATTGTTTCTATGGCTGGTTGATCAGGGGAGACTACAACGAAGGGGGAATCTCTGCAAGATATAATCACCAAAGTCACAATGAATCGGGGATAAGTCGATTCGCCAAATTGAAATTGAGAATTCATCACAATGAGTTTTCACGTTGATCGAATTTGATAACTATTTGTTCCAATGCAAGAAAATATTTCACACGGCTTGCTCTCACGGCTTGCTCTCACGCCTGGGTTTGAGTTTGGGTCATTTTTTGCGCTCATGTGATAGTCCCGTTGCATTCTGAACGCCGGCAATTCTGGCTTCATGGTGAGTCGGCTTTTCCAATGCATGCGCTGCACACCCTAATCCTAGTACATAGCGCTAGCCTTGCATGGTATCTCTTTTAACATGCTCAATCGTGACATATACAGCTGAAAGGTTTCTTTGACAATCGGCCAGCACGGCCAGCTGCGGACGGCCCCCCAAGAAGCTGGGAATAGACCTAGGTTTCAGGATATTGAATATTAAGTCGTCGCGCATCTTAACAACCGATACCTCTTTTGGGGTGAAGATTAATTCCTCGTGATAAATCAGCAAGGCTCTTCAGCCCTATCCTAGGGTGACATGGCATTGATTGAATGAATCACGATACACGATTCCCATTGCATGGCAATCAATACTATTATACAGCTTTCGAGCTGATTAACGTCGGACCCATAAAAAGCGTTCAGCTTATCCTTAGTATACTTGGCCACGGTATAAACTCTTTTCCAGCGAGGTACAATTGTCGCTAGAAGGTCTTGTTATATGGTGGGCATGCCTATATTGGTCAGCTCCGCGAGCATTGGAATCCCCCAGACTATATTCAATATGCTAGCGGGAGACCAGGGTAGTTGTTGTTATCAAATCAAAATCGCGCCACCCATGCGGGCTATGTTCTGGAGCATTAAGTTCCGAGCTCCTACATCCATGGCCGTGCTTAGTATTCAGCCCTGTGGGGTTCAAACTAGCCATAGCGCCCGATCCGTAGACTAAGCGAAGCCGGGATTGATCAGTCGGAACGTTTAACAATGTATGTACTATGTAACCTTCATGCTTTTATGTGTTCTAGACCCCAGATATTGCTTCTCGCATGCATCACAGCTTCGCGGATTGCCTCCTTAAAAAGCAAAAAAAAAAAGCGAAGCACTCCGATTTTGCTGAGATGGAGTATTCAGATGATGCTGCTGTGGCAAAATACGTACATGCGGGGTTGCGAGCCTCTGTGGAATTGTGGCGTGAGTGAGAACATATAATTCACTCCGGGGAGTTGAATGCAACCTGACGGCTAACGAAGGCATCTGCGGGTAACTTCATAGACGTGCCAAGCAATCCATCTATGAAGTTGGTACCCTTCCGACCTGCAAGAAGCCATTGAACCGTGAGACATTCGGATTCAAGATGTTGGAGGGTTATACTACATGTCAGCTATGAGGTTCAACATTCCAGCCGCGGTCGGCCAAAATTACAACCAACAACCCCCCGCCAACGCAGTATTCTCGTATGATCATAACGCCTCCGTGATAAGTTGCGTGTATTGAGCGTTCCGAACTCCCCTATTGAAGGTAAAATTACTCGCTGCAGCTGTCCAAATCGAATATCCAAGGATCTTGAGAGAACAGCCCTATCTTGGCAATACCAATCTTCTTCCGAGCTGGATTTGACAGATACCTAAATTATGATTAGCTGTCTTGAAGCATTTGACTTTGAATCGACGAGTCCCTAGCCAGCCGCATCTTGGCTCTTAAGAGCTGAACAACGTTATCGTTTTGGCATGTAGAGTTGTACTTTGCGCGAGCATAAATACACATCTGAGAATATGCATATGCAATACAATGTATCGCGCAGGGATTGTGGTAGCTCTTCAGCTCTGCAGGATCCCATGGCTCGTTCTGCTGGGATACAATGTTTTCGAATTTCACAGTTGATTGGTTATGGTGTATCAATTGACTTGATTTTCGAAACCGGGCCGCCGCCCCCAAGCCATCATAATAAAGATAGCAAGCATTGATATGTTTGAATACGTTAAGCTCTGAGAAGTCGCATGTCCATGGGAGAGATCTCAGCATTCAGTGGATATTCAATCATCTGTGAGAGTATTTATATCTGCCATAACTGCCTCCTGGTTCGAGTGTATCATACCTGCATCATCAAATTCGCAGCTCAATCCCTTCTTCTCTCTTATAAGAGAAGCCCCCCGCACATCTATTCAATTTACCAGTAGACTTCTCTTAATTCAGACAAACCTGATTTAATTGATAACAAATTTCCTCTGCCCATTTCTTACTTTTTACGAATAATATCTTAATACCCCATATTTTCATAAGCACAATATGGCTGAGGTCGAAGCCGTGATTTCTACTCCGGCGCCCATCGCTCTGGACGCCACCCCAAATGAGAAAACAGCCATATTCCTCACACCAGCAATCAGTGCATTGTTGACTACGAGCACGGAGCCTCCGGTCACACTGGTCGCAGACACCACAGCCGCCCCAGTTTTGACTGCACAATCAATTCCTCCAGATCAACTCCCAGCCGCCGGTGTTCTCAACGACCTTGCTGCTCATGTTGATGACGCAAAAGAGCTCGTTCTCGATGTTAATGGAACCGAAATATCCGATGTTTCATTAGTATACATCGGTCCGGATGGAAAAGAGGTCTTTGTTCCAGTCGAGAGGATCCAAGATTTTCTTGCTGGAGAAGCTCTTCCCTCGGGCTTCGTCCTTAGCGGAAAGCTAAAGAAGCTTTTTGGCGTCATCCCAGGAACGAGGCTTTACATCAACTACGGCACAGCAGTCTCCCACATTACCTGGGTTGAGGAATATGTCAAGGTCGCAGAGTCTCTGAGCCTAGGGAAGCTTATCCCATCTCTTGCAGAGAATGAAGACCTCAATGCTATCCAGTTGGAAAACGTAGGGTTAAGCTACGTCACTGGTATGACTCCTACAACTACTCCGGGAGTCTGGCTTGAGACAGATGTGTTATTCAGCGGTCCTCTACAACCAGTCAGCGACATCCTCAGAGATATATTTGGTCAAAACAGAGCGGCCTTGCACATGAAGGCTCTCGTATCTAATTCGCCAAGCTGGAGCAAGGTTCCAAGCCCACCAGGTCTTAATATTTGGGGCATGCTAGAGAACGTTTCCATCAATCTCGGTAGCTTAGAAGTCGTGACTCTCGGAGTGCAGCTTACCGCATCTAGACAATTAGTTCATATTCCAGAGCCAAAGAATGTCTGGGACTTCGGCTGGGGCTTCATGGGCACTGCACTCATGCATCTCCCAGGTAGTGTTACTCCTTTGGAAATGTCACTTCTTGTCCGCCAGTCACTCGGTTTCATTACTCTGGATCTTGACGTCGTTGGAGATCTTCCTTGGGAGGATGTTTTGGGTATCAGAGACTTTGACGTAAGTCACAAAATGTCGCTAGTTCACTGAAACACAAGTTCAAGCTGCTAATGAAGATCTCCTATATTCATAGATCCAAAATGTCGAAATGCATGCTCAAATCCCCACTGCAAATCCTAATTCAAAGAACATCTCATTTGGAATTACAGCCGTAATGAACTTCGCCGACATGGACTTCGCTATCTCCGGATTCCATGACCCTGCCGAAACCAAGCTCACAGCGTCGTTGAAGGGATTCACTCTCAATGATCTTATTCATGGAGTAGAAAAGCTGTTCAAGATCGATTTGGAAGAACCAGACTTCGATGTTGAATTCCAGAATCTTCAGTTCCAGCTTTCCAGTGTTACTGGTCTCGTCTTAGTTGGTACAGTCGTTGTAGACGGTTATACATCCACAACGGCTAGAATCGCTATCAGCAGGGCTGGAATTTCTATATTTGGTGCCATAAACAATGTGAAAATTGGAGAGGTAACTATTACACAGGCTGCTATCAACATTACTATTCCACTCTCTGCATCTAAATCAACTTCTCCAAATCCTGTTGCCCGTCCACTCCCGGCTAGCTTTTCTATCAGCGGAAATGTTACATTCGGTGACTTGGATATCTCTGCTGGCTTGTTCTTCGGTAAATCTGCGCCGGATTCCACTCCAGAACTCACAAACACTTCTCAAAAGGCCTGGATTGTATACGGAGAGCTCAAAGATAAAAATGATCTCAAGGCCAGCAAAATCGTGCCGGCTCTTGAGGGCTCCTTCCTCAACTTCAGTCTCAGGAATATTGCGTTCATAGCTAGCAGCGGGGATGCTGTCGCACCACCTGAATTCCTCAATACTTACAACTATGCAATCACAAAGGGAGTTCAACTCCTTGCTGCCTTTGATAGTATCGACGAAATCGATAGCTTGACACGCTCACGCAACCCGGCCTTAACTCTCAAGGCTTACTACAGCAATGGAACGCTGGGATTGGATATTCTAATGCCGAACGAGAATGCAGTAGTAAGTGTCTATTTAGCAAAGTCTGTTTGAAGGAGGATACTAACAATCGAGTTTCTTTTCTAGATGGTGATGAAGAACTCTAATCTTCGCCCAACACCATTCACTTTGGGAATTAGAATAACCGACGACGGCCCCGTTATTGCCCTCAAGTCTGGCTTCGAGCTCATTGTCCCCAATCAAGTTGACCCTCTGCGTTTCGCGTTCGGACTCAATGCCGACATGATCGGTGCTAATGGTTACGGAGAAATGTTGGGCTACTGGAAGAATCCACTGGGTATCAGTGATCAACTCGAGATTGGAGACCTCGCTATCCAAATGGGTATCATCTACACTGTTTTCTTCAGCACTGGAACACCAAGCAGCCTTGCAGTTACTGGTGGAATCAAACTTGGCAAGACAAAAGCTTCAGTTGCTCTTGCCATTAGTGAGAACCCGGGTGAACTGCTCATCAGCGGTAACGTAAATAATCTCGCTCTCGATGATCTTGTGGACTTTGCCCGCAAAGTCACCAAGTTAGATCTTCCTCAGCCAGATTCAGACTTCTTGGCTTTCGAGGAAATGTCTATTTATATGTCTTCCGGTGTTACTATCGGTACAAGATACTTCCCACCCGGGTTCTCTGCCAGCGGATCTATCTTGGCTTTTGGTAAGAGAGCCTCGATGGCTTGCACAATGGGCACAACAGGCGTAGCAATTAAGGGTGCATTAGATGAATTCGAGCTTGGTCCGCTATCTGTTCGCGGTCGCCGAGGCCAGAACCTTGTTCTGGATATCGAAATGAATGCAACCACTCACAGGGTCTTCTGCGACGGAGAAGCCAAACTTGGTCCACTGCTTGCGGCCCTTTACTTGAACGCTGTTCAGCAAGGCATGGGAGAGATGCTTCTCGAATTCGACGCGGAAATGGCATTTAGCGATCTTTTTAACATGACTGCCAAGGGTAAGGCACGCAACAAGATCAAGGGTGCCGCCGCAAAGAGCGGTCTTGGTAGTGTCGAGTTTGATGTCGAAGCAAGGATGCAACAAGAGATCGTTGACTATGTTATGGCCCAAGTTAATGCCCAATTCATCGCTGCACAATACGCTGCTACTCAAAGCTTGAATGAGGCCAGAGCTGCACTAGATCGTGCCGAGAAGTCATTCGCAGAAGGTGTCAAAGCTGCGGAGAAGGACCTTGCGAAGGCGCAAGCAGCATGGCAGGCGAAGTCCGATAGCGTCAATAATGCATTCAGCGACGCAAAGGCTACTCAGACTAACCGTGTTAACCAATTAAAGGAGGAAGTCAGAAAGTCGAAGGGAGAATACGATGCAGCCGTCGATAGAGCAACCAGAAAGCTTGAACAGACACAAATTACTGCCGCATCAGAGATCGGCAAGGCTCAGGGGACACTTGAGAAAACGAAGGGCGATGTTGATAGAGAAATCAACTCTAAACAGCAAATTCTGATCGACGCCGAACAGGATATGAATCGTAGGTTCGGTAACGCTACCAAAGATATTGAAAAGGCACAGAATGATGTCAACAACAGACTCAGTAAGTAAACACTCCCGAATTTTAGCCGGAGCACTTCCTAACACCCGAACTTAGGGGAGCTTAACGATGTTGAGAGAAGGATGAAAGATAAGCAGCGTCAGATTAACAAGGCCAATATTTTTAACAAGGCCAAGTACAGCTTTGAAATGATCCCAATCGCTGCAGAATACGGAGGTAAGATTAGAAATGAGATCAAATCATTTACTTGATATATTACTAAGATTCCTGCCCTTAAATAGCCAAGAAAGCTGCATTCGAAACTGCGAATGGGCTTCTAAAAGCTGCGAAGGATATTGTACAGGGTCCCGGCTATAAACTCGCTGAAGGCACAATGATCGCCGCTCGTGGCTCTCTCGAAGCCGCTAAGATTACCGGAAAGGCTGCTATCGATGGCGCCAACTCAACTTTACAAGGCGTGACCATTACTCAGAACGGTCTTGTTGATAGCGCTCAACAAGGACTTCAATTCACAAAGACAGCCGGAAATGAGCTGAAACTCTGGAAGCTCGCGGAGGAAGCCTTAGACAGATACCTCAGAGAGTCTAACGAATTGCTCTCCAGATTGCAGAGGGATGTCGATGGCCTCATGCAGACCGCTGAGTACATCGCCTTTACAACGGCACAGAAGACATTGAAGATTGCCAAAGAAAACATTGGTGATATGGATCTCTTAAGAAAGAGTTTAGATGCTGTCGAGACTGGCGCTAGGACCGGTCTTCAGGTCGCAGCATGGGTCGCAAAGGCACTAGGTAACCTCTTCGACATCGAAACCATCATCATGACAGCAGAGCTTGGCGCGTTACACCGGGATGGTCTATTCACCGCAAGAATTGTCGGTGATGTCGCGAATAAGAGGGTAGACTTTACTACCGAGTTCACCCTCGGTGACGCCAAGAAATTTGTTGAAGGGATCTTCAAAAAGTTGTGGAATGAAATTGAGGAGGGCGTTCTTTCCATTGACTTGTAAAGGCAATAATATGCTAAAAGAGTCTGTCCGATTTTGGTATGATACTTTCACAATTTGCTATGCATGTATTTATGATGGCTACGAGCAATCTTATGTTCATTTATGGGGGGATATCTTAGCTTGAGTAGAACATATCCTCATTTCTCTAGCCTCTAGTCATCCCAAATCAGCATCCAAGGATCAATCCTCTGCCGCTTTAGACGCCCCCCAGAAAAACTCATCCTCAGCACCAAACCTACAGGTTCTCAAGTATTCATCTATTTTTGAAAGACTTTCCAGCCCAGTCACGCATATGCGTCTAATTTTAAACCCTGCAGTGATCTCATGATCTTCCATGTATGTGCAGTGGTTATGGTATAGAAATCCGTATATTATCCAGCGATAATTACCCATGTCTACTCGGGCCTGAATATTTGATGTATAATAAATCATGGCCTCCAGGTGTTTCAGCGTGCGATTGTGCCCAGCATATACTTCGAAGTAAGCTCGGGATGTAAGAATTAAGGATATGAAGCTATCGTAGTCAACACATTCCCTAGCCTTTAGTAGCGTATATTTGATATCGAAAGGCAGAACTTCTAAGGGAAAAGCCGCATAGATCTGCGGCAGCAGCGGCCTTGCCGGTTCGGGTTCTCCAGGCGTCGGTCGCGTAGAGGAATCCCGCTTAAGTCTGTGGAAAAACCTAGATACCCGATTTCGAGGCTTATCTTTTATTGCTTCTTCGAGATTGCTAGAATGATTCTACGATCTTTCTTGTCCAAATTTTACAGAATAGATGTCGATAGTATTTGCTATTTAGGTAGTCAGAGTCAATATATAACTGGGTCTTGGCGTGCTTTTCGACCAAATTGCGTATTTCGAAAACTTTACGGCTCATGAGATACACATGTGTTGTTTTTGTGTTAATTTTGCCGGTCGATGATTCATAAATGCGCGCCTTGCTTTAGTGACTATTAGAGCAACTTAAGTTAAGAAAAAATCATGAAGATGGTGTTTAAATCCGTAGTAAATTAGACATTGGACATGTACTCTCCCCAAATCCGGGAATAAAGACCATAGGGAAAATGTTATCTTTGAGTAATATTCTTCAGTTGCGTTGCTGACATAGATACTTTAAAGAGGCCCCGAAACTCAGGCTTCAAATATTTAAATACTAGACAAAAATATGTAAGCTTTAAATACCCTCTGGAAGCTGCTATTATAACATCTGATATTTTTAATCTCCAATCTTGGTGGGAGTCTACCAAAAACGATATCCAGACCCTACCAGCCAAATGGGCCCTTTCCTTTCTTGTCAGTATCCGTCCTATCATCCACCACCGGCCCAGGTCCTTGCGGATCAATAATTTTGACGTCATGATACGGGTCACCGTGTCCCAAAGTCGACGACCATGCAAATTTCATCGGCACAGGAGATTCGAAACTCTTCCCCTTACCCGGTGAAATTCTCTCCACCAGCTTCCCTTCCGAGGTTGAGAATAACCTATACCCGGCACTGCTTACGACAAACGCCATTCTAGAATTCCGATCAATTGGCCTAGAGCAGAACTTCTCCGTATCCTTATTCCGAGGCGCTGGGACGGCTTTATAGATATACTGCTCGTCGTCGCTGGCCTCCTCTCTGCCTTTATAATATAAGATGGGCTTGTGGCTGGCTGCTTTACCCTGATCCCACACCATCGCTGCAAATGAAGTAGCGTAAGGAGCATTATAAATCATCCAATCAGGGCTAAGACTCCATTTTCCGCTTGTATAACTGCACTCTTTGATAGCGCCATCGGTATTTTGGTAATAGCCTCTGATGCAAGCAGAGTCCCAGGTGAGATTTACGAACGATAGGTCTGATCCTGGAAGTGGGTATTCGTCTCCGATGTTGACGTATGCGCCCATATCCCAAGCGGTCACAGTGGTGGTGCCGTCCCATTTTGCGACTCCGATGTATTCTTGAATGTGGTCGTCTCTTGCGGATTGATAGAAGAGCCTAACCCGCACCTTGTGTTAGCACTACATCTTATGGACATTTTGTATTACAGGAGGGGATTTCCAGGTATCAAAAAAAATACCTGATCTGTTCCTGTTCGCCATCTTGCCAGGTAACAGCACTGAGTCTGCTGTAAGATGCAGCTTTAGTGTTTAGTTTGTTAGTGCACTTGAGTTCTCCGTTGACGAAAACACATTCTCGAATGTAGTCGTTTCTGTCGAGGTAAAATAGATGAACTACCTGTTCATGATCTCCGCCGTTGTGACGAATGGCAGCCAAGGGAGTCCCTGGAGCTGGAGCAGCCGCGCCATGAAGGGGGATTGCGATGCGCTCGACCTCCCAATCAGGGTCCAAGGTTTTAGGGGAGCCATGTTTGAACAGATAGGTGAGTTTGTAGAGGCTGTAAGAATCAGATTGACAGAACACGTTCTATCAAAACATTGCAATTATTATAGTTAGTGAAAAATCCTTAACTAATAGCAGCATTTATATATAGTTAACACAAGATCAAGTACTCACGAGATACATCTTTGCGTTCTTATACTCGTACGCTTCCACAACGGCGTACGAACTTCGGTCCAACAACCTGTCAGCACCAGGCCCGGTAACTAAAACCTCCACCGGTAAGTATATTTCGAAAGTTAAACGTTACATATTCAACACGGACCTGGTGTATTGTCAAACGGATACTTCCGCCCAATCCAGTCTTTATCTTTTTCCGAAAGAATCTTCGACCGCTCAACAACGATCCCTTCCCTCGTCCAGGACTTTTCTATGTGATACTGCATGATACTCAAGGGGTCCCATGCTGTGCTTTCGTACCCTTGAGCTTCAGTCGAAGGCTCAAAGTTATTGAAAGCCTTGTCCACCGTTGGTTTCTTCCAGTCGGTATGCGTTTCATACCATTTGACGACATTTTCCGGAATCCAATGAAAAGTGGCATTGGGTTTCTGCTGTTCGTGCTCGCAGCCGATGGCGTGACCGAACTCGTGAGATACGGCACGAGAGTAATCAATAGGCGGGTCTTTGGGATCCAGATCCAGATTCATAGTTCCATGTGTTTTGTAATAAGGGTGGTTGGCGTCGGTTCCGACGGCGGAGTCGGATCCTTGAATTCTCGTGAGTACTCGACCGCACTCTACATATCTCGAGAAAAAAATATCGAAAGGGAGTTACCTCTCTTCATAGATGTTATTTTGATGTTTGCGGCCTCATCGTTATCTTCTAAAAATTTAAACTTGAGGTTTGCCCATCTTTCCCAAATACGGCCGTAATGCTCGACCAACTGTCGATATCGAGGAGTCTTCGGATGCAGCTTCGATTCGTCTTGAGTAGGATCGTTAAAAAAGGAAACCGTCACTGTCTGCCCAACAGCCCACATCTTCTTTCGCCCGACGATCTATTATCGACATTATACTTGTTAGAAACCCATAGGGCAGAGGTTATAGCAAAGTTTTACGAATGGATAAGTATACCAGGCGCATTCGCCCTGCATGAGCACCATCTGGGGGAGGACGCTGCAGACAGGCATCTTGTCTCGACATATTTATATATATATTTGGACGAAAACAATTCCAAACGAGTAGTATTCAAAATATATATCTGATGAAGCCGGATGGATCTATCCAAATATCTGTAGCGTGAGAATCAGAGAACACCCGGATCGCAAGAGATCCCATTCAAGCTATTTATAATGATTAATCTCCGAAGCTACAAGATTTGAAGAGAGGAGTCAGAAAGCCCCTCTAAGAATATAAACTAATCGGCCTGCTAGCTAATACATGCATTTGGCGTGCATAATTATTGTCCGTCTCCCAACGGGAGTATCTCTAGAACACTACTCGGTTTCCACATCTAGAAAAGCCATAAGCAGTATAAAATACAACCGACAGCAAATCCAAGTTAAAGAACCATGCAAAATGTCATGTAAAATGCGGGGGTTCGAAAAGTCTATCAACTTAACCCGTAGGTGTCGAAAATAGGCTTGATACCATCAAATATAGAAACTCCTGCCTTTTAGTTTAGGATAGGCGGGGTTTCCGTGCGGCCGTGCCAATTCGCGGTGTTGAACTAAGAGACCAGGGATTACACCAACCCAAAAACGGTTCTCTTTCTACAAAGCTACAGTTTCTGGCGTGCATATCCGCCCAGCCAGCCGTTCCATGAAAATCCACACCCGTGATATTGTGATATGAGCTACATAGCGACTAGTTCCACAGCGAATATCTAAGAGACAAAGAAAAAATGTTCCTCCCAACCGAAATCCTACTCGCCATCTTATCACCCTTCCAAAATGACCTTGTCCAGCTCCGCAGCCTGCGTCTGGTCAATCGGCAATTTTACCGCACGATCAACAAATATTTCGTTCACCTTCCAAAGTTGAGTTTACACTATGGCTTTGGACGTTCGACCTCGCAAATGCAGGGCGTTCTTGCTTCGCCGCTACTTTTGGAGCAGATAAGGACAATTTTTATCCCTAGCGATTCGTTCCTAAGGCTTGCGAATGATCGTAAGTGGCATTTTTTATATATCTTTTTTTTATCATATCTCTTTTGTATTTTTGTCTTCTTTCATGTAATTTTTTTTGACTTCGGTTGTCTTGAATTCGGTTTCCTCGCTAGCTAGTTTTCCAGATTGTATGTTTCTAATATTTCGATATATCTACAGTTCAGTTGGAACTAAGATCCGGGCTCCCATGGTCTCGTGAAGATCCAAGCCTCCCGTATTTCACACACTTCCAAACGTCAACAGCCAAAGCCGAACAACGAAAGATAGACCTAGAAGCAGAAATCGAGGCAATAACAGACGGTTTGAGTAGGCTGTATTACGATACATACTTAAACACCCTCATAGACCTTCTAAACGCCTGTAAAAACCTAGAAGCGGTCGATATCGCCATGGGAGCCACTTGGTTTCAGGGACGGACGCGGCCGTGGAGGTTGATGATTCAGACAGTCGTCATCCCATTGATCGCGGGCCTTAAGGTTAAAAGGCTAAGAATCGCGGCGAAGGATTTCAGAACCTTGGAATCATTGCTTCCACAGCCTGATTATACTGTGGATCCGCTCCAGCGTCGGTCAATTTTATTTCCAAAGTAAGCATCAAACTTTTACATTCCCATTTCCTCTCGCGAGCAAGACCCGGTCCCTCTCGCGCCTTCCTTCGTAATTACAAACTTCACACTACGGGTAGAAGTATTGGAATAAGCTTAATAATACTAACCGACCGGTATGTGGATACCTTCTCCAGTCTTCAATTCTGCGGTATAATACTACACGGCCCATCCCCCGATCTGCCCTACTTACTCAGCAGGACGAGTTGCGTCTTCCCGTGTCGCAAAACCGAGATCGTTGGCATCGGGGCATCCCAATCTAAGCATGTATGGGACACATTCCCTGTAAGGCCATCCTTTACCTGTAGTATATTCCATTTAAACTCGTAAAGCTCTCTAGATATTTGATATTTTATGTTAAATGATAGCTATATTTTTCGTGCCTTCCGTGTACAGTGACAATGATCCTCCTATTGCCGGTTTAGTTCGTATTGGAACAGCTAAAATCATTGCAAGACAGATTTAAAGCAACGGACCCTCCCAGATAATCCAGAATCTAAGTGCTATGGTTTTAAAGATCGTAATATAGTGGAGTAAGTAACAATTAACAAACGCATAAAACCGTAACAATGAGGAAGGAAAGATCGGAGGAGAAAGCTCATGCCACGAAAGGGAAAAGAAGGCGGATCATAACGAAATCCAAAATTTTACACACAAAAGAAACGGAAAATCCCCACGCTTCCACCTTACCAAACGCAAAAGAGAAAGGGAAGTGATAATAACTTTTCAAACACCTCTCTACAATTCTAACTTTCATCATTCTACTTTTGAAGAAGTGTCTATGCAGTTGGCGCAGCCTCCTCCTTTTGTCCTTCTTCCGGCGCAGCGGCAGCTGTACCCTTGTTCTCTGCCGAGGCTTCCGCAATCCTTGTCAACTCATTTACAAAGCTGGTACCCCAGAATGCACTTGTATACTTCGTCACATATCCATAAAGCTTCTGGTGATTCGCTTCTCTCAAATCATCAGGCATTGTGATGGCGTCGTAGATCGCGGTTGCAAGGTCGTCCGTATTCCAGGGATTTACGATGATACTGCCGTTCAAGCTTTGCGCCGCGCCAGTGAACTCGGAGAGGATCATGACACCATGACGTTTTTGTTGCGAGGCGATGTACTCGTAAGAGACGAGGTTCATACCGTCACGGGTGGAGGAGACGAGGCAGACGTCAGAGACCGCGTAAAGGGCGACAAGTTCGTCAAAGGAAACCGACTTGTGCATGAAATGAATGGGCATGAATTCGATCGTTCCTGGAATATCTACGTTAGTTTTTTCACTCGTCTTTTTTTTTATTATTGTTCACTGAGAAATGGGATAAAAGGCATACCGAATTTTCCGTTTATCCTGCCCACCAGCTCGTTCACCACAGCCCGCAGATTTTGATACTCTTCAACATCCTGTCTGCTGGGAACGGCGACTTGCACAAGCACAACCTACATTCACTATCAATATCTGTCCCTTCAAAATTATCGGAGGCTAGAAAAAAAAAAGCATACCTTTCCGATCCACTCTGGATGTTCTGTCAAGAATACCTCAAGCGCATGCAGCTTTTGTGGGACTCCCTTGATGTAATCCAGACGATCGACACCAACGATCAATTTGACACCCTCAAACTTCTTCTCCAACGTCTCGATCCGGTTCATGACCTTCGGTTGCGTTAGGGCCTCCGAGAACTTGTCGGGGTCAATACCAATCGGGAATGCTCCGACGGAGACCATCTTTCCCTGGAACTCAACGCCGTTGGGAGTGGTATTCAAACCCCTAACCCTCATATATCAGCACCCAATCTCTAATGCTGAATCGCAGAAAGAAAATGGCAGTGAAGAAAACATACAATATCCTCGAGCAACTACTCAAGAAATGCCGAGCGTAATCATAAGTATGAAAGCCGATAAGATCACAATGCAGCACTCCCAAGAGTATATCATTCCTGACGGGCAATATCCGATAAATCTCACTGCTGGGGAACGGAGTATGCAAGAAGAACCCGATTTTCACGTTCTTGATCTTATCCCCGATTTCTTCGCGGAGCATGGCGGGGAGGAGCATGAGATGGTAGTCGTGCACCCAGATCAAGTCGCCTTCTTTGACAACTGCGGCAACGGCTTTGGCAAACAGACGGTTGGCGTCGCGGTAAGCGATCCAGGAGGGCTCGTCGAAGGAGATTTCGCCAGGGTGGTAGTGGAACAGAGGCCATAATATCGAGTCTTTGAATAACATATCAGCATGCTGCCAACTCCATCCTTACGTTCATTTATTAGAGAATCATACTCGAGAACCCGTTGTCTATCAGCCCGCCAAAATTAGCTTTCTAAACACGCAAAGGACAGAAAAAGAGGGGGGTGGGGGGATCACTGACAATGCTTATCCGCCAGATCATCCGAAAGATACACCGGTACAGCGTTATACTCATCGTTCAGCTTGTTGGCTACAAGTTCCTTCTCGTCCTCTGGGATTTCTCTTCCAACCCATCCGAACCAATGGAACGTCGTTGTTTTAGCCAATCCAGATAGACCGGTTACTAGACCACCGGACGACATGCTAAAGTCGTAGGTGCCATCGTTGCTTCGTTTAACAGTGATAGGCAACCGGTTGGATATCAATAGAAGCGACATCTTCGTATATGGAGGGTGGAGGAATGTCGGCCTGTAGTTTCTGATCGAAAGAAGAAAAAAAAGAGTGGATTGGAGGGGAAGATAGTGGGGTTCGGTAGGTAGTTGGAGTTAATCGAGGTCCAAAACGTCTGTGATCTAGAGTTCCCCTTAGGAAAGAATATGTTAGCCACGAGACGAGTTATTAAACGTCCGGTAAGTAAGTAGGATGAAAAGGCTGAGTTAAAAGAGCAGCGAGATCGTCGAGGAGGGCTCCGACTAGCAGATTAATTTTTGTTGTTGTTGCACAAAGTGACGTATTTCGTACCGAGCTAGTTAGTTACAGAGCACCGCACCCCGCCAACCTTTAGCTGAGTATCGATAACGAAGCTGCGCCTGTGCTGTGTGGTAATCGTACTACAGAGCTCGACCACCCAATAGTACACAGATCACAAAATCTGATATATGACAGAGAGCAAAATGGGTAGTTAAAAAAAAGGATCTAGAGCTCTCTCTCTACCCTATCCAGAGTTATTATATATGCTGCTGACGTGCAAGCATTCCATTCGATTGCGGTTCGTTTGACATCTCAATATAACCCCTCTATGCAGCCCGATCTCCCATTCCGAGCTTGTTCTGCATGCAGCATTACGCAACGAGCACAGCACAGCTGAATCTGCCCGGTCGTGGTCTATGCAAATTAATTGCAATCATGAGATTCAAAAAACAGCAGACTGGTCGATCTACCGCCGAACCCGACGACGGAGTATGCGAAACGGGAAAAGTGGCGGGGAATTGAAAGCAAATGCGATACCGAAAAGTAGATTTAAAAAAAAACTATATACTAACCTTACTAGATCCCAACGATTTAAACTTATCAATCGTCTATACAGCCACCGACGACGATGGTAACGGGTGTGCGACGAAGCTTAGCTGGCGATATTGAAGCACAAAAAATTATAAAAAAGTTCAGGTCAAATCAAACCGCCTAGCTATATATGTCATCGGAGTTTCTGTTATTCCCCTAGTAAACTTTTTTTTTTTTTTTTGGTCAGATATATATCCCTCTCCAAGATAAGGCGAGGGCAGAAAATGCCACAGAGGAGCAAGGTACCTGTAAAAATCCCTGGTATGACCACTGAGGCATTATTCCATACAGGCCCAGCTAGCTTAGCTAGCTTCTCCCGTCGCATCCTCAGAGAAAGAGAAGACCGTGAGAAAAATCGCTCCTTGGAATTCGATTCTAGCCAATCGGAATATCTAATGCGATCACGAAACCTATCCTTCTTCCTTTACTTCTCGCTCCGGGTGACGATAGGATTTATTTTGGGGAACAAACTTAGGTACCAGTGCACCGTGTATCGGAGGCAATTTATCGGTCATCGATTTCACTTGATTTCCCTATCGGCTTTTTTTTTTTTTTTTTTTTTTTTTTTTTTTTTCTCTTCTGACGTCGACAGACTTCGAGTGGCCGAAAATATTGCCGCGCTCCACCCTGCATCAACCTTTCAAAATATATTCAACCACAGCGCCAAACGCCTGCTGACAGTGCAGCCAAGAGTTCACAATTTCTGCTTCAGTACACAGTGTTTCAAAATGCGATTCCATTCTGCCGCATCTTATTATTTCAAACCGCCAATACCCCTGCCATATAGCTCTCATCACTTTTCGTACGGATTATCCGTTAAAGGCACATACATAACACCATACTAATCAGTCAGCATGTATCGACAACAGTACAACTCACCGAAACTCACCTGCTCCTTCATCTTCACCTTGCCCTCACTATCCTTATCAACGTGCCAGATCGCCTGCTCCCCATACCCTTTTTTCCCTTCAACCGGAATAAATAACCTCCCAGGACTCGCCAATTGCTCCACAAGCTCCTCATGCACCGTTTTCGCCGCCGCACCAACATGGATCGCATTGTACGGCGCCTTTTCTTTGAACCCTAGCCGTCCGTCACCCTTGACAATCTTTATAGTCCCGTCGTCTAGCCACGCTGAGTGTATTGGGTCTTTGCGAAGATTGGTGATGGAGAGATCGACGAGTTCTTGGATGTGTTCGATGCCTACGACGCGGCCGCCGGGTTGCACCTTTTAGACCATCAGAATTGGGGGTCTATAGGTTGGGTAGCGTGAATTAAAAAATAACTACCATATGTGCCATAACAGCGACTAAGTATCCGCTCCCACTGCCGACATCCAAAATCGAGGCCCCGGGTTTGAGATACTCGATTATTTCTTCGCATGCCTGGAGACATATTCCCGGTTACCGACCCGTGCTATGCGTATATACTATATAACGATGATAGGTGGATTTACGTGACTATGCATATGCGGTGCCGATATCTACACCATCTCATCAGCAATATATCTAGAATTTAGCATATAGAATATGGGAACCTACGGTAGCAGAATACCCAATCGGTTGCGGTGCATCTTGATATGCATTTGACGGCGCAAAATGCGCTCGATCGACCTAGTTGCCGAGCATTAATACCTTTTCTTCACCCTCAGTATCGAATAGAATAAATAGTATGATACCTTCTTCATAGCATCGTACGTCTCTTTATTGTTAATCAACCCATTCCGCTTCATATTCTCTACCAACTCCGAATTCGACGTTCCAGAGCTTCGCCACGACATATTGGATCGACGTGAGAGGCGAGAATAACAACTGGATTGTGTAAACTGGAGACTGTTAATAGTAGGGCGGTACAGATATGGCGCGAGCTTTGTCAACAGCGGGGATCGAACGACTACGGGATATACGAGTATAGACAATGTATCGGAGTTGTACGTGCAGCGGAAGACACGGTGACTAGGCTTATAGGGTGTTAGCCGGTATTAATGGGATTCGACGTTATACTAATGTCATGGATAATGAGGATCTAGTTTCGTGGATAAAGAAGGTAGTGAACGGTTGGGGTTGTTATCCCCACGTTTACCTGTCACCAGTTTGTGGGGTGTGCATTCGCATGGCCACTTTTGGGTCGAAGTGGCGTTATATGCCAAACAATCGCCGACGTCATCTCGTCGATCGCCTTCCAATCGGGTTTCGGCCGATCATTGCCCAAAATCTCCCTTTTCGCATGCTCACGTTGACATGAGAGCGATTTGCAACCGCCTCAAATCCACGGGGATGAAAGGCCGCCTGGAAGATGATATAGATATTTGTAAGAATCAACAAGTGAATATGATATTAATCCTGCCTGTCATAATACCTCCATAGATTTGTTAACTTTATAATTGATACAATACTTTCTGTACACGATCTTGAAATTTGATAACAAACGCCAAATGAGAAGCTCGCCACTATGATCTCTGTCTGCATATTGTTAAAGCGCCAATAGGTAGCAAAACAAGATGATTAAATGTAGAAAATAGTAGACTTGAAAGGGGCAGACAAAGAAAAGGGGCGTAGTAGTAGCAGGCGAGGAGTGAAAGGTTAGACTGTATCCAATACAAAAGGAAAGAAAGGATCGATCACAACCGCAATGCTTCAAGGAAAGTAACAAGCGAACAAGTTGGACCAGACACGCATCGAACAAATGCAACCGATAGACACCTCCCCGCGGAATCCCAAAATCACAAAAAGACCAAAATATTAACACCGATTATGTGCATTTGCCCAACAAGGACCCAATTATACAGACCGATCAGGGGTTTCCCCATCAGCGATAACGGCTACACCGAGACCCCGATCTGGGCTTGCAAGCACCAGTTGTTCTGTCCTCCTCGCCCTTAAGAAGTCGGCGACGGCTCGTATGAGAATAAACCACCCAACAACCATGAGCACATAGCTGAACCACTCGTTCCCGCTGATTGTGTCTGAGGAAGCAGCAGCAGTCGTAGCCACAACGTCGGTGGGCAGAGTGCCAGAGTTGAAGTCGTATGAGTTTGGATCTGGTGGTGTAGATTCCGGAGTTCCTGGGCTGTCTGTTGGGGGAGGTGGATTATCGGAGGCCGAGCTGCGCATGTAGAAACCGTACTGAACCAGGGTGATGCCGAGACCCGCTCGGGAACCGTTTTTGGCGGCATGGGTGGTGTGGAGAAGGTAAGTGAGAAGGAAACCGATAAATTGGAAGGACAAAGAGACTACAAGCGTTGTTAGTGGTCAAATTCATATATTCTAGGTTATGGTTTGGGAAGGTGCATACTCAATGCGTTCCAGACGAAGGCAAACACAGAGCCGACTGGGAGGCCATCAATGAAGACTTCATCTGGGGACATTCCAGGAGCAAGGATGGTAGTTTCCCAGTAGGGAGGGGTTGCATCGGCAGCGGCTTGTTCGTAGCTCTTTACGGAATATTAGTTTCACAATAGGCCCTAGAAACATAAGATGGCAGGATTTCACATACCGGTGGATGCTCCTCCAGCGGCTTTTCGACACCGACCGTAGGTTTCGCACTTAGATTTGCAAATACTCCATCATTGCCTGAATTTCCAATCACTCGCCTCGAAGGTGTTGATGATGTCGCCGGCTGTGGCGTTGGTGTCGAAGATGAAGGCGCTATGTACGGCAAAGCGCTCTCGTAATGCACAGTCTCCTGTGTCACCCCTCTCCCCCTGTTGTGACTTCTCAGATCGTCGTCTTCATCGTCGCTAGAGTCGAAGGAATCAGCGAGAGCGGTGTTCTCGGTAGGTTCGATGGGCGAGACTGGGGAATCCGGCCGGGATCGGAAAGATGGAGGAGGGGAACTCGGGACACCGGCAGGGCGGGAATCTCCGTGGTCGTCTGTTTGGACCTGTTGTGCAATTCGAGATATGTTAGCTAACGATCTTCAACCAGGGCGAATTTGCCCTCTTCGAAATTATCAGAAGGGAACTGATGAAGCCGTACTCGTTCGTATCTATGAGCCATGATGACGAGGCTTGTCAGCGACCGGTTTCAAAGTGGCGAGCCCCTTCTTTGGTGACTACGCCGACCGATCGAAAGTTCTACAGGTTGAAGATGCAAAAAAAGAAGAAGAAGAAGAAGAATTCCTCCTAGCAGCGAGCACTCCGGTTGACAGAAAGTACGAATTTCGAGACGATACAACGGACGTGAATGGAGTTCGAGCAGTTTGCCGTTACCTATTAGGGAGAGACTTTGGAGGAGTGGAATGGGGACGATGGGGAATTTAACCAGGTGCCAAGAAGCACAGCAAGCCGAATTCGAGACCACAGCCAGGCTGACTAAAAAGGGAGAACCTTCTCTTTCTGGGCGGGGATTTATACTGGCACTACGCACGCCTTTTACGATGACAAGATTGGTCAAATTCGGCCTCTTATAATTTAATCGGGTTGGATGATACGATTAAATTTGCGGATGCTTAGTGCAATGAAGATTCAAACGGGTGATTGTATTTGCCTTTGGTGACTCGACTCCGATGAGAGCAGCCGAGTTAAAACGAAACCTAAGGGGGAGATCTGGAGATGACCGGCCCTTGCAGCAGTCAGACAAGCCGCCATGTAGCGCCCGCTCTGGCACCACCATCATCATCATCACCGTATATCGCCCGCCCATAACATGGACTCTGTACGAAATAGATGCACATACTACGTGCATCAAACTAACTAGTTCGATGCTTGGACCTCCCCATTTCCACACTCCTATTCCCAACTTCAAAACCCCTAGGTATTTCTCTAGGATGCTGTCATCTCATGGCCCAGATTGATCCGAACGATGCCTCTGCGGGTTCACTTGCATGCAGGTCATTTGGCCGGGGCATTCCATTCCATCTGCCATCGGCTGACATGACTGGCTGCCTCAGCTGGCTGGCGCAATTTACAGGCGCAGCACCTGCAAATGGCACATTCCAGAACCAGCACCAATTCAACGACACACAACACATTTGCCTCTCTGCTAACCGAATCCCTCGTCTCGAGGGCCCCCGCGCCCCAATTCAATCAATTCATCTGAACTTACCATTCATCCACATTATCAACCATCAGATATGGACTTCGAGACCCCTCCTCCCGCTGGCACCCGGTTCAGCGTCGACCTTGATGACACCGCCTCCGGAGATGAGGCTTCTGCATTCCCTCCATCCCTCTCCAACGGCTTGATCGCTGATATCGCCGAACGCGCCGTCTCATCAACACCAGCCGTAGCACCGACCTTCGACCCTTCGAAATCCTCCGCTGGGTTCCCAGCTCATACGAAACGAAAGCGTCCATCGGCTTTTAAACAGCGAAATGCTGCTGCTGCTGCTGCTGCTGCTGCTGCAAGTCAATATGAACCTGTTCCTGCATCCTCGACGAATCCGGGAAGGATGAACGGCCATATGGACGAAATATCGTCTATACGTGCTGAAAACGCACAAAGAGTAGCAAATATGTCGTCGCAGGAGAGGGAGGTCGAAAGGCAAGAACTTATGGATTCTTTAAGCCCTGAGCTCCTTCAAATGTTCCTAAAACGAGCATCGCTTGATGACGACGTGGAAACCTCGCGACCTGTCAAGGTGGCCGAGCCACCACAGCAACCTGCACCAATTCCAGCTTCTACTACCTCTACGGTTCCTACAGATTCACCGCCAGCAACATCATCATCACATCCACCTCCACCCAATCCTACTGCATCACACCTCGAAAATATTCCTGAATCAGCCTTCCCTCCGACTATCAAAGTTCACTTCCCTCAAGCGCTTTCATCAGCCACAGAGCCCGACCCGGACCCGAATTCCCCGGAATTCCTTGCTCATCTCCACAAAAAGTACTTTCCCAATCTTCCAGTCGACCCTCAAAAGCTCGCATGGATGGTGCCACCCTCCAACGCCGAGCCAGATCCACTCTACGCCCCAACCCTGACATCGATCCTCCCTTCTTCCATCCGCTTTGACTTCAAAGGCCGACTTCTCCCTCCCCGAAAATCTCGAGAGGTTCCAGCACACCTAGGGCTCCACCACCATGCCGATTCGCCATTAAGTGCTGGGTACACAATTCCGGAACTAAGCCACCTCGCACGTTCCAGTTTCCCAGCACAGCGATGCATGGCCTTTCAAACACTTGGGAGAATTCTATACCGCCTCGGCACAGGCTCTTACTCTAAACCAAATGAAGAACCAGAAGATACGTCTACCTCCACGAATGAAGGCATACAGGAAGATGCTCGGGCGACGAAGGAGAGCGAAAGGAGGATCAACACACCGCTGGAGCAATCGCTCTGGCGGTGTATACATGATGGCAGAGTTTTAGAAAGTCTGCAAGAGGCTGGAAATGGCGGGAAGAACGGGGAGGGTAGCTCGCATTTGGGTGTCAAGAACTACGCGTTGGAGGCGCTTTGGCTGTGGCAGAAAGGAGGAGGCGAACGGTGGAAAGCTGATTGAGATGGCTATGGGACGGCTGCTACAATAGTCTGATTGCCCGTCCGGCAAAAAACTCATCTGACTTGGTAGCATCGTAAAAGTTATCAGTGGCTGCTTAGCAAGCATTCACGAGCTTGAGAGCAACATCAGAGCCTGCTTCAAGAGCATTCCGGTCATTGAGTTTGATGGTTTGATAAAAGAAGTCCGTGATTGCTTCGCAAGCATTGATGAACTCATGAACAAATACACCGTTGGTACTATGGAGGCTTTCAGGCCTGTTGCGGTGGTGTTTCTGCGGGAGCGATAACCCACGCCCTGAAGGTTATCAGCTAGAAACATGTTCAATCTGTATATAGATCTAAGGATAAACTGGCCCATAGAAGGGCTACGCTAATACAACAAATATCTCCTTGGAATCAATCCAAGGCAAGATCTATACCGCCAACAAAATATCAAATCCCCAAAAAAAGAAACACCATGCGCCGTGTGTACAAAACCCATGCAAAACATAACTGAAGCACAAATTCCAACCGTACCAATGATCAACAAGAGTACAAAAAACAGAGTACTAAACAAAGAGACCAGAAATTCCCGCTTTCAAGCCTTCAGAAGCCCGTTCACAACGTCCCAACGTAGACCTATATGGCGGACAAAGGTCCTAAAGCAGGCGTTCGTAAACTTCTCCACTTGCTCCCGTGATTGTAAGTCCACCAGTACCTCGACCCCGCGATTACGGGAAGAACCACTGGGTAGGCGCACACGGAGCTCATAGTATTTTAACAGCTCCCATAGTTTGTCGACTGAGAAAAAAAAAGTCCAAGTTAGATTTATATTCTTCGCTTTGGATTCGGATCAAAACTTACCATCTGATGAAAGCTCAACGACATCCTCGACAGTAGTCGGAAAAAACGCCGGCATTTCAAAGGATACATTCCGATCTGTATCAAAGCGTGCAACCCTTAAGGGTTGCAACCCATCGTGTTTTTCGTATGCCTGGCTGTTAAAGAACCGGGTTCCATGATTCATGAGTTCGAGGGATTCCAAGCGCTCGCTACCAAAGTTCATCAGACCTGAAACAATTCCGAATGCAAGATTTCTCGAGATGAAAATTTTAGAATGGCATACCTTCTAGCAGCGGCCGCCAGCTTTTCTAGTCTATTCTCCACCAAAGTCAACCTATCAACCACCATTCTGACTTTTTCCTTCGTCCCCCGATACCGCCCTAGCAAAAGGGCTGTCCGACTCCTAATATTCGCCGCCACGCGATGCAAGTCCTTCGACTCAGGTGCCATCGTTGGAACGGCATTATCTATCGTTGGAACAGGCAACGCTGGTAATGCCGGGGCATCTTGAACCTGCGGTTGCTGCCCTGATTCAGTCGAAACTTTTTCCGTGTGGTGGATTTCTATAATTTCGATTTTCAAATCTTTTGGATTCTTGGCCGCGAGATGTCGCTGAGCGACGAATGGTAGGGGAAGTACATCAACTGACATCGTCGGTATGAATATATGTATATACTTTTTTGATATGGAAGCCCCCCGAAAAGGTAGTAATGTAAAAGAAAATGGGGAAAATGAATTTAATACGATAAATTTTCCCAGCTCTTATTACGATCCCACTCAAATTAATTTTGACAGGAACGGCTCAGAACCCCACCGTGGACCCCTTATTCGGCTTGAGTGGGTTTCCCACTTTACGCGTCAGACGCGAGCTGAAAGTGCGAAGTCACGTTTCCACTCAAAGTCACGTGCTGTAGATTTTACAACATCTGCAACACAATATGATGAGTGGGACCGAGACTAGTAAACCGATTGAGGGCCCGTGTGCTAATTTCAGTCCCTTTCACATATCCCAGACCACTCAGCTTAGTTCCTATAGTGATAACCGTCGCCCCACCGCTATTCGATGCAGCGCATGATGTAGACGCGACGTAAATAATGGTCTTAGGACGCGACGGCTCAGGACGTTCAAAAGGAGTGTTCCCCTCATGAATTGACTATCTGCCCGTCTTTGTGAATCTATTTCAATTAAACATCTCGTCATAGAGTCACTAGTATATCGGTATTTCATATTTTAGCCCATAGACATATCCGTTTTGTCCCTCGCTCTTAACCCCAATATGCCTCGTAAGGGTACGACCCGCACAGCGAAACATGCGTCGAAAGTAACAAAGTCAAAGGCTGTCCCAAAGCCAAAGGCCACACCAAAGCCTGCCACCGACGCCGACGACGACGACGTTCCTAATGCAGAAAATGGCCAGGCGGAGGTAAATACATGTCGCATACTATTGATTTCATTCAAAGGTATGGTATAGATGTCTAATTAAACTTTGAATACCAACAGAATCTGCCCGCCACCGCTGCCGCACAAACTACAGACCAACCAGCCCAGAATCCCGTACCAACTCCGACAGTAGCTTCGTCCTCTCGCCCCCAGCAGTCCGCACAGCCCCTCCTTGCAGCTACCACCACAGCAACACAGATTTCTGTCACGTCCGGTTTCACCTCCCTCATCAAAGAGCTCTTTGACGTCGCCAAAGGTCTCAGATCCGATATGACAAAATATCAACAGGAGACTCATGAGCTCCGAAGAGAACTCTACCAGTTTCATAAACAAGTATATCATCTTACGGATGAAGTACGAGAGCTCCGAGATGGTTCATTTGAGTCCCACGATGATGTACCAGAGCTTCAAGACTATATATCAGACCTCAGGACGGAACTAGAGACACACAACGATAGCGTCAACGAACTCAAGGACGAACTCGCATCTTTCAGAGATGAGTTAACGGAGCACAAAGAGACCATGCAGGAATATACCGAGCTCAAGGGTAAGGAGGCTTCCAAGCATCAGAAATATAGAGACCATGCATACGACGAAGACAATTATGATAGCGAAGACGAGTACGATCGCAATCGAAGGAAGGTGGATGAGTTCATTTTTGAGATGACGGGGAAGCTTGAGCCAGGGTATAAAATTGTTTTCTAGATCCATTGAATGGCATTGTAGATAGTTGTGTTCCGTTGAGTCTTATAAAATATATGAAAGGTTTAGATTCCTTAGTTACACTATCGTATTCAGACATTTGATCGCGACGCGATCGCTCCAATCTACCCTTCATTTGAAAACTCCGCCTTCTATGCAAGCCTCTCTCTATCCGCATTTGCCTCCGTAATCTCCTTGAGGATGTCGTTTAGGCACAAACCTATGGTTCGAAACAGCCGCTTTATACAGCGCTTCAACGTCGTATTCCTGTACATCCTCCATGTCATAAACCGATGTCCACGACCTGGCTGTCCCATGACGCTTGTGGCAGAGCTGATTTTCTAGTTTAGAATCCATGAGCTTCCAGCTGCTACGGGTTTTCCCTTGCACGAACCACATTTCTTCCAATGGCGTGAGATTGACTTTGAGCCTCTTCCAAGTCCAATCGCCCGGTCGTTCTAGGGAATTCAATCCTGTACTGTGATTCCACGTCGCTTCAAGGAGGGGCTTTCTATGAATTGAAAACTGCCTTGCATAATCTGCTCCGGATGATCCTACCTTATCACAGTCGTTAAGGCGGCTACTCCACCCGTCTAAATGGAAATTGACCTCTCTGAGCCGCGGCGGCATCTCAAACAGCACGAACCGAAGAAACTCCGGAGCACCCTCCCAGTTCAGACTCCCCATTCCTAAAAACTCGAGCTTCTCGCACTTCCAAAGTATCGTTTTGATCTCGTCGGTGACTCGGAACAATCCCGTCTCCGGGGCTGGGGGGGTAGCTAAATCCAAAATCATTTGTGCTTTCTCTTCCAAGCTCATATGTTGCGTGTAATTCCCGTCCTGCGTCAACGAGCTGGAGTCAGGATATATGCTTAGCCGTCGTAATGTCCTGCTGTGCAACGGAACTACTTGAGTCCAAAGTTTATGAACGAATTCCTTTGGGTGTGATGGGTTGTTCGTCAGACACGACCAGACCTTGACGTCTAGCAATACAAGGGTGGATTGTGAGAGAGGATATGAAAGTAGATAATCAAGTAGAGACGATGACTGGCCGTACGTGCTGATGCGGGAAAGGTAGATGCCATTCTCCTCGAGATGTTTCCAAATAGGTTTTGCATCTCCATCAAAGGGATTCTTGTACACCCTATGGTATACGTTTTGAAGGGTTCTCCTCCTCCGTACGTTTTGAACGATTCTCCTCCTCCGTACTTTATCAATTTCTGTCACTGGTGTGATCAGATGGAGCGACTGAAGCGCTGACAAGTACTTCGGAAATACTTCGCTTGGAAAGTCGACACCACGGATATCGTTTTTGAGGGTTAGGGAGCTCAGTCGGAACGGCACGGTTTGAGCGTTGAAAAACGTAACGATGCCGAAAGAGTCTCTAGTAGATTCGAAAGCCAGCTTATTGAGATTGGGCAGGTAATTGAATCCATTCAGATGATCAGGGTATGCAAGTTTAAGTTCCAGGCTCGTCGTCGATTTTGTAAGATTCCCAAACCCTAATAGGCCGGAAGGTGATATTCTAGGGTTATACAGCATTGCCGGATCACCTATCACTGAAACGTGAGACATTCTCTTTGCAAGAGAAGGAACGTTCAGTGCAGCGCCCAGATTGTTTAGGGGCATTTTCCAACTGCGTATCGAATTGGGTCAGTTTTTCACTTAGATATCTTGAGCCAGGGCTATTCTTGGTGGCCTACTGGATCAAATGTAGCCTTTGCATCTTGCCTAAAAGCCCGTTAAAAAGCTGGACGGCCCGCTCCGAATACCTCGGCCAATATGGATCCATGAGTCGTTCGTCCGGATACCCTTCGAACAGGTCGAACGCCTCGATAACAAGCTCTTGTACATTGCAGTATAGCATGTTTAGGTTATCACAGCTCCCACTGACGGAATTTTGAATCACCGCCAGCTTGTCTTTATTTTTTTGTGCTCTCTTCCCCAGAAATTTCTGGGAGCTGTGTTTATATGTAATCTTCCCTCTTTCAGGGCCATGTTTATAGAAACGGATTGATAGAGTCCATTTCCGGAAGAGCACTTTGGCGGCCAAAACTCTGAGATAAGAATTTGTCAAACGTAGTGATCTCAAGCTGGCATTTGGGCACTTTTGCGTTTTCACGGCCGTGTCAGCATTTGCAAAGTATGTATACGTGTTGCATGTTGCAAATTTGCTGTGGGGCTATTACTTTGACATACCAGTTCAAAAATGCTTAGCAATATTTCCAGAGGTTGCCCGAGCAGAGGCGACCCCTCAGGCTGGCCTTGAGATTCTATTCCGGGTGGCCCTTCCATTACTGTCCAGGACGCTTATAATTATGCACGTCCTCGTATATGAGAGAAAAAAACAACAACAGCTTCTCAAATTATAGAACCCGATGGCTTGGTTGTGTAGGCGAATTTAAGTCTATTATGAAGATCGTCTGGTCAGCTAAGAGACACGGGGTAGTTCCTGTCAGTTGATCATATTGAGCAGAGGCGGAAGCCTGTTCAAGACGCCCCGCGATCTATATGCTAAAAACCCAGGCTAGGGGTTTCACGGTTGGACCATCGCATCGGAGCGTATTATTCAGTAGATCGAGCCAAGCTAGTCGACTCGAAGATAGGTGGTTCCACTCACACGTTTACCGTCAACCACTTCGATGTGATCGCTGAGATAGAATGGTGCCCGCCGAGTTCGTGACGGAGTTAGGTTGCGGTTGACTTTTGCGTTTGCCGAGTTAAAATATATAGCTTCCGAAGCTCAAATTGTTAATCTGACAGTACGTGGCACAGCAATGTCACAAGCAAACTATGTATAGAAGGGTGTTAGAAAGTTATCCACTAATCAATGAAGCCAAGTACGCCTACAATAGCTACCATATATATCAAGCTATTCTAAAGAAAAGAATTAATTGCCTCCCTTTAGCTCCCTTCTCTATTGCTTCACCTGAGAGCCTACATTGCAGCTTTGCTAGCTCGGATTATTTATTCGATTCTTGATCACCTTTGCAGAGCTCTACTCGATAACTCACCAAAACTCCGGCAAGCCTTATCTTTCTGTGTCCCCAGACTCGCCCTCGGCTCCGAAGATGAATGATATGACGAAGCAATCTTCAGTTCCCTCGCAAGTGTGCAAAAAACATTATATGGTCTTGAATCAAGGCCAACTAAGATTCACGCTATCATAGCACGAATTGGTATAATAAACATGCTTTAAAGATTCAGCAAAGCAACAGCCAAACGTATACACGGCTTATGTATCCCGAAGCATGACAACCCACTGGCTCTTCTCACCCGTGGTCCACAAATTCTGATAGGCCTCATTCTCGGCCAAAAGTTGTTCGATCCGCCGACTTCCCAGCCCCGGATTGTTCCGCACCACCAACTCCAATAGATCCTTAGGTACGTAAAGGTTTGAAACATCCGACTCGAACCACTTCAACCCTTTCATCGATAAATAGCCCAGCATAAACGTAAACCCCTTTTCGGACGGCCGTTTCGTTTCGAAATCACCTTCAGACCACTTTGACGGCCGTCCGTCGTATTCCACGGAGATATGCTCAGGGTCTAGGATCATGCGTTCCAGGTTTGTGAACGGACAGTCTACGAATCTGCGCCACCAGGCGAAGGAGACCTTTTGCCGGATATTTAGCTCTCTGATCGTCTGCGGGGGGGTGATGAAAAACGATGGATGGAAGATGAGCCCGTAGAGGTGCATTTTGCGGAGGAAGGCGAGATTGTTGATCGTCTGCTGGAGTTGCTCCAGTCCCTGCAGCTCATGGATCGAATACAGGCAGTCGTCATTGTATGGGCTCCCTCGTAGGCGGATTGCTTCAAGCGAGGGGGTTTGTTTTAGGATCTGTGTCAGGTCGTCGATATCCGTGATCGCTCTCCCCATGGGATTAGTACTGAAGTAAATCGTACCAACTCCGTAGTCCAGATCTGTGATGCAATCCAAAGCGAACACGTGGGATGGGAAGGGATATTCGTTGCTGAGGGATTTTTTCCCCGCCGTGATTCTCGGCCTTTTTGGCAGTTTCAAAGATGGGTAGGCTTTCAGCGTTTTCAGAAAGGTGGTCACCCAGGGCGTACCGTTGCTTACTGTGTGTACAAGAAATTTGCGGTAAGCATGAATTATACTCGGAGGGAGCGCCGCATTATGGAACACCCACCCACGCCATCCCAGCACAGATCCACGGTTTGAAGATTCATCTTTCCGGCTTTAAGCTGGTCACAAATAATCTTGAAGAACTCATTCTTGGTCGGTGCGGCGGCCGCGTGGAACTCCTGCCCTGCGAGCTTCAAGGTCTTGATATGGTTGAATCCCATGGCGTCGGCTCCTATGTCCTTCGCTGTTTGGACCAATTTAGCTATATTTTTCGTCTTGACCGCCGTGTCGTCCTCGCCTGGTTCTCGGCAGCCCCAATGGAGGACGTGCCAGAGGGACGGGTATCCAACATTGTGGAGACGCTTGGAGACTCGCAGGAGCGAAGCCTTTTCCGCGGGTTGGAGATAGTTAAAGATATCGGTAAGTATCTCTGAAGGGAGGCCCTCCAACGAAGAGTAGTATCTTGCGAGCTCAGTTTGTGGCTTCATAATGAAACAAAAAGACGTTTGATGGCGAAAGCTGACGGTTTTTGAGGTCCCAAGATAGCTTTTTGTTCGTGAACAGATGTGGACTCGCCCCGTCTATACTAGTATATGCTGAAGTATGTACTACAGAACAGCTTATATGACACCTTTCAAAGGCTTTCAAGATTGATGGCTAGCACCTTCTTATTGTTTTTCTGACCCCGCAGACGCCTTTCAAGCTTGAAGCAGCGTGTCAGAATATGGTATGCCCTCGGCACCGAGCAAAGGACCCTAGACCCCGAATGATAACGGAATAATTCGCTAGCTATTGATATTATTCGATAGAGAGTATAATCCGACCGGGCCTGAGGCAGGCACGATATATTGAATTCCCTAAATTGTATTGACGAACAGGGGGGCCCCTGGTGGTGTTCAGTTTCCCCTCAAGCTTTGCTGATTCGTTGAATTAAATATCCATGCCTGTTCTCTCATATCTTTGACTAGTTTTAGCTAGAGCTCTCAAAGAAATCTATCGCTAACTAATACTTACTCGGGTAGGACGCACTATGTGGGACTGCAGAGCTCTAGGTTGGCTGATAAACGAGCGATGGTCTGATCTAAATCAACTGACGCCAACTCGAGCCGCGAGCTCGAAACCGACCTGTTCCGGATCTTAGAGCTGATCCAGCGCCACCAACATCTCAACGCAAAAAGCACTCACAGTTAAATTTTATATATGGTTTCTCTTCCCCGTGATTCCGGTTCTGATTGAATGTGAGATGCTACAATTGCCCGGTATACTGGTTTAAACCAGACAAGGACAGGCGTCCCAGCTGCTTGGAGGTTTAAACTCCAAATCAAAAACATACAATTGAAGTTTAATGAATATTGGTATGACCGAACGTGCTGATATATAACCACAATGTTCCTGTAATCACGGGTTTATTATGACCTCTGGCTCTAAACTCGTATTCTACTTTCTCCTTGTAAAGCTTTCAAAAGTCCTGGCTAGTTAAATGTCGCCTTGAACATAATCATAGGGAGTGAAGCAACTCAACCCAGATCCGAAAGCACCGCCCCATGAATTTTCCGTCATCGGTTTATACGTTTTATATATTTACTAAACCCTAATCCGGGCTATCGATTTACTTGCTTCTGTATACCGCCAAAACAGCAATTTTGTAGAGAGCCTTTGTATTAATAGCGTGTGCGCAGATATCGATTTTCCGATCTATAGAATTAACGTCCCCTCCAAGCAGAAATCTTCCAGCCCCTCCCTAAAAATAACCATCCAAGAACCCATTTATACAGATTTCAAACCTTTCAACAAGATCTCCTCGATATCGTCCTATAGCTACTCTGAATTACCAAAAGATTTATAGCACAGACCCAACTCCCACCCCGCATCCGCACTATTACTATATTTTCCGCACAAATAATGGCCCATTAACAGAACTAATCCCCCCACCTTCTCACCCAATAGCACCAAAACTGCTTTCAAGCCCCCAGGATTCCAATCCCCCGGGTGCCTCAAATATTCACAAAAGACAGGGAGCCGCCCGTCGGTCCCAAGTAAAATATCCGAAGGACCCACTCCAAGGAGAACTCCGACATCTGGATCACAAGGAATTGACGCGAATGGTGGCTAGAGTATATATGAAGCTTTATATACTGCTACAAACCCTCAAGCATACCCAAGCACATCAGTACCCCTCCTTCGAGGCTAAAGCATCATACTACAATATCAACCTTCTTATATGTATACACTTACCTCCGCCAAGCCCAGTGCTACACTGAATAGCCTAATAGCAATGCTACTGTCACTGCAGACGATCAAAAAATATAACCCTGCCGATGATGGATTATACAGCACTTGCGATTTCTAATCCCGAACGGCAGGTGGCAATGGTTTTATGTGAAGAGGAAGGTGAAGGCGGTTTACGGAGGGGAGGAGGAGGGGGCTGAAGTAATAACCACTTACATTCTTCATTAATATAACTGCTAGCTAGAGTTTTATATATTATTAAAGGGGTTTTTTTTTTTTTTTTTTNATAGTTAGAGAGATGAAAGGAACAACAGCACTAGCCATCACGATATACAGCGCCACCAACAAAGGTCAACGCGCTTTTCGAAGCACAGCCACACAACCTCATCCGAATATTCCCCGTTTCACAGAGGAACCCGATCACACCATTTACGCACCACCAGACCGATTTCAACCCTCCTACGACTTACTCAAAAAAAAGGTACATACGCACTGTGCCAGAAAAAATAATAATAATAAAACAACAGATTGATACAGTTAAGTAACATCATCTATCCAGTAAAACTTTTACAACGAAGAATCCGTCTTAAAAAGCTCCTCTTATCTTGTAAAAAAAAAGGGCTGATACGTGCATACTTCCAAGGTAAAAGCTTCCAGTCTAACCCTTTTCAAAGCTGCTAGTATTCGCTCTCGTTGTAAATTATATATATAACTATATATATATATATATAAGAGCTCACTATATCCTACCCTGCCAAACCTGCTACTACAGGTCTTTGATATAACGTATACATCCACTCGACCTTGATCTCTTCTAAGTTATCATATATACCGAGGTACATATTTCAAAAAGCAGCATTCCTTACAAGATAAATACATATTTTACCTTCTTAAAGTATACCCGGACAGCATAATTTTTGGAGTAATGGTACAGTACTACCAACCTTCCAGATCTCGTTAGCGTTTCGACTCCACGGCATATATACGAGTATAGGCCTACATGAATCAATCTATTCGCCGTGACTACGTATACCGACGAGATTATGATTCCCTATAAAAAAATTTTCAAAAAGAAACGGCAGATGGATTGATTATTCAAGATGTCAGAGATTGAAATTCGAATGTCCTCCCCTTGATAGAAAGGTTGGTCTATAAACACTCAGAAAACGAAAACAAACTATAAAGATAAGAGAGAGAGAGAGAAAAGAGGCAAGCTATGCACCCGTTACCGTAAGAACACAAGTAAACCCAGATGGAGAACAAAAAGAGAAAATAAATAGAACCTGAAAACTAAGGGAAAAGAAAGAGATAAAGCCGGGAAGATTTAAAACTAAAGCACGAGGTATGTAAGCGATCCCTATGGACAGTGTCATAACACGGTAGCAGTTGTGATTAGAACGACAAAGGAAAAGAAAAAGAAAAACGCCGTGACAGTGAGGGTTTTTTGAAATTTTGGAAGTGTCGTCCCAGAGTAAAACAAAAACGAAGCCTTAACAGAGTGTGGGAAGAAAGAAAAAAGAAGATAACCGACACTGGACGGGACAGAAGGAAAAGGCTCCCATAATGTACGAAAGAATGCCCAGGAGAAAAGAAAGGACCCCCCTACGAAAAATCACAATGGAAACGGAAAAAGAAAAAAATAATAAATGTTTGCGATTATACCGCAACTGATCTCGGCGCCTGAGCAGGCGAAGGGACGCCCGAAGTCTGCGCCGCAGCGGCCATCTTGAGCGCCGTCTTCTCCCGCTCCTCCTTCTCCTTCTCCATCTTTTCCTTGACAGCCTTGGTGACGCGGGGTTTTCGTGGGGCGCTGGTCTTTCCTGCGTTCCCGCCGCCACGCCCGGTCCCTGCGCCTCTCCCACCGCGTCCGCGGCCTCGCTTTGGTGGTCCACCGTTCGTCCTGCGATGAGTTAGCACGAGTAAAATAAAATAAAGTAAAACAATAAAACAATAAAAAAAGTTCCCCTTTCACGATAAAAAGATATGACAGGATAGGAAAGGGAAATTGAGGGGGATTACCTTTCAATCTGAGGCCTCTCGCCCTCCGGAACCAAGGGCCCACTGTAGACGAAAAAGCCATCCTTGCAGGCGGCGGCCTGCTCCTCCAAGAGCATTTCGGTGTCGTCGATGAAAGGGTCATTGGCGTCATAGTACTCGTCGACCCTGCGCTTCCGCTTTTTGGGTTTATCCTTGCCGTTGTCCAGACCACTCATGCCGGCGTCGCTGGCCATTCCTCCACCTCCACCCCCACCCCCACCGATCTTGTCCTCCATGGCGGATTCTGACTCGGAGGCATCCATCATGGCTTCGTCGCCCGAGGCGTCGGGACGGTTTTTGGCGCGTGCCAGACGCGGATTGAGGGCGGCCCAGCCGTACTTTTCCTCGGCAAGCTTGGAGACGTCGATGTACTTGTTTGTTTCGCCATTGAGGGAGATCTGGAGGACGACGGTGGGGACGGGAGGTTCGGGGTCCTCGTCGCCGAGAGCTACGTCGCCGAAAGTGCCGGCGAGGAGACCTCCAGATTTGGCGACTGTGGGGGCGACGGCGGCGGCGGCAGCAGCGGTTGTCCTGGGAGCCGGTTTGGGGGAAGCTGGAGCGGACGTAGCGGAGGCGGGAGCGGAGTTTGTGGAATTGCGTTTGGAGGGATTGCTGGAGGATTTTGTGATCTCGGTGATGGCTTTAGGTTGAGGGGGGGACAATGGGGTGTTTGAGGAGGCAGAAGGAGGAAGGAGGTTGAGGGAGGCGGCGGTGGTCGGGGGGGTCAGGGAGGAAGGAGGAGGGTTCGCGATGGGGGAGCCTTGGGTGGGCCTGAGGGGAGGGGACGGGCCATTGAGGAGGGCGGAGAGGGCGGGGGAAGCGGAGGCGCGGTTTTGCTTGGATGGGATATGCTGTTGCTGCTGCTGCTGCTGCTGCTGTGGTGGTGGTGGTTGTTGCTGTTGCTGTTGTTGTTGCTGTGGGTCGGAGGACGGATAGGGAGAGTAGTCGGCGGTGGTGGAGGAGGAGCGTTCGGGGGAGGCTTTGCGTTTGAGGGATTTGGAGGGGGTCGCGTCGGGATCGGATTCGACGAGGTCGGAGACGTTGAAGCGGCCGGAGGAGCGGGTGCCTTTGAGCATTTGTGACGTGTTAGCGCGTGGCATATTCTCTTCCTCCTTCTATCTTATTTTATTTTATTGTATTTTATTGTATTTTATAATCCTCCCTCTCCTCTCTCTCTCTCTCTGTCTCCCTCTCCTCTCTCTCTTTTTTTTTCTTTTTTCCGGGTTTATATATTTGTATCGAATTGTATCATGTAGGGAAGAGATGGGAGAGATGGGAGATGGAGGGAGATGAGAAGACGAAGGAGATGGAGGTGATTGGGAGGGGAGGAGATGTGTGGGTGGAAAAGTGTGAATTGAATTGAATTGAATTGAATGGAATTGATTTGAATTGGATGGGGGAAGCAAAGGGTAAAAGAAAAGAAAAAAAAGAAAAAGAATGAAAGGTAAAAAAGGTACCGGAAGAGAGACGAAACCAGAAGGAAGGAAGGGGAAGCGGAGAAGAGCCAGCCAGCCAGACGGACGGACAGACGGACAGAAGAACAGAAGAACAGAGAGAAGGACAGAAAGAGAGAAAGAAAGAAGAGGCAGAAAGAAGGCAGGGCAGCTGGCAAACAGGGCAATCCTCTTTTTCAACCGGGGCGGGCAGCCCTGATTGATTTGATTTGATCTGATTTGATCTGATTGATTGATGCTCTGATAGAATAGGACGGAAAGCAGTGAAGCGTATATATAGTTATATATATATATATACTTGTATACTCGACCGTAGTAGTATACTAGTTGAGATATATAAAAGTGTATGTGATGTTCTGAGGAAAGGTATATATGTGCGTGTGTGTATGTGGGAGGGATGAGGATGATGAAGATGATAAATGATATAACAAAAAANAAACGTACCTGCAGGCCGAGAGGATGTCGATGCTCCCGTGGATGACCGCGGTTGGTGGTGGTGATGATTATGATTATGATGATGATGATGATGACTCTGAGGAGAAGAGCGATGAGGATGATGATTATGAACGGCTATCGATGTCGATGATGTCGATGTTAAATTTGAAGTTGAAGTTGATATCGAAGGATCGTTGGGGTACGGCGAGGTCTGATGCTGGTGGAGGTGGTGCTGCTGCTGATGCCGATGCCCGGTGCCGGGGCTGCCCTCGTAGGCCGACATTTATTTTAGCTATCCTATCTATCTAGGTATCTATCTATCTATCTATACTACTACTACCTCTTCTCACTCCCACAACTTCCCTAACCCTTTCCTTATTTTATTTTATTTTATTTTATTTTATTTTATCTTCCCTCTCAGAAAAAAAATAAAATATATAAAAGACCCTGATATTATAAAGAAGAGGAAGAGTAAGACTGGCTGAGGTGTAATAATTTTTTTATTTTTTATTTTTTATTTTTTTTCGATAGTGGCCATGGTGGTGATGATGATGATGATGATGATGTCGGTGGTGATGGTTGATGGTGATGACGATGGGGGCTTCAAAACCGGGTCTATTTTATTCCCCTGTTCTACCAAACAAATTTGGTGGGAAAAAATATGCAGCCGGAGCGAGAGAGAGAGAGAGAGAGAAACCGCGAGAGAATATAATTATAAAGAAAGACCATCCGAGTCGACGACCAGACCAATTCGAAAACTTCCTTCTTGACAAACCAGCCAGGGGAAAAAAAACACCGGAAAATTTAAGAAAAAAGAAGACTTGGATATAGTTTAGAAGAGGAAGAGGGAATTAATTAGAAAGAAGAGAAAGAGAAAGAAGAGAAAGAAAGAGAGAGAGACAGAGAAAAGGGAAAGAAAAAAAAAGAAGGGGAAATCGGCCGTATAAGCCAGAAGGTTCAAAACCGGACAATAGAACGGTTTATTTCATTTTTCTCCCTCTCTCAGTCTTTCTCTCAGTCGAATAGTATACTATAGTATTATTAAACGGACAATAATAAGCAAATTCTCGTTCCTCCGCTTCCTCTTCCTCCTGTTCTTCCTCTAATTCTCCCTCAGATAGTAACATACTAATAAAGGTATTGTATAAGCCAGTCAGTCAGTCAGTCAGTCAGTCAGTCAAGTTAGTGTGTGTGGTGTGCTATAACTATAATCCGCCGTGGGAGAAAAAAAAAAAAAAAGAAAAAGTGGAGGGAAAAAGAAAAGAACAAAAAAAAGAAAAGAAAAAGAAAAAGAACAAAAGAAAAGAAAAGAAAAAAAAGAGGGAAGATGCCATGCCATGCCCGACATTTCATATCTGAATCGTTTGCAATCCGGTCTTTGGCTTTTTTCGGCTGGCATGGCATGGCCGTGCAGGGGAAGGCCGCTCCCCCGGGTCATCTCTATGCAATATTAATACTCACTTGCACGCTTCCAGAACCAGTAGATACTTATATTTATATATCAATACATACATACATATATACATACATACATATATATCCTTAGACTTGAGATGTTTGGAGGAGAATATCGTGAAGGGTCAGCTGCACTTTGACCTTTTTTTGATCTGAATCTGTTGTATGTATATCGCATACAACATAATATATCCGCGGCGGACGGAACGCGAACGGTGGGTGTCCCTGAGATATAGTATTATATTATATACCAGTATATTGCATTTTTCTATCCCTAGCTCTGATGATTTATACTTTTCCTAGACATACATAGTATTCGATACTCTCTCTCCATAACACTCTGGTACTGTTGATTATAATTAATTATTTTACTCAAAGTTTATATATAATATCCGAGGAAGAAATTTGAAAAAGCGGTGACGGGGATCGATCATGATTGATGGAATGTATTATAATTGCTTCTTCTTCCTCTGCTTCTTCTTCTTCCGCTTTGGTTTGGTCCTCCAACCCGATTAGGGTTGGGAGAACAGCGGAGAAAAAAAAAAAAAAAAAAAAGACGAATCTGCCGATAAACGATGTTCTGCGTTGCCAAGAAAATCCATCCAAAAAAAAAGAACGAGAAAAAGCAATATCGTATAGTTCTATCTATTCCCGTTCCCATCCACTTCAACTTCAACTTCAACTTCAAGATCTTCATATCCATATTTTTAAAAAGATGGTATAAGACCTGTACCGGACCAAATAATGTCCCGCCGTGCTGCCGTACGTATATAAATATATATAAACACTCTCTCTCTCTCGATATGTGTATATTTTTATCTTACTGATAACACAAAATATGAACGCAGGCAAAAGCGCTGTTCCAGCCCATCCCCGCCCTCTGGCCGAAGGACATCCTCCGACCCGACGTCAACTTCCCTTCTCTTCTCTCCTCCCGCCTCGAATCCGACTTTGGATCCTCTCCCGCCCCGGAACCCCACCGTCCAAAGGTCGAAGATGGACTGCCACCTCCGATAATGATCTACAAGGATCACCCGCCCACCGACGTCGAGAAGCAGTGGGGTGTCTTGAAGGGCTTGATCGGCAATCGCTATCAGAAGAAGGTACCTTTTTTTTTCTCTCTCTCTCTCTATATATATATATATGCGCTGAGCGGGATTGCGTGTGATTTTCAGTGTTAATATTTTTGATGGGAATATAATAGTACCCCGTGAAAAAGCTGGCAGAGCCCGGGTTCGACCCAGAGTACTACAAACGCCTGATAGCAGAGCTGGACCAAGCACCCAAGAGGAACTGGCTGACCGCCTACCTCAACAGCTGGCGAGGGTTCATCCGGTGGGAGCACTAACTCTCTCTCTCCCTCCCTCTCCCTCCTTACTCCTTTTTATCTGTATATATATCATCATATCTCTGTACAAAATATATAATTATTCTTATATTCTATATTCTATATAAAAAAAAAAAAAGAAATATAAAAGATAAATCTAATTCAAAAGACCCGGTACAAACCTCCTAACAACCTCCTCAGGATCCTTCGTCTCGCGCAGGATGATCCCCCGCCACTCATCCTCTCCAACCCCCTCACCGGCCTCCATAACCCTCCAATTCGGCGACCTCTTCCCTTCCTTCAACCAGTTGAAATCATCCACGCTGTCCCACATATCCCTATCCTCCCGCACGCCCCTCAGACTTTCAAAATTCTTGGGTAACCTGCAAACCCTGATACCCCGGGATCTTTCAATGATCGGGTGGCTCGTGCAGCTGAGGTAGACGTCCACGTCGGTGCTATCGTGGAGTCTGAACTGGTGACATGATAGGACCAATATCGTCTTGCTCAGGGAGGTCAGGTGCGCTGGACCTTTTATGCGCGGGAGGACGAGGATGCTGGATGTTATGGATGATAAGGAGAGGGTTGTGAATTCTACTTCTTCCACTTCTTCTTCTCCTTCTTTTTCTGCCTTTTCTGGGTTTTCTTTATTAGTATTAGTGTTATTATGGTCCTCTGCTAGGGTTTTCGAAGCGGGTTGTTCTGGAGGTGTGACGATGCAGTTCGTGAGGTTTGACAGGGAAAGGATTGTGGTCGTCGCTGTTGGGGGCGGCGGGGAGGTATATGTGTTTGTGAGGGAGGTTAGCGAGGACGTCTGTATCGACGGGAATGCCGACGGTGTAGGTGTAGATTTCGATGTCGATGTCGATGCAGATGCAGATGCAGAGGTAGACGGTGAAGACACTGCGGCAGGCTCTGATGGTCCCGCCGCGCGACGGTTCTTGAACGAGAACTTTGTCCGCGGCGCAACTGCCTTTCGAGCAGCGGATAACGATTCTGATGTCGCCTTTAATTGCTGTTTTGTTCTTTAATTAGTCTCTTATATAAACAAAAATAACTTATACAAGAAACAGGGAAAAGAAAAAAGAGAAGGAGAAGAATACCTCGGAATACACCTTCTGATCGTACCCCGGAAGGAAAACCGCCGCATCCTTGAGGTCGTGCGTCAGCGCTGTGATTTTGGCCAAGACGTCAGAGATTGCGGATTGCTGCTGCGACGCCGTGCGGAGGGACGGTAGCGCGGAGATTGCGTCTTCGAGAGCCTTGATCGAGGATGTGAAGGAGGCGTGGAAGGCGGGCTTGGGGTCTGTCTGTGCCTCGTCCATTATCTATCTTTTTTTTTTATGTATATTCAAGTACAGATATTTTTATTTTATTTTATAGACTCAAGTAGCTACTTGGAAGTGTATGTCTGGGTGGTTTTTTTTGGTATGTCTTGTATGGGTTTATGGTTTGTAGGTTTTATGTATAATTTGTGTATGACATGGTTTATGTAATATCGAACACCAACCAAAAGAAAAAGCGACGCTCTTTTTCTCCGGACGTCCACACGGAGTTTATGTACAAAAAATAACGTATAAAAATAAAAATAAAAAAAAAGACGTATATACGTGATACGGGCTAATAGGCGTACGGTTTCTCAGCCTCCATCGGCACCTCGATCCCGTACTTCTCCTTCAGCCGCGCCGCTCTTCTCTCCGCGTACCCTGGGCCGTAGATGCCTATTTTTCCACGTCAGAATCTATTTTTCACAGTGTTTTCCGCTCTTTTGATGGTATTCTCTGCTCTTTCACAGTACTCTGATACCAGCAGGGGATGTGTGGGGGGATTGATAGGATGAACGTACCTCTGCCCTCTCCGATCTCTTCAATGGTCTCCTCGTACGGCCGCCTCCTCGTCGACCGGATCGCCTCCCGCCTTGCAACGTCGTCCACGTACCCCTCACGCCATTTATACCCTCTCCAGTGGTTCCCGCCGGCGTCGAAGGATCCCAGCAGCGTCGCCAGACCGGCGCCGAAACCGAGAACATAAGTAAGTCGCCCAGCTGTTTTTGTTTTCACCCCGCTCAATCAGTATTTCGATTTGAAGTTGTTAATGTGGAGAGAAATTGGGGTTTATGGAGGGAATGAGGGGAGGATGGGGTGGTTTTTACTTCGGACTCCGAGGAGGGCGCCGCCGAAGAATCCGCCTAGAGTGGCATTCCAGGCGTCGTCTTTTTCTCGCAGGTTCGCAGAGGCGTCTTTGATAAAGGCATAAGTTCCACCGACCGCAGCTGTTTCCCCCTCTCTGTATTAGCACTTCCATTTCTTTCCACCCATATAGCTCTTTCCCCTCCCGTCCAAAATAGAGATTATCGTGATAGATAGATAAACTGGTATGAATAGTAGAGAGAGAGCGGGGAATAGGCGGACGAACCAAACATGGCAATGGTACCGCCGGTCTTGGTGAACAGGCCGAAGAGCCCTCTGTTCTCCTTGGCCAGCGTGTTCTGCACGCCGGAGACGAGGACGCCGGCTGCTCCGTTCAGCAGCACCGCATTGGTCGTGCTGGCGATGGCGTCTCGCGGGTGGTAGGTTTCGTCCGGCATTTTTTCCCTCTTCCTTTTCCCTATTTCGTCACTCTTTTCGTGGACTGTTCCCCTTTTTTGACCTTCTTCGGGTGGTTCCTGGGAGGGTTATTGAAGGAGCTGTAGACGGGTGGTCTATTGTGGAGTCGGGCGACCGGCGGGGGAGGTCCAATTGGCTGGAAGACGTGGTGGGAGGTTGAGCATTGAATGTCGAAGCCGGGAACGGGGTCTTTTGGGAGAGAGAGAGAGAGATGTCATGTCATTGGCTGGCGGGTTTTGGATCGCCGCTGATTGGCTCGCTTTTTTTTTTGTGTTTGACTCGCGGCAACGCGGCAACGCGGCAACACTTTTTTGGGGAGGGGGAGGAGCGGGCGGCAGCTCAGGTTTATCGATAAGACGGGGACGGACAAGGCCGACTGTTTTTTCAACATTTTTATACGAATTCATGATATCATGATGGATCGATATCGATATCGATATCAGGATCGAGAGATGCATCTAATGCAAGTATGCCGTACTGGATATCCGGCTTCATGGTATACCGGGATAGACAGCAAGCCTTGTGACCGTCAATGCTGAGTGCACTTGTACATAGCATATCCATGTATACCATACTTCCTAGCGCCAGTGCAATTACGCAGCTCGCCCCAGAGCCGCGAACAAGCCTCGTCATCCTTCTTTGTAGCTTCCCATATGCTTTTTGATCCTCACATCCCTATTCCTTCTTCCCTTCTTTATTTTTTCCTTCTCTTTTCTTTCAAGCTTCCAAGATTGCATCCTGTCGGTGATAGTCTAGGTGGTAATAGCGTAACCAGAACGGTGTCAGCTGGGAGCTAGCCAGAGCTGTCAGAGCTGTGAACCTGCTTCAATTCTCGTGACGACCTCATTCCAACCTTCAACCTTCAACCTTCAACTTCCAACCTTCAACTTCAACTTCAACTTCAACTTCAATCTCCAAAACTGACCAAAAAACACCATCACCACTCAGGACCCATCTTCTTTTGTTGCCGACCTTGATTACCACTCCACAAAAAAAAAGCTTCCTTTCGGTCCGAACTTTACGGTTCGAACGAACGGCAACAATGCTGGTGGACACTTCCACAACCACCTCTTCCTCTTCTCCCCCCTCGACGGGCCCCGGCAAGACCTCCCCGCGCCTCTACACCGACATCCTCACCTACAACCCCTACAACTCCGGCATCAACGTCCTCTCCTCCTTCCCTCCCGAATACTTACCGGAAAACGGCCCCTCCAAGCTGTACCAGCGCTCCGGACACGCCCACCGCTTCATCCTCAAACCCAACCAGAGCACCCCGCGCTCCTTCCCCATCGAAGCCGGCGTCACCCACACCATCGCCGCCGTCTGCCAGGACTGTCGCAAACACGTCGAGGTCTCCCTCCGCTACGCCGATACAGCCGACATCGCCTCCACCTGTCCCACGGCCACCAACCACCTCCATCATTTCCGATACGACCATGTCCGTTCCGGCCCCTTCATCGACAAGGACCGAAAAGATGAAGTCTCCGGCGAGGTCGACGTCAGGCACTTCGAATGCACCAATCCCGGCTGCAAGACCAGCCTCACCGTCACCTTCAAATCCAGGCGGGTAACGGATCACTTCAGGGCCCTCCTCACCGACCCCAAACGGCTCTGGAACAGGAACAAACAAGCCCTGGAGAAATACCCGAATCTATTCCTGGATCCCAAGAGCGGTAGCGACAAACCCGTCAGCAGGGGCGTTCCAACCCCGGCCATGGTCCTCAAGACCATGAGAGCCGTCATCGAAGGCGTCACCGCTAGGAAAGGAAAGAGCATTCCGAAACTCAACCCACGCTTTCTTACACAGCTTGGGGAAGAGTGCTACGAGATGATGGTGGCCTTGGGTTTTGTAATAGATGACGAAAATCTCGTGCCGCCGGTTCTGCCGGAGGAACCTGGGAACGGAGTCCCGCTGCAGGATAAGATGGCAAAGGTTTTTGATGATTGGGATAGCGAGTTAACGATCTTGACTGCGCAGAACGATAGTAAGAAAATAGCCTCTTACCTTCTTGTGAAAAATAAAAATAATATGCTGACGTTGGTACAGTCGACGCCTCTGCATTCCAACCTTCGAGAGCGGAGGGAGACCTCAAGAAGCTGCTTGGGGCCATGAATTGTAAGTACCTCTACACGCTACTTCAAAGGAAGTATCTAATAGTCTGCAGACCCAACCACTTCAAGACGTAGTCCCAACATCGATCTGTCACTACTAGAACATCCGTAAGTTACCCTCTCTATATACTATTTCAAATCTCCCCGGCTAATGAAAATATACAGAATGTACGCCAGCTTGGGCGCGCAATCAGAGTTCGCAGACTCCCTCCTCTTTTGGGCCTACGAACGCCAGAGGGAGTGCGATCCCCCTAATGCACCCTACTACTTTGATTGCATCTCCGAGCTCGCCAGCGGCCGCCAGAGCGAGGAGCTCCAATTGCAAGTCGTAACCCTCCGCTCGCAGGGTGAATACGGCTCCTCTGATGTCCGAAACGCCTACCGCGATCTCGGGATCACGACAAATTTCAACGACGAGAACTACATCATTGGGAACTTTCGTTCCAGGGTCACCGATGCGCCCCGGCAGGAACCGTCGCTGAGAGAGTCCCTCGCAGTCATTGGAAAGTCCTTAGGCAGTGAGAACATCATCGCCGTCTCCAAGAGGATCAACATGGACATCCAGCAGGCGTATAATAAACTCGGCTTGGGTGCCGGATCCCCCGACATTGACCCAGACTTTGTGGCCAGTATCTTCCAATATCAGGTTTGTCTTACCTTCGCCAGATCTCTCTCATATATGACACAAGAAAGTGCTAATATATGGTATCAAAACCACTAGCTCAACGAGAACCCCAACGATGCGAACAACCTCTGGACAGCCCTACGAGTGATCGCGGACAAGCACAAAAACCACAAACTGCAGAGCATGTGCGATTCCTACGATCAAGGTCTAGAACTGATGGACTATGACACCGCCCTTCTCCGTCTGAACGTCAACGGACAGATGTCCGACGACACCATAGTTACTTACTATGAGGTAGATCCTCTGATGATCATTACCCTAATCCTGCAAAAACCGATACTAACTTTCCCCCTGGTGAATAGGCGAAAGTGAACAATAACAACAGAACAACACTCAAGAGCGCTTTGAAGGTGATCGCGGACAAGCGACAGAGCAGACCTTTGGAGTCAGTAACGTCTATACCTCCACCTTACATTCAGCATAAAATTTTTTTGTGGGATGGACTTAGATATTAAGAAATTTTCTGAACTAGGCACTACATCAAGACCGGCAGCAAGCTGCTGTTCACCGACGGGATGGCGGATTGGCCAGTCGGACTAGAGAACACGGGCAACACATGCTACCTCAACAGTCTGTTGCAATACTACTTCACGATCAAACCGCTTCGGGACCTTATTCTGGATTTCGACAACCATGAGGAAAAGGAAATTTCCGAAGAGCTGCTGCAGCATAAGCAGGTTGGTGGGAGGAAGGTTACCAAGAATGAGATTGAGCGGGCGAAGAAGCGTATGCACCCCTTTCGCTAGATATATGAAAACTAGTCCTTGTCACTTGATATGTGGAATTTATACTAATGTTCGACAGTGACCCACTGCCTCAAACGCCTGTTCCGCGAAATGATGACGACCAAGTCGACGTTCGTCAGGCCGGAGCCGGATGTTTCACAGCTCGCCCTGAACAGCATCCACGACGATCCGTCCGCTCGAAAGCGATCGGTTGCCTTTGAAGACGAACGACCCGCCGGGTTCATCGGACCCTTGCTACCACCCGGCACGGTATTCGAAGACGACCCGCTCCCGTTCTCCATGGACATCGACGACAAACCGCCTCGCCTCCGCGTTGTTAACGCTGATGATCAATCGAGCGACATCACCCTTGTCGGGGACAACCACGAGCCGCCTGCGTACGAAGACCAGGGATACATAGTGGTCGAAGGCCAACCCGGCGCTACGACTCCAAACGGTGACGAAAAGGGTAAAGGAAAAGCCGTGGAGCGTTCGGACGAACCTACTATACTCTCCCCCACTCCTGTAGCCGGGGCTAGGGGTATTTCAAACCTGGACATGATGAATATCGACGACGATAGCACCATTCCGCTGTTACAGAGAGAAGGTGAGGACGAGAGTATGGAGGATGCGCCGCCCAGCGTTCCTGAGAAGGACGGGATGAAGGTTATCCCACCGATGCCTGACCGCCCGCCGCCGATTCCTCCGAGGCCGAAAGACAAGGCCGTTGCAGTCACATCTTCATCACAATCATTTGAGTTCGGTAGACAGCAGGATGTTACGGAGTGTATCGAGAACGTGATGTTCCAGCTCGAAGCCGCGCTCAAGGGGGAAGGACAAGAGGCTGACGGGGAGCAGCTGGATATCATCAAAACGCTGTTCTACGGGAAGACTAGACAGACACTGGAGTTCTCGAGTCCGGCGGAGACGAGGGACAAGGAGGAAAGGTTTGCGAACCTGATGATCGATGTCGGAGAGGTCGGAACGGACATATACACCGCCATGGACGGACACTTCGACGCTTCGATCGTGGAATTGGAAGGGAAACTGGCGAGGCGGTATCTGTCGATTACGGCGTTGCCATCCATATTGCAGATACAGATCCAGCGGGTGCAGTTCAACCGGGCGACCAAGTCGAGTTACAAGAGCAATGCGCCGTTGACTTTCGGCGAGAGGATCTTCTTGGATCGATACATGGCGGACGGGGAGGATAGTAAAGGGCTGATGTCCCGGCGGGAGCAAAGTTGGAAGTGGAAGGGGGAGCTGGAGAGGCTTGAGAAGAGGAGGGCGGAGTTGGAGGTTGAGGTCGAAGGGTTGAAGCTGGATGAGGCGCTCGAGGCGACGAAGGGGTATTTGGACGAGATTAATAACCTGATGGGGGATGAGGAGGATGATGAGATGGTGGTTGTACCTCCGAGCGTGTTGGTGGAGTTGGAGGATCATAGGGAGAGGGTTGCGGGGGAGTTAAGGTGTAAGTCCTTTTTTTTTATATATGCTCATCTTTTATATCAGGTTGGAGGGTCGAATTTTTGGCTAACGATAAAGGGTAGATATCACTGAGAGGATCAAAGAGCTGCAGGGGAATTTGAACCAGCAGTTTACGGATCTGAGAAGATATGGATATCGGATTCATTCTATTTTTATCCATAGAGGTATGTTTTCCTCCTTTCCCCTCTAACACGGTAAAGAGAAGGGTTGCTAACAATTCTTTAAACAAACAGGCTCTGTGAACTTTGGCCACTACTGGATATACATCTACGACTTTGAAAACAAGATGTGGAGAAACTACAATGACACGACGGTTTCGAAGGCCGTAGACGAAGAGGAGATCTTTAGGGGGAAGAGCAGAGACGGTGTGCCCGACGGGGGACCGTACTTTTTGGTGTACGTGAGGGAGGACCGGGTGGATTGGATGCAGGCGCTTTGTAGGGATCTCGGCGGAGGGAGGAAGAGTGAGGGACTTGCGAGTGGGGAGATGGAGATGGAGATGGAGCCTGTTAAGGGGGGTTAGCAAAAACCATAGTTTTTGTTGTGGATGGTTGACAGAAGGTTAAGAGGCAGTTGGCTTTTTTATTCGGTCTAAAAATGTGTATCTCGGTTGGTACGAGGTGAGGAATTGAGTGGGGGTGACAAGTAGGTAGGTAGGCATTTGGGGGGAAGTCTTGAAATTGGCGTTTATACGGCGGTGTACTTTTTGTGGAACTAATTTGATATATGTCGTGGTGGCTTCGGACATACGGTACGAAAGCCAAAGAAACAAAAAAAGTATCATATGATCTTGCACAGTCTCGTAACCGATCTTGCACATGATATTTGTACCGCGATGTAATGTTGTTGGCCGTAGGTGCAGGTGTAGGCAGGTAGGTGTGAGAGTTAGTAGTAGAGTTACCTAAACCGGGTTCGGAACCATCCCCTAAGCTTTAAGCCCGACTTTTTTTTATACTTTTGGGTGCCTGGGTTGGATTTTTGCTTGATCAAGTTTATATAGTTATATATGTATATATATTCATGAGAGATTCTCAAATCGAAGCTAGCCCTTGAAGCCATGAATGAAAGGAAACCGAAACGCCTGTGGGGGGGGGGGGTGCTGGGGGTTTACCCAGTTCTAATTTAGAGGTTGTTGATATTCACCTCCGACTTGCAATTGACCGGCAGGAGAAGACTTTTGCCAATATGATCAATGGATGGCGACAATATGTAATTAATAGTATTCAACTTGGGTATATTCCAACAATCTTTTTACTCTTTCCAAAATCTGCTCGAACAAAATATAAAAAGTTAGGTATTCAGGGACATTACCAGTACTTATCAAAAGCATATAATTATACGAAGTAATTAGTATTTAAATGAGTTACAAGAAGTTGGTAAGAGTGCCGGAGAATAGTAGAGACGCTCCTATATATTTCACACAAAATATATATATGAGAAAAATTAAAGAATTAAAAAAAAAAACGAGAAAACAAAAGGAATGAAAAAAAGAAATAGATCCTTCCAGCAATTTGTACGCCTTTTTGATGTTTTTTTTTTCGTGCCTTATCGAAACGGGAAACAGTTCAAAGGTTCAACTACAAAAACTAAATTATATAAACCAAACCTGAAAGGAAAACATGCGCGGTCCTGGGAACCCGGGTCGATGTTTGTTAAGTATGAAATATAAATAATAATAAAAACCACCCTTGGAGGAATTGCAAGGTGATTGCAAAGGAAGAATAGTTGGAATAATTTCATCCGCTTAACGCAGATTTACTACAAAAAAGAAAAGAAAAAAAGAAAAAGGAAAAATAAATAGACTACCAACTGTGACTCCTCTAGACAAGATTTGGAAAGTCCACTTCATATTGCAGCGCGTATAAAAAATTGCGCAAAGATGGGTGGAAATCGGAACAAAAAAAAAGGAGCTTTTGGCTCGACAGGAAAGTTTCCCCCATCTGGGTACGAAGAGAAATCAAAAAATCAGAAGCTCATGGGGGGGAAAAGGAATAACGCCTAGGCCCGGTAAATTAAACTTTAGAGGCATGAGGGGGAAAGAGATCGATTGTACAAAATTAAAGTTCTCAAGAACTGATCCGAAGACAGATGACCCCCCAAATGCCAAAAGGAAAAACAAATAATGAGCAAACGATCCAGAAGTTATCTGGAATCAGTTGCAGGTTCCGCCGGTGCATCACCCGTATTCGCCTGTCCAGTCTGCACCCCTCTCTGCAAAAAGTAATCCCTCCACATGTCATCTATATTCCCCGTCGGTTCAAAGCTATCATATTTTGAAAAGCTCATGCCAAATGTCAACGGGTTCGTTGCATTGGGGTCCATCAACGAGCCAGTTAGATCTAGCTCATGATCTGAAAAGTGGAATGTCGGTGTATCGGCGCCATCTGAGGCAAAGTTGGGTGTGCTTATTAGGCTCGGTGCGATCGTGTCGGAGATCGTGGGAGCAGACGCGGCAACCATCTGTTTACCATCCAGATTCTGCGTGAGGCCGGCAAACGTGAGGGCTTGATGTCCTGGCAAGAACATCCCCGGACCGTAAAGGATATCTTTAGCGTTCTGCGGTAACGAAAGATCAAAGAAGCCATAGTCTGGCTCCGAGATAGCGGGTTGAGAATTTTCGTTTTGGGCGGAGGAATTCATAACCGGGCTGCCTTCCTCTATCCGAACGGACTTGGTGGACGGCTGATCCGTCGTCAGGTCCGTTGATGCACGCCGCTTTACGGCCGGAGAGTGCGGGATGTTCGCGTTACCCTCTGCTGCTAGTGCCTGATTGCCCAAGTCTAGGGTTTTTAACTTAGTGGAACGGGGCACGCCGAGGTGAATATTTGTAGAGTCGGTGGGAAACTGATGCTGCAAATGAGGACTCAGTGTCGTTGTCCGCAGCGGTGATTCGAGTATCTTGCTAGAAACCGACATTCTTCTGCTGGCTAAGGAATCGGGAGAGCCACTACCTGTCTTGGGAGTAGCGGGATTCGGTCCCGTCCGGAACGATGTCATTGATACATCGCTCGAGGGACTGCATGCCATATCTGCACTGGAAGATTGGCGACGCGCGTTAGGTATTGTTTGGCTCAAGGCGTGGAATTGCTCCGGTGAGAGAACGGCGGAATAGTATGGATGCTGACCCATGCTTGCCGTGGTGGCAGGAGCTTGTTGGGGTATTCTTATCGCAGGCGCCGTTTGCCTTCGAGCGAACTGTGTACCCTGATAATAGTGAGGAGGGAGAGTGCCTAGGCCTACTGGCCCCATGTAGAATTGTGTCCCATGGGCGGTTACCGGAGGCTGAAACTGCGCCATGTTGGCTTTTGACTGGGCTTGTGCTGCAGTCGGAATGGGTGGATTCGACAACTCTGTTGTGAATGTTATCGGGCCTTGATATTGTGGGATAAAAACTGTCGGTGAGAAGGAAGTAGTGTGAATACCCTGTCCAAGGAATGATCCTTCTTGAAACCCGGACGACGTTGAATTCGATCCCTTCGATTGTGCTTCGGCCGCATTAGCACTTGCATTATTAGTTGATTCCTCGATTGCCGAAGACAATGCACGCCGCAGGTTGACATTAACAGTAAGGTAGTCCACCAGCCTTTTCCTGAAGTCGTCGGCGTCGTTTCTGAGATATTGGTCCAATTGTTGATAAGGAGCAGGTAATTCTTCCTCATCGTCCATGTAGACATCTCCTTTCATAACAGCTTCCTCTGTGATCTTGTAGGACCTCCCCGTTCGTTGTTTATGGATCTCAGATGCCCTCCGCGCTGATTCCATTCGAGCCTCAAGGCTCCTATCCGTCCGATGGGAAGCGGCGATATACGCCCTATGCAACGCGGAGATGAATGCATGTTAGTCAAAAGACAACAGAATCTCCATGAGGCTGAACAAGAAGAATAGCTCTAAGAACTCGCAGGAAAGAGGGAAGACAGACGCCACGTCTCGTGCGGTGCACAATTCCACGTGTGTAAGTCGTGAAGGGGTAAAGGTTTGGAAAAGCCAACAATCATAGTGTTAAAAGGATGTATATCCCTTACCTTTCCTGGTTTTCCTCATGAGTACGTTCCGTCTTTAGTGTAGAGTTCCTCGAGGCCGGCATTGTTGGCGGTAAAGGCATAGTTTATTGGAAAGGATCTCGAAAAGGATCCCTAGTGGGCTTGCCCTTAGCGTATATACGCTGAAGAAGACCCCCAAGCTACGTGTCCTGGGCAGACAAGGACGGACTGGGGTCCTAAGGCGGTTAGAATCCTCTTCCTCCTACTGGTAGAGGCTTATTTGCGCGAGGGAAGGGCGGTTTAACGAGGATGCTGGTATAATGCACCCTTAACAAAAACCGATTAGCTTTGATTCACGGGACGAGCGGTACGGCTGGCCGGGTGGGTAAGGTGAGGTGAGGCTAACTTCTTTGGGGAGAAGTCTGGCTTTGCCAAATACTTCGAAGCTCGATTAATTGGCTGGATATGAAGCGGAAGTATGTGACGGGTCCTATGTGCAGATGACCCAAGAAGTTCTGGACCAGGCGAATTTGGTCGCGAAAACCAAGTGCCAGTGGGGGGTTGAAGGATCGAGATGGATGCAGAAGCAAACGGAGACGTTCGGGAGATGTAAATGAGGAGAAGAAAAGAAAGAAAAACTCCCTAACCTCAAGAGCCAAGGTAAAGTAAGGGATACCTTGAGATGTATAAAATCCAGCCGCAGGTGGGATCGTCGAAAACGACAGGACCGATTGGATGGCTGAAGGCCGGATGAGCTCTACCGAATCAATTATACAGATGGATGCAACGGTCTGTCTTCCGCAACCCAAAACTGAAGTGTCAACCGATGCAGATTCAGTCGTACGCCTGTGATATCTGGCTTGGGATGGTTTTCGATGTTGCTTTTGTAGAAATTATTTGAGCGGGTGGATGTGCCGTCCGCAGAGTAGCATATAGATCCAAGATGCAGTGGCGGAGGCCAGCAGTCAGATCTAGAGGGAAAGAATGCACCAGGATGTTATTTCTGAAGAGCGGAGCAAGAGAGAGAGCGAGTACGGCCGGGTACAAGTCTCGAGCTGAAAGCCGTACAAACGAGTACGTATTCTCCTTTTGCGAGACCTACGGGAGCAGTCCGGTATATAATGGGAGCTACCCTGAGCTGTAAGAACGGCGCAAGATTTGTCTTATCTGCCTTTCCTTTCTGATATCTTATTTTTTCTGATGGGGCGGCATATGCTCCCGGCTCGGATCTTATCCAGAAGAGAAGGAACGTGGATCTTTGGATCGAAAGCTGGAGAAAACGACCAGGCTGGTGTCCCGTCAGAGGGAGAACCACAGATAGATCCAAAGATTCGGGCCAAAGGGGTTCAGACGAGGCTAAGAGCAAAATAGTATTTCAGGGACTGTGATAGGATTAATTAGTATCAGTTCTGCCACCGATTCACCGAGGACGCCGCAAAACGAGAAACGGGCATAGAGATCGGGCACCCAAATTAATATACGTTTTGGCGGTATCCGCCACACACCTTTCAAAAAAAATAAAAATAAAAATAAAAAAACACAAAATCTCTGCGCAAAAAGGAAAACTTTACCTCCAAATATCATTTAAATCCGGGTGCGCCCAAAGTCTCGTCGTATAGCTGAAGGTTTCTTGGAGTAATAAAGATGAGAGAGAGGAGGGGCGAAGAATAATTAAAACCTAGAAAACAGGCTTGTGCGCATGTCAGAGTTGGGTACTGTCGGTTGACATGAAGTTAAGTTACCCTGTTGGAATACAACTATTCGTCAGGCCAAAAAAAATTAAAGAAACACCCGGACTTCGATCCGCAGAGACAGCAATTACAAGAAACGTTGACACAGATCGAAACCCCGAACGCGGCCGTCTGCTTTTAAGGCTCGACCTCAGCCTCTTTTCATGCAGAAAGAACCACCTGTCATTCCTGGGGATCGCAAGCCGTGCAACAAGAGTGATCGATTCGACCCTTTTTTCGATTCTCAGCGCTGCTGAGCAGTGCTGTGCATGCAAACGTGCTGAAGGTTAGGGGCCGGCCCCGCTCAGAAAAGGCTTCAGTTCAGGGCGTCCCTGCCCTTTTGCAGCGTCCCGGACACTCAAGATCGGGCGATGTGAATGGTATCGACCAGCCTCCACGCTGTTTTTAGCCGAAACGTTGGGTCACGATCGAAGGCGTTTTTGAACCGTCACAGCCCAGCAAAACAGCTTGCGGGCATTGAAACAAACCGTGGGGATAACAGCCCGACTATTTCTTGCCGATGGCCATCACCCAGAACGCTCCGTCCGAATCGACGGAGTCTTTATACATCTGAGGTGGATTACAAAGCCGTCGACGACCCAAGAAAGGCATGCATCAAGTATCTGCTGGTGATAACCCGGATTACCCCCAAGACCAGCCGGTGTAAAGACTAGATCGTGCTAGTGGAGCAGTGCCAAAAATGACGTAAGAGTTGGGCTCTTTCCTCGCCTTTGGGCGGGCATGCCCGTTCCCTCTCATCATGGTTCACTATAGACGCTTTCCCGTGGGCCTCGATCGGTTGGATTTGCATCCACAATACGAGGTTTTACCATGGGTCAAGCCATTCGGGAGTTAATAAAATTTCCACGCCTCCCTTGAGAGAGAAAGGAAAAAAAAAAAAAAAACCGTTTACCGCACCCGCACGCTACTTTAAAATGGGTCGTGATCGCCACGTTTGCTGCATCGGGTCCGATCGATTTGCCTCTGTCCGGTCTTTTCCTGTAGAAATCGAAGCTAGGCCGGCCCAATTCATACGCAGGTTGCATAAGCAGTCTGCTGCTCGACTCATTTATCTAGGTACCTGATAGTACCCGCGCTTCCGGCTGGGGCTAGGTAGTTCCGGTACCCAAAATCTCGATTGACCCCCTACGCTGTGCGTTGGGCCTCCACATGTGCCCTCGCCAATCTTGATCGATCTAAGGTTCGCATCTTGCATGCTTAAATATTTCTCAGCATAGCCAGATTGCGATCGATTCTATTCAATCTCTCACTTGACGGCTGGCTAATAACAAACCACTCCAATCAACCCCCACAATAGTTTCCAATCGGATATGCGAGGAAGGGTTTTCCCGTCCCACTGAAAGGTCCACCTCGCGGCCTGTGGGCTTTGAGACAATCTCGCAAAATATCAATAAGGCATCCAGTCCCGCAGCGCCTCCATACAAACCGTGAAATTAGTCAGGCGTCCCTCGGACCTCCTGTAATACTTTAGGGCCAATAAACGGGATGATGTTTCTATAAGGTACAAATTAAGCACAGTTCTAGAACGATCAGCCGCCAGTTCCAGATCCCAGTCCCAGAGAGTTAAATTCAGTCGGTTAACACATGTGCTTCGTATTAACATTCCAATTCTGAAACCTGCCCCGTCATTCTCCATAAGGCCACACTCGTCCGAGACACTCTAACTCTTGATTTTGGCTAATTTATGTAGACTCCAAAAGGCTCGGTGCATGGGGCGTTCCTTCAAAGGCTCGAAATGTACGTACTATGTATGTTGATCGATTACTTAGTGGGGGTTAGTACATGAGACAGCTACCATGCATCTGGTTTCATCGGATCTTATGCGTGAAGACGTCAAACCTGAGAATTCCGGAACCTGATATTTAGGAAACCAACCAGTTTTCAGTTGCTTAATAATCCTACAATCTCACCAAGCTATTCGGCATCTCCCGTTAACCTAATTTTTAGTCCCGTTAACCTGTATTGGTACAAAGCGTACATAGGTATAGATGAGCGACGCCCCAGACTAAATATCAACCTATGAACACCCTATAACCCCGATCCGATTAAGTCAACCCAGCCCCCTAATTCTTATCAATGATCATACTCCTCTGTAGTGATAAGGAGTTCCCCAAATGCTACCCTCGCAACCCGATCCACCCACTCGTTTGTCATTTTACTGTCCTTATGTAAACTCAACTTGTACCTTCTGAACGTCGCCGCAAGGGTCGTTATCAATTCCGCCCATGCGAGACTGCAAGATCAATCATGTTAGTATGTGTGCAATCGGGGAAAGAATGCAAATGTGAATCATTATTTTGTACGCACTTGACCCCGGCGCATCCACGCGCACCTTTGCTAAATGGAACAAAGTATCTTTCTTGCGGTGATGACGGATCGCTATTCATCCAGCGTTCGGGATCAAACTTGTGAGGGTTTGGGTATATATCCGGGTTCGTGTGCATCAAATATGCGGACATGGAGACGACAGTCTAATTATCCAAGAACAAAAAAAAATTGTGTTAGCAAAAGTCAAATCCGGCTATTACATGCCGCTGCAGAGGGGTGGTAACTCACACCACCGGGTATAGAGGTCTCTTGACAAACAGCCCCTTCCTTCGGCGCCTGCCTCGCAATTCTTCCTGGTATCGGCGGCGCAACTCTCAGCGTTTCTTTCAAGAAAGCTATAACATACTGCACCTTCTCTGCCTTGGCAAAAGTGATTTCATAATCCTTCGTCGGAAACGCTTTGACTAATTCTTCGTGAAGCTTTGCCTGAAGTTCAGGAAATATGCAAGCTCGGTACATCGCCTCAGCCAGCGTTGTGGCTGTCGTTTCCGTTCCAGCGCCGATGAGGACCATTGAATCGCCTATCAAAGCGCGCCTGGAGAGTTTGATAGTGGAGTCACCTTCCACGAGGGCTTCAAAGATAGTTTTGTGAGTGGTCTTGGCTTTCGCTTTGGCTGGATTGTTAATAAAGCCGTCGATTTGATCACCAAGCATCTAATATCGCATACAATTTTGTCAGCATAGCCATAGGCACTTCTTCTAGTTCGTAATCAAACTAGTGGAATGTCTAGAGCAGCCCAATGAAGAGGAAATAATGTACCCATTCAAGCTCCACGAAGCCTCTAAACTCTCTCGGCACCACACTCTTGAGAACAAAATTCGGAATCGACGACATGATATACGCAATCGGCCAAGCAAACACCAACAAGTTAAAAATCTCCACTGAATCCGCGATAGGCTGAATAAACCAAATATTCTTATCAGAAGACAGCAGCCCAAATGTCTCGCTGTACGCGTACTCGCTAATCACGTCGCCCGTGAGCCTTCTGAGCAGTTTCAGCACGTTGACGGGCCCACCGGATTTGGTGACTACCTCCGTCCTGAGTCTTTCGCACCCTTCGCCGAGTTCTTTGGGCGTCGGACTGATCGCTTCGACAAAGTTGTTTACATGCTTGACGATGTTTTTATCGAGCTTTTGGATGTTTTGCTTGGAGAGGTAGGGACTGACGAGGCCGCGGCGGGCTCTGTGGACAGATATATCTGTTTGCGCCATAAGCATGTCGACGGGGCCCTGCCAGTCGTAATGCGGCTTGTGAACGGGGAATTTATAGGTGGTAGAGAACATGATGTTATAGAAGGAGGGGTCATTGATGTGCAGCTCGTTAGGACCGATGCGGATGATTGGGCCTATAAATCATAATATTGAATTAGTATAAATTCTTTTAGATCTGATAAAGAATTTACGCCGAAGCAGCATAGGATAATACGTATATCGTATTTGTAAATACGACATAAGTAGCGACTTGGGACTCGCAATATGATACTTTGTTGGAAATTGTGCGTTGTGGGCGAAACCCAGCGTTTGTCCGCACAGCTATCGCTGCAGCGATGTACCAATGAACGTACCAAACTTTTTATGCCACTCTTCGCATTTGAACAACAGTTGGCCATCATTGATAAAATTCCAATAAAAGTGATACCATTCGGACATGCACCCAAATCGACTTGGGGTTGGAAATTTCGCAAGAGGATGGAGCGGTGACAGGCGATAAAGCCAGCGGAGTATAACGAAAGATACCCAGGAGCCCACGAGACCCGCCAGGATCTCGACGGGGCGGAAGGGGACTATTATCATTGTATTGAGGCAAATATATATCCAGTGGAAACTTGTAAAACTGGGACTAGAGTTTGATCGTAATATCAGATTTACGGTGGGATAGATATCAATGGGGAAAAAAATCTTCTGCAAAATGGCTGGAGCGGGGTTTATCAATTTATACACAGAGGTCCGAAAGGAAGATGCCGCATCGCCTCAGAGTGTAGCCCTGCAGCTATGAAAATAGCCATATATTTGGGTATACAACAGACACTGCAGATATTTAAGATATCCAATTGACCACATGGACAATCTGCAATATCGTTCTAAAAGCTATGGACAAGTAAAGCTCGTTGGTTCACTTTTAGGCCTCTGCAAGCCAACTTTTCAGCTTCTGCCGGCCGTGTCTGCATACTCATGGGTTTCATCCTCAATGGGCTACAATATCATTGTGTTTCTATGAGGGGAGACCCACAGATTTCTGCACGAAGCGCTGTGCCGCCGGTCCGCATATGCAGCGTCGTCAAACCCGGGGGGGTAAATCCATTAGAACCGCCACGCCTAATCCCCAACCGCAAAACTCGCCTTTGCATACTCAAGATGCCTAATAACATTTATCTCGAGTAGTATTTTATTCTCTAGATTGGCATACATAGATCGTAGTAAAGCGAGTATCTTTTTGGAAATAAAATACTTGCAACTGTTCAGGATGTCTCTTTAGATTTCACAATCGAGCAACCTATCAATACGGATTGATATCAATGCTAGATCTGCGGGAAATAATTACGCTTCCAGCTGTGGGATAGATAGAGTATGTAGCTATTACCGCGGTACCGGGTACGTAACAGGGTTGACAGCAGATTTTCGAATCTCAATATTTTGATTGGCCCTCGCGGAGAACGGGATCTCGCATACTGTTTGCAGACTTTAGTTCTGCTGAAGCCTGCTGCATAATCAGTGAGGTCTTTTCATCCGAGCTATTCCGTTCTTGAGTTTCGAGATCACAGGAGGGGTGCTGCTGAATCCAACATGAGAAATATGTGTTGACAGAGCTTCACGCAATAGCTGTCAGTCTCATAAGCAGTCACGAGTTTCTATACCAATTAGAAGGCTAGATCTGTCCCTGAGCTTAGTGACTGGAGGTTTCAGATGCTGGCTGGACTTATCCATTCCCAAAAATGTAGAGTAGTATATTTCTTGTTCTAGAAAAAGAGGTCTGTGTTATTTCGCTAAACGCGTGGTCCCGCCACCAACGCGCGCTCTCTAACATTTGGACCGCGTTGATTGAAAACCAAGCCCATTCCTCATCCTCATCTCCAGCTTCCCCCTTCGCCTTCCGCTTCGATTTCCATCACAGCAAACCACCAACATCCTTCAAGCCTATTTCTATACTACTAAAAGAACCGAAATTTCTTTTTTTTTTTTTTAAAAAAAAAAAAAAGGAAGGGAGAAAGGAAGAAAATGCTAGCAAACGACTACGAACGCCAACGCCTCGAAAACATCGAGAAAAACCGTAAACTCCTGCAAGAGCTCGAACTCACACAAGCCGCAAGTGCCTTCCGCGCCGCCACAGAATCTAAAAAGGCCGCTGCCGCCGCATCTGCAAAGAAAGCAGCATCTAAGGCTTCTAAAAAACGATCCCACGCTGCTACTATCAAAAAAGAGGTTCCGGATGAATTCATCCCGCGCAGGACTTCTTCACGGTTAAAAGGTATCGCTGCGGATTCTGAGGTTGCGAAGCGGAAAGCGGATGCGGATGATGCTGCCTTCAAGGATGTTGAGAGGGCAAAGAGGCAGAGGGTAGCCGGGGAACTGTCGCTATCGGATATAGTGACCCCCGGAAAGGAGTGGGATCGGACTACCAATTTCCTGTCCGATGTTAAGGGAGAACGTTATGCGCGAACGTTTACAGACGACGACGTTTCGAAGACGACAGATGCAGACTTAAAGTCTCTAAGGCAAAAGATTATGGGATTGAAGCTTCACGAGAGATTCGAGCCAGTCGGTACGTTATCAATTATAATATTTCATCGGTCAACGTCATCATAGCTAATGACTGACATGCCTCCACCTCAGATATCAAAATCGTTCCCGAAAGAATATACTGCATGAGCTTCCACCCCACAACTTCCAAGCAACTCATCTTCGCAGGCGACAAAGTCGGCAACCTCGGCATCTTCGACGCCTCAAACCCGTCTCCAAATCCGGACTACAACGCCGAGGAAGACGAAGAGGCTCTCTCCCACATCCCCAACGTCTCAACCTTCAAGCTTCACTCCCGTTCAATCGCCACACTCTCATTCGCACCAAACTCAGCCGAAAGCATATACTCCACCTCCTACGACGGGTCAATCAGAAAACTGGACTTGATAGCCCAAAAGTCAGACGAAGTTTTCGCCGCCGAAGATCCCACCGAATCCCTGCATAAGGATGCCGGAATCTCCGGCCTCGACTTTTACGATCCGAATGTCATTTACTTCTCCACTTTAACAGGGTACATTGGCCGCAAAGATCTTCGTGAGAAGTCAACGGCGGCTACCATTTGGGAATGCCACGAGAAGAAGATCGGCGGGTTCACGCTGAACCCTCGGAATCCCTGGTTCGCTGCGACGGCGAGCTTGGATAGGACGATGAAGATATGGGATCTTAGAAAGATCATAGGGAAAGGCGAAAATGCAAAACCGCATATGGTCGTAGAGCATGAGTCGAGGTTATCGGTTAGCAGCGCGATCTGGAGCTCCAACGGCAAGGTGGTAACGACGGGGTATGATGACACAGTCAAAGTTTTTGATTTCGGGGAGAGTAAAGGGTGGGATGAAGGTTATACGGTGGAAAGCGTGGAACCAAGCGCAGTAATCAAGCATAACAACCAAACGGGGAGATGGGTTACAATGTGAGTTATTTCTGGTTATCTTCCAAATAGTTTGACTCGTTTAGGATATTAAAATACTAACTCTGCTTGATAGCCTCCGAGCCCAATGGCAACAATCCCCCACGGGGATGCAAAAGTTCTGCATAGGAAACATGAACAGATACGTTGACATCTTTTCCGAGAATGGCGACCAGTTAGGTCAACTCGGTGGAGATCTGATCACAGCCGTCCCTGCAGTTACTCTATTCCACCCGACTGAGGATTGGATCGTTGGGGGCACAGCCAGCGGTAAGGTCTGCCTTTGGACATAAGCAGCGGGAAACGCTGGGTAGAGGCCGGCGGATTGCCTGTTAGTTTCACTGATCACCGAATGTGATCTCCCATATCCTTCATGATTGTGTATTATAATAAAGGTCCGTATATGTTTGTAATCTGGCCTCGTAGTGCAATTGGCGTTTGTTTCTTTTTCTCTTTTCAGGTACAGCGGTGTCATATTCAATAAAAAGCATATCAATCGCACTTGAATTCAATGGGAAAGTCCGACAGTAAAATCGTTTATCTTCCGAGTCTACTTCCATAGCTTTTCTCAGGAATAAATTTGGAAAGAACAGAAAAACTCCGATGGGTATCGATTTAAGAGTAACAAAGGTGCCTCCCAAATCTAAAATTCAAAACTGGCCTCCCTCGCACGCTGAAAAAGAAAGAACAAAAAGAAAAAGAAAAACGAGAGAAACTGAATAAATAAAAGGCATGAACGCTGAAGCCACCAACAAAACTCAATAGCTATACTCCCGCTCGTGCGGCTGGAACGCCTTATTCGCCGACTCAGCCCTCAGCATCCTCATGATATATTCATACAATGCCCACTAAAACCACATCACACAAAGTCAGCAATTAAACTCCCAATTCTCCTTCCAATAATATCGCGTAAAGATCAGTCAACCCACCTGCACAGCATTGACAAAGAAGGACCGTCCCATACACCACCAAAACCCCGAAAAGTAACCCTTCACCCCCTCCGTCCTCCATATCGCTTTTGCATGTTCCCAAGCACCCATCTCATACCTCCTCATCCTTCCTCCTCCATTCCCACCCAACAACCCATCCCTTTCCCCCACGCCGCACGCCGCATCCTTTACCAAAGCCTGCGTCTGAACTCTCGTCTTCACCACATCCAACGGATAAATGCTCGCCCAGGTGACACAGCCCGCGATCCCGCCGGCCACGAGAGATGTGACTGTCTCGTTTTCCAGGCCTAATAAATTCTTCGCAGCTTCGTAGGCGTAAAAGTACCACCCGTAACCAATGCTATCTCTTAGACTGGTTACCACCCCGCCGTGGTAAAAGCCTCTGATACCACTGGTGGCAAATATCTGTCTCGCAACGCGGTAGCTAGATGGTGCGTTTCTACTACCGTCGCCGCTGATGCCGATGCCGGTGGTGGTGGTGGTGGCTCCCCGAGCTGCGCTTGTGTGTAGATGTGACGGGTAAACCTGCGCGCGACATTTGATAACTTCTGTGGGCGCTGAGACGACAAAACATGCAAGACCGGAGATCGCACCGGCGATCCAGACGTTCGTGAGAGAAGGGGTCTTGATATTCTGGTAAGGAGTTGATTCTAGGTATTCAAGAGAACGGTTGTATCCGACGAAGAGGAGGGCGGTTAGTGCGCCGTTTCCGATGACTGGGGCTGCGGCTCCTATTTTTTATATTAGAATACATTAATATAAGCTTTTGGAGAAACGGACTTGATTTTCGGGTACAAATCCGAACCTCGAAATAGAGACGTCCAAGTTTCAAATGTAGCAGCGGTAGAAGGTGCGCTGGTGATACCGCTTTGCAGCCGGACTTTGATAACTGTGTAAATATATCAACGCAAAAGCAAGTCAGCCCGTGAGCCTCATTCAATTGTTGCATTTTCTGATGGCACGACCAAGCCGAAGCTTGGACCTGCATAACGGTGTCTCCCATGCTCATTTTTTATCCTAAAAAAACATACCGTCAATTGGATTTCCCAGCACAATAGCAGCACTTCCAGCAATAGAACTAGCAATGAAGTCTGCCATTTCCCCCTTCCCTGCTCAGGTCCCCCAAAAAATCACCTTAAATCTCCCCGCAAAATCAAGTGAGTGTCGTTTTTAGTTTCTTTTCCCCAGAATAAACGATTTCCAGCGCAAAAGCCTGATTAAACTAGTAGCTTTCGCGGAATACTGGAATTGAATTATCGTTGTGAATTACCAGGCGATTCGGGTGCTCGGCCGAAAATATAAAAAAAACTCCCATATATCGTTCAACCTGGTAAACTCGGGTTCACGTTGCATGCGACGACCAGTACCTCGGAACACCGGTCTCGAAGAAAACACAGACCCGTGGACCCGCACAAATCGATGGAAAACAAAAGAAAAGAAAAAAAGCCGAGATTGTCTTTCATAAATGTAATGCCTATATGGAAGAAATACAGATGTCGAAGAAGATGAATAAGAAGAAAATTGTCGTGAGACGTATATTGGAAAGTGAAATCTATCAGCAGGACGGTTTTACAGACACGAGGGAGTGACGTTGGTTTAAGCTTCCTCCAGACCGGTCAACCTTCGGACAAAGGGAAATAGAAAAGAAAAAAAAAGGAACACAACCTCCATAGGAAGCTATAAAGCAAAGGAAAGAGAAATGATCACATCGAGGGAACAAGCTACCCCGGCCCAAAATTTAAGCAGAAAAGAAAAATAACAAAGGTTAGATCAGCGGCGCATTTTGCGCCAGAAAAGTTGGAAGAAAAAACCTGCCTCGTGACAATGACATGGTGCAAATGAGCCTTTGCCGTTTGGCCCCGGAAACTAAAAACAGCTGTTTGATGGGCAAAGCAGGGTGAAAAGAGAAAAAAGGAATTAATAGAAGTAATATAAAAGTCTAACGTAAACGTGGGGATGGTGGGGCTCTCTCATCTCCTGTGAGGAAGAACGAAGAGCTCGTTGGTTTTGTGGGCCGTCGGTTAGCCCTTTCGACTATCGCGCTTGTGTCTGGGCACAAAAATGGCGGTTATTTGGAGATGGTAGTAGGAGTTGCTTGAGTACTTGGCTATAGACATGGTATTTCTCGGAAACATTTCCAAGTAAAAGTGTAAGAATCCAACGTTGTCGAAACGCTTCTTCAAAAGACTAAAGTTTCAATATCAATCAGTCGTTGACCTAGTGAACTAGTGCTGTAGCGATTCCGCCTGACCGCGTCAATCTTGAGCCCATACCATGTGCCTAGCATGCTACCAACTTGATCCCAACAATCACGCCTCCCCTGCCTCCTTATCCTTCAGTTTTTCCCACTGCGCCGGTGTGTATGTTTTATTCGACCAGGCGTGTATCTGCGCAATCTCCTGCTTCAAAGTCGTATTCACCAGCCGACTCTTTGCCAAACTAGTCTTACCCTCGAATTGCGGGGACCTATATTATAACCAAAAATACATCTATATAAATTCAAGTTCCTAGAATCAATGGAACAGGAAAAAAAAGCACAGGGGAATTTTGAATTTTGGAGGGGGATGGGGGGAGCAATACACGATAACAGCTTCAAATATCTGCCCGCATCCACCTATTTGAGGACCAAAATTCTGCTGTCAGCACCTCATCTCATCCCATCTGTGTAACTCAACCCGGACAAAGATATGGCTCGGTAAGATAATAACAGTAGAATATTGCATCATATCACGCATGTCCAAAGAAAATTCTCCACTATGAGAGCTCACGGGAGCAATGAAGGATGTGGGGGAGGGAGACTTCACGGACCTGAGTTGTCGACGACGGAAACATGCGTAGCTTCCAACTTGCTACGGATAGTTTGCTCGAGCGACTCGGCGGTGATTCCTGAGTTTTCGGCCATGTTTGGGGATGATATAGAACTTCAGAAGGGCGTGGGATTGGTTGGAATGGGAATTCTTTATCAGATCGATGGTTTGATTGATAACGGAAGGCGAGTGGAAAGCAGTTTGACGACGCAGAGCAACACAGGTTAGAAACAGAAGGTCGAGAACAGGGCAAGCCTTTATAGCTTATCAGTCCTTCGATTCGAGACCAGGTAGCAGCTCATAGGACGGCAGCTCAATGGTGCTCAGAATGCAAGCTTACAAATATATCAGGGCTGTTGAGAAAGATTACTGACCTGGAGTGTTCTCCGGTCCATCGAACCGATACTACTGATCGCCAACCAATCTTCTATAACTATAAAATGATATTATACCAGCCCAGCTAGCGAAGCTTAAGGACTAACTAAAGCGTACATACGGATATGCAGAGCAAAAGCAACTTGTGTGTATAGAAGACAGGTAAAGCATCCGCAACAAAACAGGACAGCAATGAGGACAAACAATTTTTAAATTTCCCAAAGCGGGACAGAAAAGAGACACGCGTTTTTGATCTCTGACTTGTTCTTTTTTTTTTTTTTTTGGGTGAAGAAAGAAGAATAAATGGGAAAGTAGCATAAACCGTAAGCCCTAACAGATATGGAGGGTGCTTTAGAGGGCGGAAGGAGAACGGGTAAGAAATGCAAATTGCCGAAAGAACTGACAGCCTCCGAAAGGAATGCAAGCAATGATGAGTGTATTGTTGTCGGTTGAAGAAAAAAATATCAAGCGTAGAAGACAGTCTGAAGACGAGTTTCGACATTCCGTAACCAAAAGCAACACAAGTGGAGTTAAGTATATATACGACTGAGCGAAGAAAGAGCCACCGTTCGTAAAGCGACCTATGCCTAGTCCTTGTGCATCGTGGTATGGACTTTCCCATCTCTTTACAAATCCGATACAACCCCTATCAAGATATATTATTCCTGTTAGACCACGTTTCCCAATTTGTGATTTCCCAATCATTGCCGAAGAATAAAATGAATATCCCTAAGAAAAGCCGCTTCACAACATCTGATCCTGCGACATGGATTGTTCCGTACCCTCCATAGCATCACCGCCTTTAGCGTTAGTGTACTTGACGAAGCTGAGCCCTAATGGACGACCTCCATACTGATAACCAGTGAATTTAGCTAGTAGAGTATCAGTATTAGTTTACCCCTCACAGCGAATACGGGCTGATGAAACTCACAAATGGCTGTCTCAGCATTCTCGGCAGAATCGAATTGGACGACGCCGGTTCCACGAGAGCGACCGCTTGGCTCATACTGAATCTCAGCACGTTCGACCTTGCCGATCGTGGTGAATAGTTCGACCAAATCATCGTTGCTTGTGGACCATGGAAGCTAGATCATCTCAAGTTAACCCTTGAATCCCTTCCCCCCTCAACATAGAGATTCGTCACTCACATTTCGGACAAAGATGATAGGTCCTCTTTCGCCACCGCCGGTTGCAAAGTCTGTGAATGGGTTTGGCTGGGCGGCCGGGGTATTGAAGTCTCCACCTCCGCCGCCGCCGCCGCCGCCACTTCCACCAGCTCCATACCCTCCTCCTCCTCCTCCTCCTCCTCCGCGGGAATAACCTCCCCCGAATCCGCCACCGCGTCCACTAAAGCCACCACGTCCCCCTCCGTATCCACCACCACGTCCACCGAAGCCACCTCCAAATCCGCCGCCACGCCCACCGAATCCACCGCCGCCGCCAAATGGAGTACTTCCGGCGAATCGATCCTCCCTAACTTCGAGAACACGTCCCTGCCAATCATGGCCGTTGAATTGTTGGATAGCATTCCTAGCATCTTCTGGGGTTTCGAAGGCAACGATACCGCTACCCTTTGGTCGTCCATCGTGCCCTACATGTACGTCGGCCCGAACCACAGAACCTACTCAAGTATTAGCTCGGATTTCCGGGGATGCTGATCTCTTCAAGACGACTAGGTCATTAACGAAGAGTATCATCAGGCAACGTTGCAACCTACCAGCTTGCCTAAACATGTCCTTGAGGTCTTGCCATCCGACATGGAAGGGCAGCTAAACTTCCTGTTAGTCTTAAAAAAAAAAAAAAAAAAAAGCGCGACACCCATTCGGAGCAGTATCTCACGTTAGAAACAAAGATTTGGCGGCCGCCAGCACCTCCGCCAGCACCGCCGGCGCCGGCACCACCACCACCACCAGCAGAGGAAGCACCAATGGAGTTGTTGGAGTTGTAACCGCCGCCTCCACTACCGCCGCCGTATCCACCGCCGTTATATCCGCCGCCGCCGCCGCCGCCTCCGGGTCCTCCAGCCCTCGCAGCGCCGGGAGGCCCAGTGAATCTCGGTTCTGCCTCGCGATCCTAATCCAACGTATCTTAGCCTTAACCATCATATCCCCTGCACATCATTTTGGACCTCCGGATTCATCATCAGGACAATAAAAAAGCGCCTCCTTTCTCGTCATCCACTGATTATCCGACCAGAGAGAAAGTTCCTCCATACCTCTCGAACGTAGACTAGTCTGCCCATTAGGTTCTGGTTGCTGAGGGTGTTGACAGCGTTTTGAGCCTGATCTCTCGTAGCGTATTCCACAATTCTAGAACACCGGAAGTTAGTTCACCGCCGGATTGGTATGTGATAAGGAAGAAAAAAAACCTACCCGCATCCCTACAAGTACCCATGGACGTCCAGTCCGACCCCGTCAATCCAAAATCCACATCCAAATATGTAATATAACCAAGAAAACCATTGTGAAAGAAAAGAACACCCGCGTTCTTTCAAGTGCCCACCTTCGACATTCCATTCGGTAATAAGAGAACATCAGCGAAAAGGACTTCGCCGGCTGTTAGGGGGGCACGAGACCAGTTAGCAATCCGAAACGATCAGAGCGAGGACGCCAGCAGCACCACCTCTCTCCCCTTACCGACCACCCCCGAAAGAGAGAGGAAGGTATGGCCCGTCCTTCCAAGCAATATTAAAACTTCCAGTGAGATATTCCGTACCTTGTCGCATGAAGTCTTTCAGATGATGCCATTTGACGTCGTAAGAAAGGTTGCCGACGTAGACGCGTCGGTCCTGTTGAGAGCTTTCGCGAACGCTTGCCATCATTGCTTCCTTTGCAGCAGCGCGATCCTCGAATGAGCGCGGTGGACCTCCTCTTCCACCGTGATGACCAGAATACCCTCCTTGGTTTCCGCTCCCAGTCATAGGAGGACTCCGTGACCTGTCTTGTCTCGACCTCCGGTAGTCGTCTCTACCCCGGCTGCGAGATCGGCTTCTGGGTGAATAGGAACGTTCGCGGCGCGAGTGTCTCGGGCTCCGAGTGCTGCGTTCGCGGTACGGCGAGCGAGATCTGTCGCGCTGTCGATACGAAGAACCACCGTCAATCAGCATGGTTGGCATTTATGATGTATCTCTTGTGCGAATTTTGTTTGATTAAAATCTCCTCAGAAAGGGAGACGCGATGCGATGCGATGCAAATAAGGACTAAAATAAGGAGCAATAAAAACGGGGGAGAGTTGAGGTTGGAAGGATGTGTCCAGGAGGATGGAGAAGAAAGAGATGGATGGGAAAGCGAGATGAATCAACGGAAAGAGAAAAACGCCCAGCAAACCAGTTGAGTTGTATTTTTCTATTTTTCTAAATTTTTTTTTTTTTTATTTTCTTTGCGACGGGGAAAAACAGGACACAACAACAAAAAAAATTAAAAAGTTTTTGCTAATCGAAAATTGGGGCAAAGACCAAAGAGAAAGAGAAAAACCTGGCAATAAGGATAATTAATGCCAGTCGTCCGCTGTGCCTCTCGTATAAAATAAGTCTGCAGCAGTGTTGGCCTTTTCTTCTTCTCTTTGTTATGCCAGTGAGGTTATTTGGGATGAGCGAGAATGTAATATAACAATGCTCGCGGGAAGGAGCAAACGCTTCGATGGAAAATGCTCGCCGCCACCCTGGTAGAAACGCCGTTAAAGGGTCACAGAACGAACAGGAACTGGCATGAAGTAAAGTGGAAACAGTGGAGAACCAGCTAAGACCGAATGAAGAATCGAATCTGGCAGCCCGGCCTCAAATTCTAGACAATGCTAGGTCCCACGTCAAGACTTCAGAGCCTAGTGCATTGCATCCGATGACGGGGTTCCGATCAATCACAACCATTGATTGATTGATTGAAAGACTGTGGGGGTTTGGCCAAAGGCTAATGCGAGAACCCAGGCTCTTAGAGACCCTTTCCTTCCCCCAAATGGAATCGTCATCAGAAACAAATAGGCGGAGGACTAGTGGGCTCGGACTGATTCCATTCTGTCTCGCATTTTGGACCCCACAAAGCGGGCGCCAGAACTCACAGCCAACCACCACCACAACACCAACACACTTCTCCGCTGCTTTGCTGCCATACGCAGACGTCCGAATCGCATTGCTTCATCGAAACGTGCTCCTTGTAGAAGTGTTCCAAGTGGAAAGCCCGTAAACAGACGTGTGACGCGGGTAGCAGGTCGGCGGGTGTCTAGAGTCGCAGGTGAAGTTTGGGTGTTGCTAAGTGTAAGGGATTCGAACGACGAGCGCCGTCAACGGATAGCCTTGTCAAGGTATCTCCTCGGATCCAAGTCACTCAATGCCTTCCCTTCCATTCACGTATTCTCGATCTGTTGGTTGCTTTGTCCGTTCCCCAATCTAGTAAAGTGATTGTCCATTTTGGTTCACCAACCGCTAAAAGGCCCTGCATGAAACCTTGCGAAGGAGTTCGAGACATTTTCTTAGTTGTTCAAACCTTTCTCCATTCGAGGGCTGTTATTGCTTGCGAGAGCGAAACGGGGGACATCTAGTCGAAGGGGGTGATGGGAAAGCATGCCCGAGAAGATAGAAAAAGGTATAGAAGAATAAAATAGAAGAAGTGGGACAGGAAGATTGGCGTTCCATATCTTGCAGCTTGTTTCCGTTCTTCTCGAACTCGAGCTCGCCTCCAGCCTAGCCGCCCGCTCGGGATGGGCCATGCAAAACCTTCGCCGCACCATTTTAAATATAACCTCAGATATATGTCATAAAAAACGGGAGACTGCATCCTCGGAAATTTTCCATCGCAAAGAAAACGAATAGAAGGGAACCAAAATAGGAAGAAATCGATGTCAGGATAACGAAAGATACCCCTGCGCCTACGCTTTCTCCCCAAAATGAACCCTCACGGCTGTATGAACGCCGCAAATTGGGGGGAAAGGGCTATGAAAGCCTGTGAAACCAAAAGCGAAACAGCCGCCACAAACCGTAGGTATAGCTAATGTTGAAAGTTGGCTTCAAAGCTCGTGACTTCTGTCTCTTCGGGTCGTGATAGTGTCCAGTTGTTCGAAGAACTTTCCGACTAAGACACGGCGCGGTGGCGTAGTTATGGATGAAACATACATGACGTGTAATGGAGAAGCTTGAGGGGGCGAGACATCATAGATATCATACCATGCAATGTTCGGATGATACCAAAGAAAGAGGGGCGGGTATAATACCAATGTGACCAAGTAAGCTCCCAACCGCCTAATCCTCACGCTGAATCACGACACCAAAGAACGCAAAGGACACCTTGAGAAATACGCGAAAAGAGAGAAGCGATAATTTTCAGTCCCCTTTCCTAGGATTTGTCTGGGTTTCCTGGTATCTGTCTCACAAGGAAATGTGGCAGCTACCCGTTTAGAAGTCCTAGCGGTGGAATCGTAAGCAATAAATGAGAGATCAGAGATTTGAGAGAGGATGGGAGTAGACGAGGGAAAAATTTTTTTCCTCTTTGGCAGAGCTTTATAGTAGCTACTTTGGAAGCTACGTAGGTACGTGCGTGCTATTCGCTCAAGGGTATTCACTTGGAAGAAGAAAAAAAAGGATAGGGCTTATATATTTGTTGAAGGGCAGAGCAAAGGGAACATGCGAAACAGCAGGCACCGCGGACAGGTACCAACTTAAAGGGTAAAGGTCCACAGGCGAAAGGCACTGGTTCAGGGCACCTGGTGAGCACTTACAGTGCAGTCTGGTGTGGTAAGGGATACACAGACGTAAAAAAGAAAAGAACCATCAGCAAATATTGCAAGACGAGAATATGATATGATAAACCCGACGAGAAATGAAGTGGACAGTTCTGCAGAGGACCGAGTCCAATCATTTGAAGCGCAATTCTCCGCCTTCACGAATCTCCCACAACAGCAAGCCAGCTATGAACGCCATGCTTATTTATGGAGATAACGTGACCCAGCCTGTAGAGTCGGGAACGGGAGACGCCTCTCGAGAATCCCAGCTACAGCCCTCTTGCAGTTTGCATTTCTTCTTTTGTGCCGATTTACTGACCATTGGTAATGTAAGGTGGTACCTGACATAAGGTCTTGTGAATGAGGTCTTGTGGTCAAGTCGGATTTACGGGTGTGGGAAGCATATGCAATATCAAGAAAACGCAGTCTTAATAAGAAACGTGGAATAGCGAGGTGGGAATGTGCTTAGTTTCAAGTGCCAAAATGTTGGAGAAGGAAAATTTTTTTTCCTTGATGACTTACGCTTCGGCGTGCGGTCCTATGATTTCCGCTACTCGAGGTATCTGCAAAGGATCAAACAAGAAAAGATTTATGTTAGCAGATTAAGCTCTGCATCGCGCAGGAACGGGAGAGACAAAAGGCGTCAAGGGTGTACGTCTGGGTGCTATCTTTTATGTAAGATGCAATTGGAAAGAAGGGGACGCAAACCCATCTTGTGCTTTTAAACACTTGGTTAATAAAAATTTTCCAAAGTATATGAACACCACCCAAAAATTTCCTACCCTCCTTCGATTCAGATCTATGATCACTCCGGGAAAGCAAAGGCGGTGTTCGGGGTCGTTGTCCAGGAGGAACTGGTGGAGAAGACCATTAAGGAGTGATGTGTATCTTCTCGGTTGACGAAAATGCCGTTCTCCAGTTGAAAATCCTATCGAGTCCCAGAAGTTGGCCCCTGGTGAAGGTCTCCAAAAGAATGGTTTTTCGGAAAGAGCAATAGTAGGCTGGAGAAATCCTTGTTTTTGACTGTATGTATGTACATGTGCATGTAACACGATGCGACAAGGGTCTAACGGCTCGTATCGGTCTGTACTCCCCCGTTTGCTGGCTCAGCTTTTTCTTTTTCGATAGAAGAAATCTCGGGGTTTGTAAAGCATATGTAGCTGTGAAATCTGAGGTTTCGGGAAATTTTCAGGCGCGAGGGTGCTCTGGGTATAATGCAGGAGGTGGAGGAGAAGAGCCAGTTTCGGGCTCGAGATGCCAAACCAATCAACAGTAGATGCAGGTTTAAATGCTGCAAGTGTAAAAGCAAGCTGCGGCAAGTACAATTTACCCCGAGAGTCTTTTCTTAAGACACGTAACAATGGCAATTGACCGGGAGTCCTTGAACGACCGGCCTTTTGCTATCTCGCTTCAAGGTTGAGCGCTGCGACGATTCCGGGACGTATATCGGATACTAAATTAACGATAATTGATTAGTTCGATGCCAATATCAGCTAAGATTACTTTAGTCTCGGCCCATTCAATAGTTTGAAGAAGAAATATAGAAAAATGAGAATTCACCCGATGAAGGGGCTATTCAAAGAGATGTTGGTGCGGTGCTTTTCTTGTTGGACTTACTTTCCCTGGCTGGCTGGGTGGATTGTATCAAAATGTCGGGCGAACCTCTGCCTCGGGTCTAAAATTTGTTGACCGATACCACCTGGGTCAAGGATCAATGGATTAACTATGTAAAGGCCAAAACGACTATTGCTTCTCAGCTGCCTTCTTCACCTTCGTGTTTAGAAGTCACCGCCGATAGCCAATTAAAGACGGGAGTTCATAGACCCGGGTATTCGATGACGAAATGGCAAAACTATTCGTCCACGGGGAGTGGAGATGTACTTTCTATGCACTTACAAGCTGCAGTTTTCATGTAACATGCACTGTAAGCCAAGCCAGAGAAAGGTTGTCGCGGCAAAAGAAGAGCAGTGCACAGCTCACGGGGAGTTTTCTTTTGCTCTCTTCGAATGCAAAGGGCTACCCATTGGCGTGGGACCAAGCACAGATTTGATCAATGACTTGACAGGCGAGCTACAGTGCGTAACCGGTGCACATGGAGAGATTTTCAAGACTAGGGAGCGTGATAGCTCGAGAAGGTGTAAGCAAGCAAGCAATAACTAGCACCAGCGAACGGTCTTCATCTGTGGGGAACAAGGGATTGGCATCCATACTGCTGCATGCATCTCCATTATCGTCCTTTCTGTTTTGGATGGACAAGGCGGTGCGCCGGGAGGAAAGGTCGAACGAACCAGGTTGGTGTTTAGTCAGGACGGTTGTGCGGAGTATGGCACAAGGAGGTAAGCTCGACTGGCACAGAGGCATGCAATCCTACACAGGTCTGTTTTCTCGATAGCTCATGGGTGTGCAGAGGAAAGGGTGTGTGGGCGGACGGGGGTGCGATGGAAAGGGTGGTGTGCTCATGCTCGAGAGTTGGAAATTGGAGACCACATCCGTTTCCCATCGCTGCACCACAGCTAATCTCCAGGCACGCCAGCACCACAGCATCATCCTACTTGGGCTTCGACAAATAGAGATTTAGCCAACCTCCTCCGAATAAACGGTTATCCCTGCCTATATGCAGTCCATATGCATGGTCTACCACAGTAAGAAAAAAATTAAAAAATTAAAATTTTTTTCATATATAAGGCTCCGTTGCAGCGATAGAATCGGATTCGTGGTATATCTTATAATCTTACTAGGCTAAAACCGTCAACTGATTACCGGACGCCGAAATCATAANTTTTATTCTTCAAAAAGACCGCCCTCGCGGTATTCCTGAAAGCCATTGATTGGATCATCGATGCACCGGGATATGCACTTAGCTGATATTTCCGGCGATTAGCAATTATATTCATCATTGAAGCCCTTAGGCTAGGTGTGTTCATCTATTGCCCGTTCCGTCCTGCCTATTCTTGACAGAGGTCGACCCACATCATAGGCTGTGACCAAGATGTGGAGTAGGTGAGGACTAATACATCGATAAAGAGAAATAAGGAATCGTGCAATCAAATAGCACGTTAGTGTTTGACTAACGAAGAGACGGATCATGGCTGGAAACTACACCTCGACAATGTTACACACGCAGACGTACTCGCTAGTAACGGTTTCCCAACTTGAAGTCTTCGATCTTAGAGGTTACGGAAGGATCGAAGCTTGGAATTCTCGCGTTACACCAATATCTAACGTCCAACCAACTTTTTCAACCCTATTTAGCCGAGGCGGAAGTTGGGTTGAAGACAGCTCACTGAACATGTCACATAGCTGATCTTTTTTCGATGCATTGATAGAAATATGATACTCTCAATCCAGTTCGAAAATAGAGAAAGAAGAAAATTTTAATTCAGGGTTTGAGATCCTGTTAATCGGCGGCTCCACTGGCCTCGGTAGGACAAAGCGGACGCGGCCCTGGCAAGCCAACCCACTCCATGGCTCTTGCCAATCCTTAGATGGCCTTTTCCCCCGATGCGCTGGGTGACTCGACATGACTAGAGCTAATGGCTTGCAGGCGTCTATCTCAAAGACTATTGAAATGGATCGAAAGAGGACCATCGTAAGAGCAATCGGGGCTGGAGCGGATATCCATTTTTGTGACTTGTGTGATCACACGTGCATCACGCATCTGGATGGCCCACAGTTCAAGATTTTCTCAAGGATTATATGGATCCAAGGATCCGTAAGCCGGAAAAAGAAAGAAAAGTGGAACAGACAATGAGATGAGAAAATCATATCAGTGCGTCCGGTCTTTTTTTTGTTTGTTTGTGATTAAACTCCATTGTTCCTAAGACGTAACATGTGCGCAATTCAGTCGCGAAGTGCGGTTGACTGGGCCTGATCGTATTTGTAACAGACCACTTTGCCTAACCATGGTCAGCTGAGCCATAATTTTTGCAGTCCAATTGGCCAATGTCAAGATGAATGAGAAAGTAAAAGCTTGGACCCAGCAGATCGTAATCCGATAGAGGATAACTCGATCCACAGGACTGAAACGTCGAAACCTGGGAGCATATAGACAGGCCGGGGTTGGGAATATGCGTCTGACATATTTGTTTGATAGCCGATGCCAGACCAATTAGCTACTTAAATGTTGTAGTGTTCCGGAAATTTAGAGAAAACCCTGGGTTATTAATTTTTTGAAAACGGCAAGCAGACTTACGTATTATTTAGCATAAGTTTTAATGATATCGTATTAGCGATATCATTAAAAACCCTCCTATATGTCGAGAGTTTGCAGCACCTGAATCGGAATAGTTATTTTGAAGCACGTGGGGTTTCGGACCAAAGTATCAATGCGGCGGATTCTCTGATTGGACGGGCAATGGCCCCTTTAGAAATTGGTATAATATGAATGCATGATATCGTTACCTTGAGGGTCCGTCTCATCCAGGCCTCCGGGCCATGGCTCTGCGGGTCTGGACTTGAGTAACTGCATTTTTATGGTCACTAGTTGTCCTTCACTGAAAGAAAAAACAGCCTGGATAGGATATCTTTCGCCACCAAGTCTGAGGTATATTCATAATCCCAGCTCGAAGCTATTAGTTGTCTGTTTAACATGCCATGATAGCGTGCCGTCTGTTACATACTTGCCGTACATTATCGAGGATTATCATATGATGTGAACTTTCGATTGTATTGCAAGGTTCGTGTTTCCCTTCTCGTCTTAGACTTAAGGTTGATGCAGGCCAAAAAAAAGCTGTACGACATCGAGCGCAACACCTAAAATTTTAATCTGATGTTGCCGAAACGCCATCACGAACTTCCAACTGTTCATTGGCGACGACACCAGCCGGCTCGAAGGACTCGATAACTATAACTAAGGACTAACAACTTGCCGTAGAGGACTTGCAATGTATTAAGACATCATCAATATCATCCTGTTGATATATATCCGTGTGATCAAGCCGGGAGATTATCAAGGACCCTTATCCGCTTCATCTCCGAGTGGCATCAACCCTGCCGCATGAAAGACAATTGCAAACACAATCGAAGATTCTTCTTTCTTTCTTTCTTTCTTTTGGACATTAAACCCCACGCCCAAAATATTCTAAGAATTAAACGGATCCTCATTTCACAGTCCACAAAGAGAGGCAACTGGTTAGTATTCTGCCTTGGCGCAACAGATTTCATGTTAATTGCTTTGCGCAAAGCTGATATATTTTCCTGTTTAGATTACAGGAATATGGCTTCAAAGTCATCTCACCGTGTCGTTCGACAAGGTGTCTTGGGTTTTAATGCTCGCTGGAAGCCGGCGCCGATTATCCAGATCGCGAGAAACAACTTGAATGGCCACCGACTGAACCATGGTCAGGGTAGCGCCGCCTCCGGTACCTCATACACGCCCGAGCAAGCCACGATATTATCGGCTGCCCTGAGTCACGTACCATCCCAGGGCTTCACAGACTCGGCTTTGCTCTCCGGGGTCAAGGACATGGGATACTTGGATGTTACCACCAATTTATTTCCTCAGGGCCCCTTTGATATTGTCAAGTATCATCTAGTCACCCAACGAGAGCGATTAAGCAAATTTGCGGAATCCGAGGAATGGAAAGAATTACAGGCTACAAATCCAAGATTTGGAGCCACAAGCAAGATCAGGGCCCTTTGCATCGAGCGGTTAAAGCAGAACAACGACGTTATACATCGTTGGCCAGAGGTAATATCTCAAACCCCCAGGCATTTTTTCTAAACCATTTCGCGATTGCAAACACCAGTCTTAGCTAACATGCATATTCTCCCACCGATTTCCCTTCAACCGGCATAGGCAGTTGCCCTAATGAAATATCCAACCAATCTACAATCATCGACATCCGAACTGTTTAGCCTGGCCGATACCATGTGGAATATCGCAGGAGATAGAGCAGCCGATGTATCCTGGTATACTAAACGAGGTATCTTGTCCGGTATATACGCAGCAACTGGTAAGTGGGCCTTTTTATCTCTCGTTGGAAGTATTTTTAAGTATCCGCCCGAGTGTCTTCGCTCGTAACGCCTGTGGCGTATACTTTCGGCTACTTTATGACTTGCATATTATATGTCCCTTTATCTTATTTCACCCTCGTTGCATCCCGTCTGCCCCATCCAATCCCGTCATCGGAGCTCAAACAGCGGCGGGGTGGTCGGGCCATGCATACCTGTGTGCGGATATACGTACCTGCGGGGAGGGACCCGGATGTCCTATCGTCTTGCCTGTGATGCAGGCGCCGGCAAAGATTCCCATCCATTCCTTCTAGAATATGTTATTTGGCCGCAGTGCAACTTCTAATTCCTATAAAATCAATGTAGAAGTATACATGACCCAAGACAGGTCGGACGGTTTCGCGAATACCTGGGCTTTCCTCGACGAGAGGCTGGAGGACAGCAGATCAGTGGGGTCCACAGTCGGCCGTGTGGGACAGTACCTGGACTACGCTCGCTACAACGTTGTCAACATTTTGAGAAGCAAAGGTGTAAAGATCTAGCCTCCTCCCGCCTTCCGTTAGACTCGAGAACAGCACTCTACAATCTTTTCTTTTTACTTATTTCCCTATCGCCCGGACCGTTTCGGACTCGGAATCGAGAAGATGCATAGTGCAGTTGCCACCTCATTAAACCCGACGACTTATAACCATTTATTCCATCAGGAGTATTCTTTCTGAGGCACCTACTCGGTAGAATGATAAATTTTTAGAAAGAGTGACTGGGGAAGAGAAAAGCCATCAAGAAAGAAAGAAAAAAAACCACCCTAATCCCTGATGATATCAAAGCTGATGGCTTGCCATTAGGAACGAAATATCTTTGTCCACAAAACAAGGTTCCCCTTACCATCTTAACACTCCGAGGCCTTACTATTGGATAGGCTGCATGCTACGTCGATTCTGTCTGTTTGCTGCAGATTCCCTGTCACAGTTGGACATGTCAGCGCATTGAGGGTGTGGAAGTTCGATGCCCTCTGTACCTTCGTACCTGCTTGCTACTTACCTCTCATCTCTACCACACACTTCAAGACAAAATATATCCCGGTCTCAGCTTCTCACTTTCCCTCTGTCGCTCTTCTCGTAGGCCCCCACACCCGACCTCAACTCTCCAACCGGATTCTTATCTTCCCACACATCATATTCGACCCTGGCCGTGTGTCTAGTCTCGAGACTACACCCATCCATACACCTTTCCCTTCCTTTTCAAGTACCCATCAAGGTCGTTTTGCGATATCGATACGTGGGCATATTGATTGGAATGTGCATATGCAACATGCAACGACCGAAGGAGAAGAGAAGGAAAGAAGAAAATATCTAGGGTTGTGCGCATTTGCTCGGAAATATGGTATCACAAAAACAACCCGAGAAGAAAAAAAGAAAAAGGAAAACACTTCAGCCCTTCATGCATGAACGCAGGTTTTCGCGGAGCTGCTGTAGCTGTTAGGGGTGATATGGTGTGCTCCGTTAACATAATATTCCTTTCACGGTCCAGCCCAACCGCCCCCCCAACATTCCCCACACCACACCACAGCTCGTATATCAACCATCACCCTCTAACATCACTAAATCACTACACCCACCATAAAAAAAAGATGAAGTATTAGATCTCCACCGTCGGCTGTATATTCTTCTTTAGGTCGATCTCTGGTTGTCTTACATCCCTCGAATCGGAGAGACTTAGTCTCTCTGATACAACAGACAACCCGCTCGATCGTTGGCCTTTTGAAACCAACCGGCGAGGTATACCCATTGCGGGGCCACGACACGACATATTGAGCCATATGTCGCTTATGACTCTGGATTCGAGGCTGCTTATGGTTGCTCCTCGTTGCTGTCTCTGCCGTGCATGCTGCCTCCGCTAGGAACTTTCCGTGGATCGCCGTTGTATCAAGACTTTCTTTCATCTTGGATTCATCAAATATCCAATCGATGCACCGCTACTGCACACCGGGATTCTGTCCATTCGGACGCACCGCCGTTATCAATCAGAAGTGAAGTCTGGTAACTCGTAAAAATAAGAAGAAGAAAATGGTACAGGAAAACGTTCCGGTTATATGGTAAAATGCTCTGCCCATGTGCAATATGCATGTATGCTGTGGTCTGCAAACCTCAGGTTAGAACATAGAGCTGGAGTATAGTAGACTTGGGTTCAAGTCTAGCTGGCTTCCACGTGCATGTACATATGTGTGCGTGCATCGTATCGATATCCGGTGGAACCGTGGGATCGAGTACTCACATATGTACATGGAGCGCCATTTTAGGGAGTCCTAGATCGATATTCGTATCCCGCACTTCCCCGGCCCCGTAACCAAGCCTTCAAGGAGTGCTTACGCTTTGAGCTGATTTACAGAGTAGGCGTGTAAACTTTCCGTGAATCTCCTTGATAAATCCAAAATAGATAAAACAGAAATGAAGGGTATCCCTTTCTATTTTACATGTTAACGTTAGATATAATAAAAAAGACAACAGCACCCACCAAAACGTGGACGGATGCGATATGAGAAAATATGTACCATAGCCAGCTAGTCATCAGGGCTAGCTAGCCTGCTTATGATCGTTACTTCCTTTTCTTTCCTGCGCCTCCGAAGCCTGTGCCCTCAAAGCCCGCTCTCCCCTTTGATTTCTTCGATGGTACCTTCCTCGGCTTCTTCCCACTCTTGCCTGACTTTTTCTGTTCCTTCCGCGCCGCAAGGTTGGCTTCACGTTTCTTCTGCCGCATGGCTTTGGCCTTTTCAACGCTTTCATTTCGCTCCTTCCTGTTTACCATCGCAGAGCGAAGTCAGCAACCGAGTCTTTGAGTCTACCATAAATGTGAAATTGCCAGATTAAAAAAGGGTAACAGAACCGCTTACCATTCCCTCTCACTCTTCTTCTTCGCTTTCTCCTGCCTCTTCAGTGACTTCTTTAACAGCCCTTCGTCGTCCTGTAGCTTCTCGCCACTCGCCATCTTCAACGCCTTACTCCACCGATCCTTCTCCTGAATGTCTGCTCGTTTCTCTTCAGACATCCCCGCCAGCCGTGCCTTCTTCGCCTCCGCGTGTTTCAGCGCTCCGAGTACATCTGACGGACCTTTCTTCCTGCCCGCCGCTTTGATCCCCCCCAAGTCCGCGGTTAGCTTCTCACCATCTGCAAAGTTTACATTTCCAAACGCATAGTTCGCTGGTGCCGTAGCCTTCTTCGACTGTGACTTCTTCCCGTCTGCTGTTTGCGTAGTTGTCTCCGTAGATCCTTGCGCCTTCTGCGCTTCAACCTTAGCTTGTAACCTCATCTGCTTCTTCCGTTCTTTACGCTGCTCGTCACGTTTCCTTCTCTGCTCCATGAGCTCTGTACGTGTGCGGGGGGCTTCGCCGCCATCGGCTTTGCGGGCTTGACGGAGTTCTTCTATGCGCTTTGCCAGGCGTTCCTTTAGCTGTTGTTGGACGAGGGGATCCTTTGAGGTTTTCAGTTTTTCGGCGAGGCTTTTTTGAGTGGTGGAGGTATCGGTTGTGTTTGAAGGAGCGGGGGAGGGGGAGGAGGCGGTGATAGGTTCTGTGACTAGACCTGGAATTCGTTGAATTGATTCGCCCTCCGAGTCTGAAGCTTCCGAGTTGTCTTCTGAATCTGAGGAGCCCTGTGCCATTTCATCCATGTCTGCCGTGATATCCTCTTCGTCGCCGTCGCCGTCGCCATCGCTCGAGTCTTCAGACTCGACTGTAGGCTTTTGAATAATGGACACTTTACCCGTCTTATCCGTGCCATTGACCTTAAGTTGAACTCCATTCGGTTTCGCATCTTTCCGTTTGGCGGGGTGGTGCTGTTCTTTCTTTGGAGATCCCGCTTGTTTCGACGGACTCCTCGGCGGGTGGCTTGCCTTCTTCGGTGTCGGTTGCTCCTCTTCGTCCACTAATTCCATCCCGTCATCGTTACCATCATCGTCGTCATCCCGAGCCCGTTCATCCGTCTGAACCTTCTTCTCTCCAGCATTAGGATCCTTCTCTCTCTTCTCCCTCCGCTCCCTCCGCTTCTCTTCCTTCTTCCTTGCCTTCATCTGAGATTTCGTTTCATACGACGCTCCGTCTTCATTTAACTTCCGTCTCTTCTCCTCCCTTGCAGACCGTTCCCTAGCTTTCTCGTCCTCGACCTCTTTGACAGTGACGGCTTGGTCTGGATCTAACTTTGCACGCTTCGCAGCTTGAGATTCCTCCTTCGTCTGCTTCCGCTTCTTCCATTGGTCCTGTATATTACATATCTTATCAGTTTTTCTGTGGTAAGGAATTATGCAGTGGTAGTATAAATATAGCAAAGGGGGACGCACGGAGTTATCCTGTGTGAAGTATAGCTTCGCAGGGATAAGGTTGAGCAGGCTGTCGAATGCTTTCGCATGACTCCGTAGTCGGTCCTAATCTTAATATTAGAACCTGCAGTATTGAAATGTCTGACAGGCGACATAAAGGCGTCATAAGTAATGCGCCATACCTCGATGTCCTTCTCGCTCATGATCGACAAATGATAGCGCCTGATGGGTTTGGAGTATCTGGTATTAAATGACCGAGAAAAAAAAAGAAGAAGAACAGGTAAATTGACGATCAACCAGTTATCGCGATTACCGTACCAGACCGCTTTAAGCGCGCTGTGGTGTTCAATGAAAGGTAAGGATGAATCGAAGTTGATGATATCAAAAACGAAGAAACATGCAAAATGAATGAAGAAAATCAACCCCAGGAAATTTTTTTTTCCCAGAGCAGCGCAGAACCTCCCAAACAACACTTTTTTGGATCGTCGTTTTCTCAGCCGCGCGGCTGTAGTGCGCCACAGTCGGCGTTTGGAGGTCAAGCACCAGCCACAGTAAATCTCGTTGTGTTACGTCTTCCTCCGGAGGGAAAAAAAACCACAACGCCGGTCGTCAAACTCGGACTTTTCGAACAACTTTTTTTTCCCCTTCAACGAATTGGAATAGCTCTATTTCCTCCCATCCCATCCCACTTTCCTACAGCAAGCAAGGTCATCAGATTACCTCATCGACACCACCCGGTCTCAAACCTCCATTGTTTGGTAGTCACCAATCGAAGTCACAAAAATGCTCCGAACAGCACTCCGACAGTCTTCCCGTCTGCTAGCCTCGTCGTTGAGGCCAGCGGTGTCCACCGGCGTTCGTGTCCCGGCTATACTCCCATCGGTGTCGGTAGCGCCACAGACGGTCTTTGGAGGACGATTTTACTCGTCAGGTGGACCGCCGTCGAAGAAGGATATTGAGGGCAGGATAGTGGAATTATTGAAGGGATTTGATAAGGTGTGTTTTGTTATATATATCGGAGTTTTGGCGGGGTATATACCCAGGTATATGTGAAGAGTGAAGGTTAACCAATTGATTGTGACTTGAGGATAGATTACCGACCCATCCAAGGTATTTATCGGGCGCTTTGATGATGGATTATGGCGGGGGGCTGACAGGCCTTTGTAGATTTCGGCGACCTCTCACTTCTCGAATGACCTCGGTTTGGATAGCCTTGATACCGTTGAGGTCGTGATGGCAATTGAAGAGGTACGATCAATCTGATATAATGACTGTGGAAGGAGCGGCTTTGCTAATTAGGCTGCGTGAGCAGGAATTCAGCGTTGAAATCCCGGACAAGGAGGCCGATGCAATCCAGAGTGGTATGTGCATAATAACGCTATTCCAATCATAAACTATGATCTCTAATGATTGATATCGATGATATAGTTGGCCAAGCCGTTGACTACATTTCCAGCCAACCTGGAGGCGAGTAACAACTCTATAATGTTAAGGACGGGAACTCAGGCTAACTTGTGCTTCCTATATAGCCGTCTAAACGGACTGTTTCCCTCCGATAAGAGCCGTACCGTCATGTCATTGGGATGCGCCAATAAAAAACCCTCCAAGTGTCTAGGTCTCGATTGAAATCAACTTTCCAAATATAAGGAGGTGTATTGACTGTTTTTCTTTGCCGACGGGGACGATAAAGAAACGGGAATACATTTGGGGTATCAAAGGTTGCGATGACTGCGGTCAGCCTGTGTATGAAACTGTATATAACGAATATCACTTGTTCTTTTCTTATACATATGAGCTTTCCTCTGCTTATCTCACGCGAAGACGGATTCCCGCGATGATATCGATGGCTCAGCTCCTGCTCTTTCTTTCCACGGTCCCAATTGGGCCGTACAGTGGTTCTCCGTCCCCAAGACGTTTCTGGACAGCAGTTTCAAGCGCCAGCCTAAAGCACACCTGCCGAGGCCAGCTGCGTATCTCGGATCAGAGCTCCCACTAGGGGTATGTGAGTACATGCGCATGCACCTTGGAAACTACGGCTAAGGCTGGCGTGCAAAGCCACTCTAGTGGTACTAGTCGGTTTACAAACGAAGAAGAGTACATCCAGGCTAAATGAATGAGAAAAAAAATGGAGCGACTTTCTTATGCAGCGTCCTGGTGGCATCACCTTATCATTTTCCTTCTCCCTGAACTTTTGACCTGACTAGGCTATTTTCTTTACTTTACTTACGTATGCCCGAGGTGGTCTTTTAATATCCGATTTGGAGTTTGAATTGATTTTTTCGGCAGAACGAGGGAGCTGAACTCGACCAACATATTTCGTATGAAACACGGAACAACCATTCGAAGCTAGGAACCACCAACTTAATTGCTAAATTTAAATTTATAAACCTTCTGTCTTTTCCACCGAGCCAGAGAGTATCGATATTCTTCTTCGTCTTCAGCTATAAATTGTAATTTTCTGCGGCGGGATATTCAAGCTCGCAGACAAAAGACGACGCACGTAATTCGAGTTTGATCAGACCAGTCTCGCAGGAGCAGCAGCAGCAGGCGTGCTTCCTTTCCCCTTTCCAACTTACCTCACCTTTAATTACACCACCCAGCTCTCCCAAAACATAACTGGCATCCACCATCACCATCACCATCACCGGCACCATCACACGCCGAAAAAAAAAAACCATAAAGAAACAAAAACTAGACCAGACCACGATACTAATTAACCTAATCCTTAATGTCATCCTCTGTCGTGCGAAGACGCGGCGCCGGTGGAGCCTCCACCAGCACACCCAATGCCAACGGCGACAGCGAAGGATCCTCCTCCAGAACGCCAGTCCCCGGTGCCACCTCCACCGGAGAAGGCACTTCGGCCACTAGCTATACCTCCGAAGATGGCGGACACAAGGTCGTGTTCGATCCCAGGGACATCAGCGAGAGCAGGGAAAGGAGCAAGCAGCCCAAGCTCACGTTGATGGAGGAGGTGCTGCTTTTGGGGTTGAAAGATAAGCAGGTATGGTTTTTTTTTTTTTAAAAACTGCTCATCCTTTCATACAAATTTTACACGCTGTTTCAATAAATCGAATACGAAGAGAGAGGGGGGAAGATAACAGAAAGGGGGAGAATGCTAATGGTATGCCCCGGAGGCGATATGTAACAGGGATACCTATCATTCTGGAACGACAACATATCGTATGCGCTACGCGGCTGTATCGTGATAGAACTCGCCTTCCGCGGAAGAATCAGCATGCAGAGAGATGCGTCCAGGCGGCGGTTCCCATTGGCTGACCGGTTGATCGAAGTTGTCGATGATAGCCTTACCGGGGAGGTGCTGCTAGACGAGGCTTTGAAGATGATGAAGGCCAGCGAAAAGATGAGCGTTAGCTCTTGGATAGATCTCATGAGCGGTATAACAGCCCCTCTTCTAAACGAAGTTTTTCGCGATTTTAAACCGCGATCGTAGACAACCGATGCTGAATGGTGCATGACAGGTGAAACATGGAACCTCATGAAAATCGGTTACCAGCTCAAACAGGTCCGAGAGCGCCTGGCCAAAGGTCTAGTCGACAAGGGTATATTGCGCACCGAAAAGCGCAACTTCCTCCTCTTCGATATGGCCACCCACCCGGTCGCCGACGGCGGAGCCAAAACCGAAATCCGGACCCGCGCCAAAACAATGCTCACGGCGAGAACTATAGTCCTCCCGCCCACCGAATTTTTACCGGAAGACATGGAATTCAGGTATTTGAGAACCGTGGCGATGGTGTGCGCCGCTTACGCAGCAAATGTGCTCGAGAACGCGCTATCCACGCTTGGGTATGACGCCCGGGAACGGGCTTTTGCGTATGTGGAGGAGCTGCTTGCGCTGTTCTCGCAGTGGCCGTTCGGTAGGCAGACGAACACTTCGGGGAGCGTGGGGCAGAATCTGGGACAGATAACCCTGGAAGAGGTCAACAATAACAAGGACAAGGAGCTGCAGTTGGAGGTAAGCAAGCGTATAGCGGCGTATCTACTGAGCAATATGGCTAATGGAACCAATTAGGTTGTCGCTGCATGTCTAAGCGTTTTCACAAGACTCGACAGTCTACTCTAATCTACTGAGCACTAAAGTACACACAAGCCCGCGACAACGACTTCATTCTCTACTATCCTATACCTTTTTCATTATTTCCTTTGGAGGAAACAAGGCGAAGACTCGATTGATATCCGACCGTTATGAACCCTTTCCTTCTATGAGCAGGCCTATTTTTTAATATGACTATTCCATTCTACCGTTACAATGAGTATATTCATGAGAAATCCAGAAACGCTACCAAAGTTTGACATCAAGGTCCTCCTCCTACCCCTCACACCCCCCTCCTCTACTACTTTCCCTAGTTGGTACGCCTTTACCGCCATTACAATAGCCGCAATTACAGACTTTTCTCAGAATTTTCTCAGAATCTTTTTCACGAAAAAAAAAGTTCGTTTTGGATGACTGAGCCCCACGTTTTAAGTCTACTACTTTCTTTCTTTTCCTCACGTTATTTCCTTTCGGCCACCGTGATGATGATGATACATACCTTCTTTGAATTCTGTGTACCTTTATACTATACTTACTAACATTTTTTTTGGTAACGCCTTTTTTACGTGGTATACTTTTTTTTCTTCCCTAGTTAGCGGTTGCCTGTTCTCACGGTTCTTATCTTCGAAAAAAATAAAAACTACACTACACGATTCTAAAATTCATTTTATTTAATTTACCATAATGACGTTTTGCATATCAATACAAAACTAATGGATACCTTCGCTTTTACATTAATGTAGTCCAGGATGGAGCTTTTGAGTGACGTCGCGGGTATATATAAGCTTAAGCGTGACCCACACAAGCTTTAAGCTACCTCGGACATCACCAAACCACCAACATTAACCTCGACTTCACCTCCCACATTCCACGCCTCCATTGTAATTATATATATACATACATACACCACGTGCACCATGAAACCGAGCAGATAAACCAATAACCCCACAATGTAAACCCCCAAATACTCCACGGTCCCTCCCACCTACCAAAAAAGTATATTTTATTAATATAGTATAAAAACCCTCGTTAAAGGATCGATATCCGCACCCGCCTCAAACGGTGTATCCTCACGGACGACCTTCTCGTCCTAAAACGCCTGGTCATATCGCACCCGACCTGCCTGACCTTCTGCGACCCTTCAGACCACGGCAACACGCCCCTCCACCTCGCCGCCTCCCGCGGACAAACCTCCATCGTCACCTTCCTCGTGCAGTCCGGCCACGAGAAGAACGGGATTTCGAGAAACTATGACGGTCAGACGCCGTTGATGGTCGCGAGCGGGTGCACGGATGGGGATGCTGACGATGTGGTGTTTTACCTCGCGGGGGAGTTTGAGAGGTGCGTTGGGTGGAGGGATAAGAGTGGGATGACTGCTGTGGGTTTCTTCTTTCTTCTCTTTTCATGTTCTAATTAATCGGGAAGGCCATGAAGGTGCTGATGAATGATTATTATTGAAAATTAGTTGATGATGGCGGCAAAGGCGGGGAATGATGCTAATATCAATGTGGGTATACCCTCCATATACCATACTCCGGAGCCGTTCCCAATATCACTGACACAATCTCCTCCAAAAAGGTCCTTCTCGACTCCTCAGCTGACATTAACGCCGTCGACCCCCTCGGAAACACTGCTCTCCACGTATAACCCCTCCCCAATCATCCTCCCCACATATATCACTAGGATCACTAACATATAAACCCCTCAGTACGCCTCAGCATACGGCCACCTAAAAGCGATCCGCACACTCATCGACCGCGGTGCAAACTTCGACGCCAGAAACCGCGAAGGCTGGTACGCTAAAGACTACTCGTTCTCCAAAGCCGCAGAACAGTACTTCAAAACCCTGATCGATGGGGTTGCCATCAAGAACATGACCATGGGTGGGATGACGCCTACAGCTATGAACCCGTTCAGCGGGGGACCTTTGGGGTTCGGAATCGGGGGTAGTATGGCCGTTGGAGGAGGGGGAGACGGAAGGGTGCAAACGGCACCGAGTAGCAGAGACGGTAGTAACCGTCCCAGCACCGCTGGAAGTTTTTCATACACTAGCGGGTCATCCATAGGCATGGGCATGAGCATGGGCGGCGGAAGCAGCACGAGTACTTTGATCCCCGGTGGGAATACCATGCTTCCGATGTTCACGCCCATGGGTTCTACGGTGACGTTGGTGCCGAATTCGGGCACGGCCACGCCGGGGGAATACGATCTACCGCCGCCGCCGTCACGGGTTTTGAAGTCCGCGGCGTCGATGGTGGAGTTTTCTAGGATGGATAGGGGCAGTACGGGTCCGCGGCCGGGGACGCCGCAGAGTAATTATAGTGGTAGTAATTACGGGGAGAGGGAATTTTCTAGCCCGCTTGCCGGTGGCGGATCGAGGGAAGGGAGAGCGGATGGGGGTAGGCATAGTGCGACGGGAAGTGTGAGTAGCTATGCCAGTGCGGGGAGTGTGGGAAGCGGTGGGTTACCGGTTTTGATGCAGGGCAGGGAGATGCAAGGAGTGGGAGGACAGCAGCAGCAGCAGCATCAAGGGACGCCGGGGAGGAGTTTGTACGATCCGTTTACGAAGCTCAGGCCTAGGGCTAGCAGTAACGGGTAGGTTAGGGTTCTATAGGTTTTGCTTTTAGTTTATTAGCGGCAGCGGTGGGGGTTCATTTTCGGCGTTCCATGGAGTTAGGTTCTCTTCAACATATCCATCTGTACATTGATTGTTACTACAGAGTTTTGATATATATACTATATACAGTACTGTTACATCTTATATTTCATATTTCATATAACCCCACCCCGGAGCCCTCTGCTGTCCCCCTCACTAACCAAAACACCCATCATCTCCCTCAGCCGTCCCTTCCCCTCCAAGACGCCTTCAGTCCTCCACACCATCCCGGTCCCTGGGAGAAAGCTATTGCTCTCAAAAACCCGAACATCGCTCAATACATCCGCCACGATCGCTGCCGTAACCTCATCCCCATCGACGCCGTTAACCCTCATCTCCTCGAGCAAATCAATCACCCCGCTCATATCCCTGTAACCCCTCCACTTGACCTCTAGCATTTCATTATAAACCCCGACGGAGCAACCGATGATGTAACTCTCCGGTCCTAGGTTCTTCACCTTCTCAAAGATAGCCGTGCAGGCCGGGAAATCCTCGTACTCAGTGCGAAGGGTGTGTATCGCCTGTTTCAACAGCTTCGGGTAGTTCCCCGTTAACCCTCCCGGAACGGCGGCCATGGTGAAGATGTACTCGTCCAGCCATTCCCAGATCTCCAGATCGGTCCCGCAGAGCTCCAGCATTCCCGAGAGTTTCACGTACTCCTCCTTCCGCTCCGCGCTCTCCACGTCGTCGAGGACGTCCAACCCGGCCGCCTTCCTGCTCAATCCCAACTTATCCGCCGCCGCGCTCCTCAAACTCGCGGGGAAATCTCCGCGGGATAGAAGAGCGGCCATGTTGTTCTTCTCATCGTCCCCGATTTTCTCCGGTCCGAAGCTGACCTCATCATCAACCCCGCTCTGCGGTCCGACAGCACTCTCGAACAGCGCCGAAACCATGGGACTGGGACGGTTATGCTGCAACTTCTTCGCGGGTGATGAGTACGGTGACTTCTGCAGGAGCTTGTCAAAGATCATGTCGAAGATTACTTTCTCCCGTTCCGTCATATTCGTCCGCGGGGATGGGGAGAACTGGGAGATCGAGAGCGAGGGGTCCTCGGAGACGCCGTCGTTCGGGGAGGTTTTGTATTCCGGGTTTCTATTGTAACCGTTGAACCCTGCCATCCGACCTCCCTGATGCGTCGACCACCGGTGGGAGAAGGAATCCGGCGTTTCAGGGTGAGAGGAAGAAGAAGAATTATTTCTAAAAGGTCGGTTGTTCCGTCTGTGAGCCTGTCCGGAATCATTATTCTTCGGCCGGAACGATCGAGAATGGTTCAAATCCAGCGGCGAGTGCTCAGCAACCCTTTGCGGCTTAAGGGTCGCTTCTTCTTCTTCCGTGGACTCACCGAGGAGGTACTGCCATGCCTTTTCGGAGGGCTCGAGGTTGTAATTCGATGCCGGTGGCGATGACGATGGTGGGGGAGGGGGAGGGGTTGAATAGCACCGTTTTGTTATTATCGGGAGCGTGCGGATGTGAGAGGTCAATTGCCGCCTAGCGCCGGCGGGATAAAGAAATGAGAGCATCGTTGTAGAATTTGTAGTCGATTTCGAGTTCGATATCGATTGATCCGAGGGGCGAGGGTGTGTACTCCGTGACGCAGGTCCAGCTCTGATGTTGCGGCCGGCGCACCGGGCGACAGAGGATTTGACGCTATTCATTCGGTCTCCGTCTGAGTATATATATTCAAATATATGTTGTGGGTGTGTTTAATTTCCTAAGAAATATATAAATTGGTGGCGCAATTGTGCCAGGTTCCGAACTGTGGTTGAAGGAATGTTATATTATATCGAGATGGACACTAAAAATAATAAAAATCCGAGGTTGAAGTTTTTCGTTGGCTGTTGTTTTATTTTGCAGGCGGAAAACACCACGCGGTCAACACATCAATCAGGATCCAGCCATCCTCACATCATGTCCTCAAGAAGGCACCAACAAGAGACTCCATAAATCAATCATTCGTCATAATAATTGTATACTAGTAATAGTAGTAATAGTAGTAGTACCAGCCGTCCTGAGGTTCCGCCAAAGCTAAAGAGCTATATATAACACTCGAGAAAGAAAAAAAGATAAAAAAGAAAAGGTAAAAAAACAGGTGGAGAGAGAGGGGGGAAAGAAACCCAAGAAAAAAGAAATCGTCAAGCCAGCATCACTATTTCCAGATAAAAATAAAAATAATTTGACGAAAAATAAGGAGTAGAAGTATCGCGTTCTAATAACCAGATGAAACCTCGCTCATAAGCCCCCTCTTCATGTTTCGTTGATCTCATATGCCCGATATGCAAACCCTTTCATCACGCTTAAAACTCAACCGTAAACTCCCAAGTCCCGTCCTGCAGCCCCTTCGCAGTTGTGTCCAACAGAATAACTCGTCGGTTGCTCACATAAGCCGTCTTGTCCATCATCTCGACCTTGATATTTGCCAATTGATCGGTTGGCTTCTCGAACAGCTCGCTGAGGGCTTCAACCGCCATTTCCAAGTCTTTTTGGTTGTCTTCGAAGATCGTGGTCAGATGGTTTCGCTGCAGGTAAAATGCGAATGCGTAAGTCCACTTCAGGGTCTGTCTGCACTGCTGGAGAACCTTAGAGGCGGCATCGAGGTATTGGACTTCGATCCACGACATGCCCGACGCGGACTGCAGCATTGTCATCTTCTTCTCCGTCTTGATGTAAAGGTCCTTGTCGAGTTTTCCGGATTGCTCGTGATTCGCGTAGCGGTTATAGTACTGAATCTCAATATTAGCCTCTCCATCCCTTCTACAGAGAAATCGAAATTGTAAACTCACATGCAAGTATCTCTCCAAGCTCGCTCGGCTCTTAGCCTGCGTATCTCTCGCGTCGATCCCACTCTTCTCTTCGTACCGATTGCAGTTGTACCAGCTCGTGCCGTGCTCGTTCCACGGTCCCATACAGACCCAGCAGAACTCATGCTTGCACTTTCGACACGTCATATGGTTGCATCCGCCGTTCTTCTCGATTGTGCTCTGACACTTCGGGCACTCTTTTGTGTTCGCCGAAATCCAGTTGGCAGTCTCGGAGTCATCCTCGCACTTCTTCAGCCATTTCTTGACCAGGCCGCATGGGCACGGTTGGTGGTCGTTTGAGCCGCAGCCGAAGCAGAAGTGGTGGCCGCACGTGCAGAGCACCGTGGGCACGATTTCGTGCAACTGCTTCTGTGAAACCGGACAGTCAACGACATACTCGCAGTTCGGTGCGGGGCACCAGCGCAAGTTCTCCCTATCCTCCACGTAAGTCCTATTGAGGAGTTCGTGGTATCTATTTAAAAGGACTTAGTAAGCATATTCTGTGAGACTTCAAAGCGAAGAAGAAGGAGAAGCCTACCGAACCAGCACGTCGACGCCCACCAGCATCAGGATCGATTTCGGATCCACCAAAACCTTGCATCCGTCTGACGGGCACTGTATCTTTATCGCTTCGCCCTCTTCCTTGATCTTCTGGCTCAAGTAGTGTCTGTAGCAATCCGCACAGTATCTGTGGTTGCATCTCAGGCTGAAGGTGGGGAGACCTTCCTCATCCTCGCAGCAGATATCACACATAAAACCGGGCACCTTCTTCAGCTCCGGCTTATTCGATCCTGTCAGTTCGACGCCGGCTTCCTCGAGCAGCTTCTGCGAGCCGTCCATATACTGCTCGATCATACGGTCCTTGTTCCATTTGAAGTGCCGGAGGAGAACGGCGGCGTTTTCCGGTGTCAGAGCGAAGATGGCACAGACTTCCTCCACCGCATCGCCCTGCAGCTTTTTTATCTCGGCTTCGGTGAGGACACTGAAATCGACTTCGTAAGCTTTTTTCTGGGGTCTATCGTCCTTGTCATCAAGGTATTGAGTGCCGTCTTCTTCCTCGAAGTCTAGATTCCCAAATATAATATTCATATTAGAATGGGATTTTGAAAGAATATATATATTTTATCTGTCGTTTTAGGGTAGCTTACCGCTGTCCATGCTCTCGTCCATAAACTCCTCATCGGAACCGCCGGAGAGAAAATCGTCCTCGCTCATCTCTGACATTTTCCCCTTGGGTTTGTTCTCAATAAGGGCGTCGTATGCTGGCGAAAAGGCAGCCTCTTCGTCGCTTTCGTGATCACCTGTAAAAGGTGGGTGGGTACCGGCGGAAGAGTGGGAACGCTTAGCTGGTCGCTCTTCGGCTACGGTTAAGCTGGTGGATGGGTTGGGTTGCACGGAGAGGGATTGAGAAGATGTTGGTGGGGGTGGTTGGAGTGGTTGGTCTTGGGAGTCGGCAGCTCCGTCTAGAGGTAGTAGGTCTGAGGGATTAGCTGCTGCCGAAGAGGTCTTTCGTTTCCTGGTAGGAGGGAACGTGGTGGGTGGTTAGGGGACGAAGTTAAGGTAATTCCGTGAATGTGGAAGAACCTTGTGTCGTCACTGCAGGAGGAGTGGTGGCAGGCAGGCAAGCTGAGGAGGGAGAAGAGGGGTTTCTGCTCACCGGAGCAGGGAGTGGTGGTGGTGGAAGTAGAGATATACTAGTAGGGAAAGGATAAGAATGAAGCTGATAGAGATGATGATGACAGTAAGAAGGATAGGTTGGAAGGGAGTATTGGCAGCGGAGGAGGTGGAAAGTTGAGATTCACGGCCGGGTTTTGATTAGATTCTCGTGGAGACCACGTGAAGCCTTGTTCGGCCAGCTAAGGCAAGATTGGGAAGCGAGAGAGTGGGGATAACAGATGAGGTAGATATGGAGAGAGAGTGTGTGTGGAGAGAAAGAGCAGCAGAAGGCACAACAAGAAGATGGAATAGATCGGATTGGAATGGACAGGTAGGCAAGATGATTCTCAGGACAGGAGGACGATGATGGGAGGAGGTGAAGCGGAGATGGATGAGAGGAAGGGGGGGAAATGGAAGTGGTGATGGTGGTTTGGGGTCGAACTATTATGTACTCACTCACTCAGCTCGGAAAATCCTACTGGTTACTCAAGCTCACGAAACAACGGGAACAGCAAAGACAGCCCGCCGGCACGATTATAAATGAACAACCCGAATTTGAAGAATGAAAAGGAAGACCAAAAAAAAAAAAAAACCGCCCCTCACAAGGTAGATAGATACTTTGACAGGTATGTGCTATATAATATCACTAAGATACAGCTCGCCCAAAGGGCTTACCTCACCACCTTATGTACTGATGATGCACGGCCTGGAGCTCGGTCTGTCAGTCAAGTCACCCAACCCACCCGAGTTGGGGAATCCCGCAGCCAGCAGGCGCCAGGGTCTCATGCTGGCCAGGATCGATGACTCCCAGCGTGACGCCTCGAAAGCCTGTCCGCCAGCTAGGCATTCTTCGTCTTACGAGCTATTCCTCATCGGCTTTCGCATATCGGATCCTGCCTATTGCAATCTTCCGTCTGCAGCTGGCGTCCTCGTAAATTTATTTTCTGGGGCCTCAAATTTAAACATCATGATCCTGAGACCTGGTATAGTAAAAAATAATCAGATAACCAACGTGCATGGCGATGTATGTACATATATATTTATTTGTCCAACTACCGGCTCCAAAAGCAAATTTAAAGATCTTGGATCATGGGAAAGGCGCGTCGGAAACGTCAACGTCGGTCGATGATCTTTAAAAAAAAAAAAAAAAAAAAATTTCATTGAGAGAAACCAATCTCGCTCGCTCGCTTCCATAAAAACGTGAAATCATAACCCCGAGGTATATGCGCAATGTACAAAAGAGCAGAAAGGTGGAGGAGGGGAATGTGCAAAATAAAAATATATATACACAAAGAAAAAGAAGAAGAAAAAAGTGACAATCACGATTCAGTGGCTTATATACTGGAAGACCTCGCTGACAACCCTCTCCTCCCCTTCCTGTCTCAGCAACAGATCCTCAATCTTCCCCATTCCGTCTCCCGGAAAATGATTCCATGTGCTGGTATCGCCGTATAACATCGCCGGCGCTTTCACATACTGCCTCCCGTCCGGCTTGCATCGCTTGCATTTAAATGTGTCGTGCGTTTCGCTGCGAGTATTGGTGTTGTACTCGAACAGCTTTCTCAGATCCTCGGTTCCGAAATGTCTCTCCACATCCTGCGCTTCGTCCACGACACAGGAGGAGAGCGACTGCTTGTGTGATTGACGCTGGAAGATCTTCTCCTCGATCGTACCAGTGGCGATGAAACGGTAGACGAAACCTATTGTAAAATAATTAGATACCGGATTTTGATATTCGCAAAATCTTGACAATCGAAACTTACAATCTTTCTTCTGGCCATCACGCCAAACACGAGCGAGAGCCTGCTGGTCGGCTGCAGGATTCCAATCCGGATCAAACAAGACGAGACGGTTGGCACCAATGAGATTGAGACCGCAACCACCCGCCTTGCTGCTCAGCAAAAAGATAAACTCGTCCCCGTCCGGGTTGTTGAACTTGTCGACTAGCTTCTGACGTTTGTTGACGTTCATGGTACCGTCAAGTCGAAGGAAACCATATCTGCACTCGTCGTTAGCTCAGATAACAGCTTACCACCAAGCTTGGAGATACTCACCCTTTTGACCGCGCCAACTTCTCAAACACATCCAAAGTCTGCGTATAATTGCTGATCAATACAATCTTATCATTGGTGTCCTGCCGAATTCTGGCCAGCATTCTGTCCAGCACCAGCATCTTCCCAGAGTAGCAGACGTTGACATATCGTCCGTCCCGTCCTCTCGCCGCCTTCGGAACGAAATCGTCCGGGAAAAACTGCTCGCTTCCATGCAGGTCGCCTGGGAGCTCGAGCAGATCCGGATGGTTGCACAACTTCTTCAGAACGTTGATAGCTTTGAGAGGTTTGCACCCAACACCACGGAGTAGTTTCCTGACTTCGGAGCTTGTAACGAAATGATTGTAGAGGTCCCTCTGGAAAGGCGCGAGCCCGCAGAAGACCACATGTTCGTATTTGACTGGCAGATACTTGGAAAGAATGTCGTTGGTTCGTCGAATGATGAATTTGTTGACCTGTCCGAAGAGCTCCTTCAGACGCTCGTCTCCCTTCTGTCTCGTTTTTTCGTCGCTGTTCGCGTCACGGCCTTTGAGAATAGGCATCTCGTACTTCTTGCGGAACTCGGTGCGACTTCCAAGATAGTCAGGGTTTGCGAAGTTGAGCAGTGAGAAGTATTCTGTTAGATCATTCTGGATCGGTGTTCCCGACAGAATGACCCGACGTTTGACGTTCAGCTCTGTCAAAGCGGTGAATGTCAAGCTCTCCCCGTTCTTCAGCCTGTGACCCTCATCACACAGCATGAGGCCGATCTCGGTGTTCCCCAGCTCTTTGGCGTACAGACGGAGGGTTTCGTATGAGACGATGAGGACCGGGCGAACGATCTGGTTTCCAGACGCAATCGCCCATTGTTTGAGCTGGCTAATGAGTTCATCTTTGGTCGCTTTGCCATCGACGGCGAAGGGATGGATGGTGCCTTCACCGAGCCATTTTACAAGCTCGTTGGCCCAGTTGCGAACCAAGCTCGAGGGACACGCGATGACGCACTTTCTGATGGTAGGCCTTCCAGCTTCCGGTGACTGTTTCAGAAGTGTCCACATAAGGGTGATGCATTGAAGCTATTCACCTCCACGTTAGCATCTTTTCTTTCAATTGACCAAAAGCGCACTAGGTGGCGGTGGTTTTTTCTCTCTTACAGTTTTGCCGAGACCCATTTCGTCAGCCATGATGCACCCATGCGCCTTTGCGTCAATGAGACCCGTGGTTGCGCGATATAGAAACTACGCGCGGTTTTTTAGACTCATTCCATTTAAAAAAATTTTTACATAGGATTCCCAGGATCCCTACCTTGACACCCTCGATCTGATGGGGTCTGAGGACCTTTGCCAACCTCGGGTCGATAACCACGGCGACTCTGGGGATATCACTGGTGTCCTGCTTTTTGATTCCCAGGATCTCGTTCAGGCTTTTGTTAGGTCGACCCTTTGAAGATTTATCAGAGGACTCGGGTTCAGGAGCAGTCGGAGCCTCCTCGGGTTCCTCTTTCTTATCATCGATGGTGGGATCGTAGAGCACTATGGCGAATTCACCGGCGGGGTCATGAAGCGCCTTGGGGACAAAGTTGGCACCTCGACGCATACCCAGGGCGATAGTGGGGCGATCATTGTTGATACGAGTCTTGTCAATGAATGGGATGGCAAACTTTGAGCGGAAGATGGACTCTGCGTCCTTTACTTTGAATACGGGGAGCTTGTTTGCTTCCCTGAGGGCGAGGACGGCACCGGGAGCGGTCCAAGATGGCTCGCCGTTTTCGGTATCTCCATCGGCACCAGCGTAGTTGACCTTTCGACGCTTACGGGGTGGGAGGGCTGATTCTCGCTTGGGAGCCGCAGAGCCGGGACATTTGAAGGGTTTGAAGACGGGAGAGTTTGACGGGGTGGAGTTTATCCGAAGCAGCTTGTGAGAGGACTGTTGCTGCTGCTGCTTCTGCTGCTGCTGTTGGGAGGTCGGACGACTGTTCTCTGAGAGTTGAGTCAGTGGGGAGCGGAAGGCGGGGAGCGGTTTGCTCATGGTGGTGGTCGATCGATCGAATTTGGGTTTCTTCTTTTGTTTTGATTGAATTTGATGAAGGCAGACAGCAGGCGGATTTCTCAAACCAACAATGTGAATTTGAAGATGCCTAAGAAAAAGGGGAGAAACAGGTTGATTGGTAATATCATGAATTCGAACGGATCAAATCCGGATGCAAGATCGAGGAAGGGAGAGTGGAGGGTGGAGGAGGCCAAGGTGGAAGGTGAGGTTGATTACCCAAAAGAGGACGGAGCAGCAGCACGGACGGACGCGGATGACTCGATCATCATTGGGAAAGAATCGGGGACGTGTTTGTTGACAAGCAGAGACGCACTCTCACGTGACTCGCACACAACACGTCAACACAGAACCGATTCACTCGACCACCTCGGCAGGTTCCGAATTTGCTCGCCCGGGACAAGTACATATGTACATAACTTATGAGTATACTATACACTTTCATAGCTTACATGTATATATGTGCTAGGAGGTACATGCTACTTGGCATACAACATGCCTAAGATGTAAGTCTATACTTAAAATGCATACCCGGCAGTTTTTTTACTTGGTAGTACTACATAGTGCATGATGATGATGATGGCCCTGGTGGCTGAGGCCGTGTGCATATTGCATTGGCGACAGATTCGACTCTGAGGAAGCGAGAGAGCTTGGCTGCGAGGCTGAAAACCGATAGTACGTTAGTCCATACATAGTACAGTACCCTGCATCCAAGAAAAGAAAAGAAAGAGCGAAAGAAAAAAAAAAAAAGGAAGAGTCATGCAGAAAA